>ML994621.1:1821941-2205654 GCA_010093925.1 Zopfia rhizophila CBS 207.26
ATGCCTCATATTTATAGGAAATCCTTCGTGCGTACATTGTATACCTCTGCGCAGTATATTGGATACTGCTAGAGAAGATGAGAGTGATGAGTCCCTCATCTGCCTCATCTGCCTCATCTGCCAAGACCCTGTCCTGGTCACGTGCGTGACTGCTCCCAATCCACTGGCATGGTTCCGTATTTCTGTCCTCGCTTCTTGGCCCGTACTTTAGCCTGTGCTAAAGCGTCCCGTGCGCGTTTGCAATTCTTTCTTTCCAGCTCGAACATACGTTTCCATTCCAAGGCCTCATTGGCTATTGTCGCCAGTTCCCTGAGTTCCTCGGGTGCAGTTGCTTTATTGTTACCGTCCGTAACAATAATACTCTATAAATACAGGGGTTAGAGCCCTAAATTTAATGTTTTTATAATTATTTATTATATAATTAGCGTATTTAACGAGCTTGGAAGGTCTTAAAAAATTATTTAAATTTAAAGTATTATAGTAGGGTGCGTTGTTAGGCCTATAGAAAAGACTATAATTATATCTAAATAACTAGCTAATTCTAAGCTTAATAAAAGTTTTATTTATAAATTTTAATACTATTTTTTTACTATCTGCTTAAACTAATCCTATTTTTTAGTACTCTTATTAAATATAAACATGTAAATATAAACTATTTTCTAATAAAACACACTATTTTAGATATATAATCCTAATATAAATAATAATATACTTATTTATTTTTTTAAGCTCTCTAATCCTATTCTCTACTAGTATAAATTAATAACGTTTATTTTTAATTTCTAGTATATATAACGAACTCAGCCTTTTCTACTAGTTTTAATATCTTAATAGTTAAAGATTATGAAGATAACTATCTAAAAATATGGGCCTAATAGAAGGTTCTTAAAGCCTATAAGTTAACTAACTAATTTTAAGATATAAGTATAAGAATTTAGTAATAACCGGCATTTTATATTTTAAAGTATAGAGACTTTTAATCTCTTAAGTCTACTATTAAACTTACTAGTATATCTTAATAGTGAATAGTTTTTTTTAAATAAAACTTAAGTAGTTGCGCCTGAAAAGGCCGGATTACTTAAGTCTTTAGATACTAAAGATTAGCTAAAATAAGCTTTATAGTATATATAGTTATATCTTTTTAGTATATATATAAGCTAATTTCTACTATCTAAAAGTAAATTAGAAACCTAGTAAAATTAGAATAAATTAAGTAAAATGTTATATTACCTGAAATTAATTACCACCCTATTAGCAGAGAATAAACGTTATAAGTAGAAAAAAAAAAAAAAAAATTTATTTAACTAGAAATATTAAAAAAAAAAGCTAAGGTAAGACTTAGATTTACTAAGATTTAACATAAAACCTACGTTTTAATAACTTATAGAGCGGAATTTTAGAGAAATAGTAATATCTTACTATACTATTATAGCTATAGAGTTTTAGAAATAGTAAGTACCTTTATATTAGAATCTATAATATTATTACTTATAACCTATAGAGGATGCCTTTAGGCGATGATGCTCTAAATAGTATAAAAAATAAAAAACTTTTACTATATAAATATCTTTATAAAATAAACTCTTATATTTTTCATAATATTTATATTTTTCTTATTATTATTAGGCATCTTTATTAGAGATATGGTGTATTAAAAAGAGCTTATTTATTATAAGTTATAACTTAATTTCTTATTTATACTAGATAATTAGCTTATAGATTTAGAATTTTAAGATTAATTAAGTGTAATATAAAGCTAATAAGGAATAAACTAACTATTTAAATTCTAAGACTTTTAGGAAACATAAGCTCTTATTACTAAGATTTTAAGAAATAATATTTAGTATTTATAAACCTATAGTAGTATATTACTACTGTTTAGAATTATCTATATTTATATTATAACTTATAATATTTAGATATTTAATTTTTGTAAAAGGCAGGAGGCTATGTTAAAGCTATTTTATAATTATAAAAAAGAAAATAATAATAAACTTAGTAAGGCTAGCTTTTTCTTTTTCTACTTTTAGTAATTTTAATTATTTTAGTTATACCTTTCTAATATTTTTCTAGCGCCGAATCCTGGATATATGAAGTATATAAATATAAAGGATATTAATAAGAAAAAGTAAAAGAGAATAGAAAAACTAATAAAGCCGTAAAAAGTCTTAAGGCAGTAGTTTAATAATAAGGAGGATAAAATATAGTTAGAAAGATTATAGCTAGAGTATAAATAGTAACTATAAAAATTAAATTTCTTATATTATATATTTACTTAACTAAAAATGCTGTGTGAATTTATGTATAATTTTAACTAATATATTTTATAAGTAAGCTGAATAAATAGGCGAGCTAAACACATTATAAAAACTCTATTAAAGTACTATTATTTATAGTACTATTACTTAATAGTATTATTAGTTATAGTACTATTTTCATCGCTACTAGATTCTATAGTACTATTTTTATTAATTTTATATGTTTAAGTATTATATTTAATTTTACTATAGTTACTATAGTACCTTTAAGTTAATTTAGCTCTATTTATTCTTACCTTACTATAACCTTTCTTACTACTAGAACTTGTAGTAGTAGGGTTTTTAGTAGATTTATTCTAGCTAGTACTAAAGCTAAGTACTTTTTCTTTCTAAATACACTTTCTTTTATACTGCTTTTATTAAGATATAGTTTTATTAACTACTTTAAGCTTAGTAACGCGATCACATATAAGTACTATCTCTTAAGTTATTATAAAAGTGCCTTTAATAAGCTACTAGTATTTATCCTTTAAAAATAAAAAAAAGCTACCTAACTTATTAGTAATTAGCTTTATTTATAACCTAAATTTATAATAGTTCTTTAGAGTTTTTAACTGCTAGATGACCTTTGTATTAATAGGTAGTATAAACGTACATAATTAAATATTAAGCTTTAATATTATTTTATCTAGGTTAAATAGAACTAGGCTAGTGTCTTAAAAGCTTTCTTAAATATTACTTTTAGTAATTAATATATTAAACGCGTTATAGAAGGCTGGTAAGAACTCTAGTTTAATAATATAATTAAATTAGTTATATATTAGCTTCTTAACTTAGCGTTTATAGGCCCTCTTTAAAGGCCAAAAACAACCCACATTTAATAGCTATAAGATATGTAATGAGTGTGCTAGTATATATAAAGTAATAATCTTATTCTTCTTATAGTATTTTATAAATATAAAAGAGTTATAGCTCTTATAGCTGTTAATAATTAATAAACAGTATACGCTAATACTATACTTCTTTATACACTTATTAAAGTGCTTTAACTATATAAAACTAAGCTTATTAGTTATCTAGCTATTATTAAAGATACTAAATTACTATTAACGTGGTATACTAAGTTCCTGGTACCAAGCAGAAAGGTAATTCTTATTCTTATAAATAATAAAAAATAAAATCACGTACCTTAGTGCGCTAATAGCTAGGATTATTATAATTTACTTATAATTACCTAGCTATAAAGCCTTTAGTTAATATTATCTCTTAAAGTCTATAATAACTTTCTACTAAGTTATTATGCCTATCTGGAAGCCGGATTTGTTAAAGTTATAAGTATCTTTATTCTATATACCGTACTTAGTCTTTATATTATATATAAGGTTAAATTAGCCTTATATAATTACTAGTTCTTTCTATTTATAATGCTGATAATTAAGTTTCTAATTATACTTTATTTAAATCTCTAGTATACGCTTAATAAAGGTGTGTGGCTAATTTATATCTACTAGACTTATTTTTTACTTAACTAGAAGTTTATTAGCTATCTCTTAAATAGCATTAAGCAGAGAGATAAATTCTCTTAAATCTAGTTTAAGAATATACTTCTTTATTACCTTCTCTTTAGAAACTGTAAGCTTTATTAAATTGGGTATAATATCACGTTATAAGGTAATTCCATCGCGTAAAATTTTAGGCTTATAAGGGGTATATTATAGATGTGTATAGTATTTTAGAGATTATAAATTTAGCCTAAATTAAGAGCTTAAATAGCAAGCTATATTCTAGCTTCTTAAAAAATTAATTTTAGGTTAATAGGTAGCATAATAGTACTATAAATTAGAATAATATTAAGGTTTTAGTAAAGTATTTAACTCACTTATTTATTCAGCTCACCCATGAAATACGTTAATATATATTATAATTATATAGTAAAAACCTTTTAAATTATAAATACAAAAAAAAAATAGTTGTAAAAACATTTAAATTATAATTTTTTTAAAAAGAAAATTGTTTTAAAAAATAACTTTAAAATTAAAAATAAAGTTTTATAATAATTTACTTTAAATTAAGTTAATATATTAAAAAAGTATAATGTATTTGATAAGTGAACGGCCTAGATAAGCGAGTGGCCTATTTTAAAACTCACTAAAAAATTAAGAATTCACACATGAATATCTTAACAACTACTTGATAATAAATTCTAGAAATTTAAAAGGTACTTAATAGTGCTCCAAAATGTATACCATTAAATTTTTAAGAGCTAGTAATTAATAGTTATTGAGATAGTACTATATTAGCCTCTAAATTCACCTTTTCTTAAATATCTTAATAATGTTTAACCGCCAGCTCTTAAAAATTTAATGACGTCCATTTTAGATCACTATTAAGTACCCATTAAATTTCTAGGATTTATCATCAAGTGGTTGTTGAGATATTCATGTGCAAATTCTTGATTTTTTAGTAAGTTTTAAAATAGGCCACTCGCTTATCTAGGCCATTCACTTATCAAATACATTATAATAAAAGTTATAACTATATTAATTGGTTTCTTTAATTTAAATATGTAATTTACTTATATATCTTTTTTAAAAATAATACGTAAATTTAATAAATTTAAATTATAATTAAAGTAAAGTACTATATTTACTTAAGTAATAAAATAATGTCTGGTAAAATCTTTAGTTAATAGTATAAAATATTAATATACTTTATAAGAATTTAAACTATATTATATATAAAAACTTTTTTTATATTATTATTAGTATTATAAAAGTAATATAGAGTAAGCTTTTAATAATAATATAATTAAAAAAAAGGCCATTATTTTAAAAGTACTAATTAATATATTTATTTAATTTCTATTAAAGTAATACTAAAACTAATAATAATAAATAAAAAATGTAATATAAAAACTATGTAAAAATTACTAAAAAGAAACTAAAAAAAACTAAAAAAAACTAGATATATATATAGTAAGTTAAGTTAGCTAAATAAAGCTTTTTTAACTAATATATTAAAATTTTATTAATATTTAATTAGTCTTATTTTTAAGTTTTATAAAATACTAAAGCTAACATTAATGTTAGAGGGCTTCGCTACGCTTAGCAACAAGTAGTGTAAGAAAGGCTACGTGAAAGAGTAGATATAGAGAAGTAGCCTGAGAGGTAGTGTAAAAGAAGTAGCGTAAGAAAGACAGCGTAAAAGAAGTAGCGTAAGAGAAGCAGGGTGAGGAGAGAAGCAGGGTGAGGAGAGAAGCAGGGTAAGGAGAGAAGCAGGGTGAGGTGAGAAGCAGCGTCAAAAGAGAAGCAGCATCAAAAGAGAAGCAGCGTGACAGAAGTTACGTTAGAGAAGCGACTATCGAATCTGAATTGGCTTCTACATTGAATTGGAATTGGCTTCTACATCGAATTGGAATTGGCTTCTACATCGAATTGGAATTGGCTTCTACATTGAATTGGAATTGGCTTCTACATCGAATTTGATTTGGCTTCTACATCGAATTGGATTTGGCTCCTACATCGAATTAGATTTGGCTATCAAAGGGGAGACCCCCTTGAACCCCCTTTTCCCCTGCGGGGAGCGCAATTTGAATTGAATTTAATGTATAGCTCTAGAGGCAGCTTAGTGTAGGGCTCTAGGGGCAGCTCGGTGCAGGACTTTAGAAGGTAGCTTAATAGCAGCATCTTTAGGGTTCCTATATTAGTGGCAAGAAGAAGGCAGATCTATTAGTAAATTCTAGTAGGTATGCTGGCAACCTATGAGTTGCGTGAAAGAAGTTGCGTAAGAAAGGTATTAGTTAAGGCATTGAAGTATTAGTCGCACAAGAAGTTTCAGTAAAACTTTGGTGTTCCTCCGGCACGGAATAACTAGAATCTGTTCACGTGACATGGATTTTTGTAGCCAATGAGAACGCAAGAGATGTGATTTTTCTAACCAACGAGAACGCCAGAGTTTTCGGTGCAACCTCGGCGGAGTTTTGAACCAAAAACCCACCCCATTTGAATAGAAGAAAGCTTC
This sequence comes from Zopfia rhizophila CBS 207.26, assembly GCA_010093925.1. Lineage (NCBI taxonomy): Eukaryota > Fungi > Ascomycota > Dothideomycetes > Zopfiaceae > Zopfia > Zopfia rhizophila. Next base: position 1,828,220 of record ML994621.1, read on the forward strand.
GCTACGCTCAGCAATAATTTATAGTATTAAAGTTTTTTTAATAGTTATTACTAATACTTTAATAATAAACTAATTAACTTATTTTTAAATTAATTTTCTTTTTTTAGTAATAATAAATTAAATACTATAAAAACTTACTATTAAAAAACCTATTAATTAAAAAAAATATAGAGCTTTATTTTTAAATATATAAAAAAGCTAATTTCAAAGTTTTTAGTAAAATAAGTAAATAGGTTTAAAAAGTATAATAAATTAAAGTAATATATTAACTAAAGTAAACTAAATTTAGTTTTAATTATTAAAGAAAATAAAATAAAATTTATTTAAAAAGCTATTTTTATTATAATAAAACGTTTACAATATAAATAAAAATAGACTTTATTAGTATTAAATAATTATTAAAAAACATACTTTAGTAAAGCTATTAAAAATAAAAATAAAAATAAAAATAAAAATAAAACTTAAACTTTTTTATAATTTATACTAATATATGTAAACTAAATAAGCTATTTTTATAATTTATTAGTAAATAAAAATACTCTATACTTTTTAAATAATAAATATGTAGACTTTTAATAGTATTTAAAAAGCTTTTATTAAAGTTTAAATAAATTCTAATATTATAGTAAATTAGTTAAAAACCTTTTATTTATATTTTAAATTTATTTATTTAATTATTCTATTTATAAACAATTTCTTAGCTTATGTAATTACTTTAAAGCTTGCTTTTTTTTAGTAAATATTTATATTAAGTTTTTTTTAAAGAATTTAACTTTAATGGTCTAAATACTTAATTAAGAAATTATTTAAAACTTTAAAGTATACTATTTTAAGTAGTAGTTATAGTTTAGTATTACCTAATTTAATCCAAAAAAAAAATTGTAAAAAAAAGTTATTTTTAAATATACTTTTAAATAGACTTTATGGTCTTAAAATTTCGGGGTTTCTATATCTACTATTAAAATTTGGTAGCAGAAATTAATAATTACTATAGAGGATACGATTACACTGCGTTTTCAACAGAAAACTTTATACCTCTTTTCTAGGAAGCTGCACAGTTAGCCAATACTAAAAAATATAAGGAGTTTCTAAAAGTTTATTAACTCTAAAGACAAAAATGCAGAAGAGGAAAACGGTAAGGTAAATCTATAAGAAATAGTGGACTATTACACTAGGAAACCTAAAGTCGAATAAGCACCAAAGTAAGATGATGAATCTGAACCTGTTTCTACTATTTATAAAGCTCTAATAGCCGTGCAACGTCTCTAGCGCTATCAAGAGCACGAAAACAATGCGAAAGTTGAGGATCTGCTCTATCTACAGACGCTCAAGCGAGAACTAAGCCTTCAAGCGTTCAATTCACGGAAACAATCAACCCTAGATAGCTGGCTGCAGAAATCTTAGGCGAATTCACCTCCAGGAAATGTATTAATAATCAATTCGTTAGAGCGATAATTCCCTATAACGATAATTTTTGGCTGGCACAATTATATCGTTATAACGCGACTCTACTGTAGATGAGATTTTTATGTTTTTGTAATCAACTCGATACACCGTTATTTCGCCATACCGATATTTTTGGTCTGCCCGGAATTAATCGTTATAACGAGACCGAACTGTACCTTCTTTATATCTGCAACGAGTTGTAAGTGCGAACGTGCGTTTAGTCGAGCTAAAAGCACTGTTATAGATGATTGTAATTTGCTTTTTAGTGTTAAAATTGAGTCGTTACAGGTCTAAAAGAACTGGCTGCAAAACGGCGCTGTGCAAAGCCACCTAACGGAGTTTGTAGAGTACATCAAGAAGGTCGAGTATGGAGCCAATCAACAAACATAAGCTAATATAACCTCCCTCCGTACGTACATAAGTGACGGTGATTTTAGCCCGTAAGTAAGCTCATCCTACTCTCCGTCCGCACAAACGTCAGCTGAGATTGACCCAAAACAGGCGCTAAAGGGCTTATGTTTGTATCTGTTACGTATGATCGAAAGCCCTACTCGTCACTCGTGCCAGCTTTGACTCTAACGATTGTGTTGAATGCATCCCTTGTATCTTTTAGTTCCGGGTCTAGCATAGAAAAGGTATTAAGAAGTAGGCTGGAAAACTTACAGTGGAGGGAGGTACTGATTGGACGGACATTCTGGCACACTGTCTGGCGATCGGACAGATTGCATGATGAATCGCTCCTCAAATGCTAGGGCGAAAGGCAGGGTTGTGATGAAAGAATGCGTGAACACATGTTTCTTCAACCCCTACGGCGTTGTTCGAACTAGTTCTGATGCATTTGTTGTGTGTGGTGTATGTAGAAGAGAGCGTTAAGTCGAGAAGGGAGTGGGGTTTTTAATAGCCAAGGGAATTACTCTCAGAAAATGAAAGGGGTTGAATGGAATCTATATGCTTTTGCCGCCTTCCAGTGAAAAACCATACACGCCGTAAGACAGGCAGAATAAGTCACAGGCAACTGCGGCATTCGATAACGAGGAAAGAAATGAATGATATGGCTCCTCCCAACTTTTTACGATGATATGAGAACGAGGGAGAGGTTATTCACGTGGTCCGCAGTCATATATATCACTGCTATCAGACATGCATTGAACCTACCACGACCTTCAGAAACCATTCCCAATTATCAGGCTCAGTCACACCCAATCCACTCATCTTCCTAGAGCTCGTCAGGAGCCTATCCCTCATTTCAACATCCACCTAAGTTCCCTTCCTCATCTCATTCTCCATTCTCCATTCAATTAACCCGTCATCAGCTCTGCCCTCTTCAGTCCCATATATCTAAAGTAAAGTCCGCTCAAAGGAGTCCAAAATCCACAAGTGCATTCTCGGCCGCTATTCCCGTATTCCCGGATTCGAAAACCTTCAATTGTCTTCCCACCCCTGGTCTGTTGTTGTAGAATTATTATAGGAGGATGACCCCTACACCTCCCAGCTCTTCCACGACTACATCAAGCTATACGAGCCCATGAAGTCTTTCTGTCGAGCCTATTCCGTCAAATAGCTCCTCCGCCCCGACCACCGCAACCAACAGAAACCGCTTCAAACTACGTCGTTCAACCGATCCGGAATCAGAATGTACTACGAAACCTGATAGGGCGACCGTCCCGACTTCTTTCACGGATCTCTTCGATCTGTATATCTTCAGCGATGGGCAAGGCTGTCACTACCTTCCTGGCATCCTGTGCTCCGCCATTCAGGAAAAGATCACAATTGAGGGAAAGATTCATGCCAATCTTATCCTATATTTAGGAGCGAATACGCTAGAGTAATGTGCCTTGCTCACGATAATCGCCCATATTACCGCTACGTTCCTCTCATGCTCAGACACCTCTGCTTGTGTAGAACACTTACCGAAGAGGTCCCTGGCCGATGTGTTTCTTTTTCAGTGCATGACAACGGGGAGACTCATGGGTATGGGTGCGAACTGGAACGGGAAGTTTTTGAGGTTTACGGTGTGTTCTTGGCATGAGCACTGGATGGATGAAGGGAGAGAGGTAAGCCAGTCCTTGATGCGTTGGTTGGTGAATGTAAAGCCAGTCGGATAGCTTTAGATTTGAGCTCAATACCCCGAAGGTAAGTAATAGCGGGGTTAGTTCTATTTCTTCGTACTCGAGGATGGGGGAGCCGGATTGGCGGTTACGTTTACTCCAACCCGAATTGTTCTGGGCGGATTGCTGATTTTTATACCTAGTGGCAAATAGGTGCTGTGGTAAACTGAGTCAGCTGCCAGCCATCAGGAACTAATATCAAGAACGGCGAGGCTCTTCCAACAATGTCTTGAGATTTGTTAGACGCAATGAAATTGTATTCTGACGACTTGATTCTCGGGATGTATGTACAGAGCGCTCCTCGCACTTAGAATTTCCACGATGGTTCCTCGTCATGTTTCCTCGCCTGACAGAGTTAGCATAATCCAATCCCAACACAAGCCATTGTTTATCAGCACTCACCCGCACGGCACGTGGCCCACCCAATTCCTTCTCCAAGCCATCCTCATACGTCTTCGGTACACTGATCTTATCTGGGTAGTAAAGGCCCACGACCCCACACAGCCCAAACACACTCGCAACAAAGGTCCCCAGCAACACAGCACCCCATCCCGGCTTGAAATGCGTGTACTCTGCTGGAGAGAATATTCCCAGAATGTCATTGTCCTCATGGACAGGCTCGCCGTAATTGCGTCGCTCCTGCTTGTCCCACCAGTCGCCGTAGGGGTCGCGGAATTCACGTTTCTCGAATGGAGGGTTCACGTAGCCGCCGTTCTGGTGCATGTGTCAGCTTCCTTGAGCTTCGGAATGTGCAGTTGAGCGCCTTCTGACCATTCCCGGGTCATCAATCTCTGCCTGCTCGGCTTTGGTGAGGGCGGTGCGGGCTTGGATGAAGTGAGAGCGTGCGGCAGGGACAAGGGCCCGAGTGAGTGGGCGCGCCGCGAGGATGCGCCGGGAGAGCATTCTGGAGGAATGTTAAAGGCTGGAGGAGGGAAATTGGGGGGTGTGCGTACTTTGCGGTGGTGTTCTCGACGGTAATGGAGTGGTGGTTGATGTTGGACCTGGTCAGTTCGTGATGCAAGGCGAGCTTGTCGATCAGAAATGGCGCTAGTAGCTGTGACTAATCCGGCCAGGAACTATGCCTAATTGGGGGGCCGCTCTCGACACCTTGAAAACGCGAAACGAAAAACTGCTTTCCTCCTTCCATATTTCTTTTGACTTAGAAAGACGACTAGAAATTTGCTCTGCAGATGCCTGTAATTATGGTAGAAATCGCATTCCATCAAACATGGTATATGCTGTGATATTCCTATTGGTATGCCGTCCTACCATCAGATCATTTCTCAGGCACCTCAGCTAGCGGCTTGGCCAAACGTCTTTGAAAACATCCCGCGCTTTTTCTTTCAGGATCATCACAACACACCGGTCAGATCACAATACACCCCGTAACTCCACGTCAGAGCCCGTAAACCTAAATCTGACCCCAGTACGGGCATCACCGGACCAGTGCCTATTTTGCGACACCACATTTGACGCATTTTATGTTGGTTTGGTGGCGCAACAGGTGGTCTCTCCCTGCGAGGCTCCCCCTCGACTCCTTGAATGGAGATGAGCGCTGATGTCAAACTCGTCAACCGTGACGAGGACCCCAGCCCACCATCCGACGTCGCCCTCCCCATCGACGAGCCCCAAGCAACCCACAACGATGCCGCACTCCAGACAAACAGCACAATCTCGATAAAAGAAGAGGAGCAACCGCCAACAGAAAGTGAAGATGATAGCGGCGTCACTCGGCGGCCAGCCAAGCGGCGCAGAGTCGAGGACCTCACGCCGAGGCGGTCAACATCACGCGTCACGTCACCACCATGGAAACCTTTCGCCGTCGATGGACCGACGACTGTTGAAATCGAGGGGAAGAGGAGATCAACAAGAGTCAACCCCGTAACAGCTCCACCGCCGCCTGAACCTGCGAAGCGAAGTACACGGGGCACTGCGGCAAAGGCCACACAAACAAATGGCGCTGCGAAGAATGGCGTCAAGCAGAATGCGTCTCGTGCCGTGTCTGGGCCGACTATACCCTCCAAGTCCAAATCGTCCCAGTCTGTCGCTCGAAAGGTATCTGCACCCCCGCTGAAGTCGCCAGGCTACAAGAAGACAGAGCGGCCAAGGAAAGCTTCCACCACGGCCGTTCCTACGTCGCCCGTGCTCCAGAATGGACAATCTCAGGGTGAAAGACGTCGACCAGGACGGCCTCGCAAATCAACGCATCCATCATCAGATGATGTTGGGGGCGACCTGTTCAGCACGCCGGTGTCGCGTCACCAGTATGACTTTTCCCCTGACGCCCTTCACAGTTCACCGTACGATATGAATTCGCTCGGCCCCACCCCTCGCCTAAGACTCAGGCTTCGCAAGCCCGAACCCCCCAATCGGCACCCACAGCACACCGCTCCTCCGCGAAAGTATCCCTCATTCGCAGATTGGCTGCGACATGACGATCCGTTGGAGGGTGAAGAGGGACAGAGGATAACACAAGAAAAGGCAATAGAAGAGGCCGAGCGCCGTCTACAAATTGTCGATGCTGTGGAGCATGGAGTGCTGAGTCGGGAGCGATGTAGCATATACGTGCCCGATGCCACCGAAGAGCCACCGCCACAGTATGGCCATTGGGACTACGTTGTTACGCATGCCTTACACTTCCACAAACTGCTCAAGAATGAAAGTGTTGAGCATCGGAGGATAGCGAAGCGTCTGGCTCAGGAGGCTGTCGAAAAATGGAAAGAGAAGTTTAAGAGGAAGACCAAGGAGGAGGTTGAGCAAGAGGAGCGAGACCGCGCAATACTTCGGTACAAGCAACTGGTCAAGGATGTCAAGGATTCGTGGGGTTTGGTCAAGATGGAGATCGACAAGGAGCGCATGGCAAAATGGGAAGAGGAGCAGCTTCAGCTCGGCCACAAAGCCATGGACGACATGTTCAACCAGGCTCAAGAAATCCTCGGCAGGAATGCTGTTGACTCTGCCTCTTCTTTTGTCAGCGAAGACCGCGATACTGAAGGCGAAGAGGGAGATTTTGAGAGTGACGCATCTGATGCTGAAGACGAGGAAGAGCAGGACGAGAACATGTCCCCAGAATCTGACTCTGACAGCGAAGAAGGCAACGAGAATGATGAAGATGCAAACCTCACGGCGGAGCAACTACAGGCCAAGTACGGTCAACTTCCAGATCTCCCTGACGAAAGCTCGGAGGGTGAGAAAGATCCGGAGGACAATGAAGAGCAGGGAAACTTGGAGGACGATCAAGATGAACGGACCCCAGAGCCGACTCCCGACCCAGACCTCGAGATGGAAGATGCCGATGCCTTGCCTGACAACCCGTATGCCCAAACAAATGGCTTCCGTGATGATCCTGACGAAGAAGAAGCAGACGACGATCCGGCAAATTTCATTGATCCTGCCACAGTCGAACTCGAGCAAGTCGATGAAGCTCTTCTGGATTCTGAGGATGGGGATGGTGCAGCATCTGCTTCTGGCAGCGAAGCATGGTCAAGTGACGAAGAATCAGAGGAAGAAGAGCAATCCGGTTCAGAAGAAGAGGATGATGCAGGCGTTATGGGATTTCTTGCTCCAGACGAGATCAAGAAAATTAAAGAAGGCGCGAAATCCTCCATGGAAGATGAAGACGAAGACGCAATGACCCTTGTTATAAACGGCGTCAACGAGCATTATGATCATTCAGAAGCAGAGGGGGATGTGGGGGCTCCTGTGGTCAATGGGCTTCCAGAAACCGCTCCAGAAAATGCAGAGCGTCCTATCGATGACATCTCTGCAGTCGAAGCCGAAGCCGCACCTTCTGTAGAAGTAGACGATTGCGAACCAATGGAAGAAACCCCCGCCGAGAAAACGGTTTCGCGAAGCAGATCACGTCACACTTCGCCTTCACGGACAGAAATACCCTTCCTGCTTCGAGGCACGCTTCGAGAATATCAGCACGATGGGTTAGACTGGCTGGCCAACCTCTACGATTCCGGGACAAATGGCATATTGGCTGACGAGATGGGCCTTGGAAAGACTATTCAAACTATCTCCCTTTTGGCCTACCTAGCTGTTTACCGAGAAATATGGGGTCCGCATCTCGTCGTTGTGCCAACCAGTGTCATGCTCAACTGGGAAATGGAGTTCAAGAAGTGGTGTCCTGGTTTCAAGATCTTAACGTACTATGGAGACATCAACGAGCGAAAGAAATTGCGCTTGGGCTGGCGGAATACCGGCAAGGACATGTATAATGTCATCATCACTTCCTACCAGTTGATCCTTCAAGACGCAGCGGCCTTCAAGATGCGCGCATGGCATTACCTGATCTTGGACGAGGCACACAACATCAAGAACTTCAAATCTCAACGCTGGCAGACCCTTCTGAACTTCAGGACAGAGAGGCGATTACTTCTGACAGGTACTCCACTGCAGAACAACATTGATGAGCTCTGGTCCCTACTTTATTTCCTCATGCCCGCCGGATTTGCCGGAGAAGGTCGCATTGCTGGATTGGAGGAGTTCACGATGGCTTTGAAGAATCCAACTAGCCAGATCCTGGAGCAAGGTCGACTGCAGCTTGACGCCGAAGCGCAGAAGGTTGTCAAAAAGCTGCATGAAGTCCTACGACCGTATCTTCTCCGACGGTTGAAGGCAGATGTGGAGAAGCAGATGCCAGCCAAATACGAACACGTCGTCTACTGTAAACTATCGAAGCGCCAGAGACAACTGTATGATGGGTTCATGGGCCGAGCCAAGACCAAAGAAATACTGGCCTCTGGGAATTATATGTCCATCATCAACTGCTTAATGTCCCTGCGGAAAGTCTGCAACCACCCAGATCTATTCGAAACTCGAGCAATCGTAACATCCATGGCGATGCCGAAGTCCATAGCGGCCGATTTTGAGATCAAAGATTTTCTCATCCGCAAACGATTATATGAGGGCATGGAGGACAAGGAAGTCAGTCTAGATGCGCTGAATCTAGTCTTCGCCAATAGAGAGAAAACTTCGATGCTCCACGCCCGACGCGCCCAGCAGATCCGCGCGACACAGCCGCTAGAAGATCTCATCGAGCGTCAAACCCGCCGTCTGAGCTCTTCGCCCAAGCCTTTCAACTCCGCCCTCGACTCGGCGCTCTCTCACGTTGCAGATAAACAAAATCTCGCCGTTCGAGACCACCTCCAAATTTGCCTCAACCTCACACTTTCTAGGACACAGTTCCTTCCGATCTACGGCAAAGGCCTAATCGACCGCCTAACAGTCAACTATCAAGATTACAAATTCGGTGCTCAAACGAGGCCGCCCAAGGGTCCTTTGGGTATTAAAAGAGAAGGCAAGAAAGGCAAATTGGGTTTCCGAGCACCCCTTAGCCCAGTTCATGCTGGAAAATGGCATCGAAGATTATGCACGCCACTTTTCTCCCTGATTCCAACACTGGGTCAACGAGCCGAGTCACTAGAGCCGATAATCACGAAGTTCAGCTGCATCACTCCAGCTGTAGCGACTGATGGCTTGACTTCCCTCACGCTCTCCAAAAGGGGGGTTGATCTCGTGCGCTCTTCGCCCCTGGTCCGTGACAGAGATCCATTCCACGAACCTCGTATTCGTCTCTCAATCGCCTTTCCAGACAAACGGCTTCTGCAGTACGACTGTGGCAAGCTGCAGCGTCTAGCTGTTCTGCTCCGGGATCTTCAAGCCGGTGGTCATCGCGCCTTGATCTTCACGCAGATGACCAAGGTGCTAGATATCCTCGAGCAATTCCTCAATATCCACGGTCATCGCTACCTACGTTTGGATGGCGCCACTAAAGTTGAACAACGCCAGATCTTGACCGACCGCTTCAACAACGATCCCCGAATCCTATGCTTCATTTTGTCTTCGCGCTCCGGCGGTCTCGGTATCAATCTTACTGGTGCTGATACGGTTATCTTCTACGACCTCGACTGGAATCCGGCTATGGATAAGCAATGTCAAGACCGCTCTCATCGCATCGGCCAGACGCGCGACGTCCACATCTACAAGTTCGTATCGGAATACACTATCGAAGCTAACATCCTGCGCAAATCGAATCAGAAACGCCTTTTGGATGATGTAATCATCCAGAAGGGAGACTTCACAACCGACATGTTCAACAAAGTCACATGGCGCGACGCATTCGATGAAGGAGATAGTGTTCCGGTTGACGAAGCCGGCGCTGCCATGGACCGCGTTCTGGGTGAGAAAGCGGGTTTGTTGGGCGATACGAAAGCGCTGGAGAAAGTGGAGGATAAGGAGGATTTGGCGGCGGCGAATATAGCCCAGAAGGAAATTGTCGATGAGATCCATGATGATCATGTCGACTTCAACGAATCGTCATCAGCTACACCGGCGAATGGGCTGACTAGGGCGCAATCGGAAGCAGTGATTGAAGAAGAGAACGCAGGGAAGGGAGCAGGTGAGATGAGGCATGTTGATGAGTATATGCTCAGTTGGTGTAGAGAAGAGTTCGGAGCTGAGCCATGGAAACCACCGCGTTTAGGCGAGAAGAAAAGAGCGAGGAAGGGTGCTGATCCGCATCGGAGGCCTAGGAAGCGGAGGTTGTGAGCATGGCCGTATTTGGTGTCAAGATGGATGCGTGTATTAGTAGTATAGATGGTTTATGGACTGGGGCGGTAGGTTGGATATCCACGATATGAATACCAGGTTTTGGCGCTCCTCTTCCATATTGCTCCGAGAAGTATCTTGGATTTGTTAGCTAGCATAAGTGTACAAATAGTGGGAAACGGCATGGACTGGATGGATGGGGCGTGGTGTTGGGAAGTTTATAAAAATGATTAAAACCTGTTCAGTCGTCTGGTACATGAAAGAATTGTGATGCTTGATCATTATAGTTGATGTTGACTCGCACGGTGACATCGTGCTTATCGTTGCATTTCTCCAATCCATATTTCTCTCATCCATATTTCTCTCATCCATATTTCTCTCATCCATATTTCTCTCATCCATATTTCTCTCATCCATATCTCATCCATATTTCTCTCATCCATATTTCTCTCATCCATATTTCTCTCATCCATATTTCTCTCATCCATATTTCTCTCATCCATATTTCTCTCCTCCATCCCGCGAATTTACTACTACCTCTTTGCGTGATATCTAGCCTCATTATCACCTGTGCCTCCTTCATCCACCCTCTTCCTCCACCCAAGGTACCACCCGTCGTCCCCACCGAGCCATGACACTTAGTTCATCAGCCCTCACACCCACCAAACCTTCTAACCTTTCCGTTTCTCGTCTCGTACCTCTTCCCACGTTGCCTCGGAGTTCAATTCGCGATCCCATCCCCATCCCCCCAAGCACCCTCCAATCAACCCCCATCTTCCCGGCTGCCTCTGTTGACTGAGGATTCGAACCATTTTATTTAAAAAATACAATGTACTTCATATATGTATCAATCAATTGTTCAATAGTCCTACCCGCTGCCGATGCAGATGCCCACGAACTCCGTCTCGCATCCACATCCAACGGCAACGGCACACAGCTCTCATATCCAGAACAATACTCGTATCTGCTGCAACATTTGGTTCCACAGGAGTGGTGATACTCTTTTCCTTTACTACTTTCCGTTGTCGTAGGTAAATTTGGCGGAACCTGCGGGGTACTCGATAGTTCACTGACCCCAAACTCGTATCGCTTCGTAATCAATTCCCACACCGTCACACTTCGTCAAGCACTCCACCCAATCATTCCCATTCCTCCACACCGCTTCACTGGGGTATCCCTTTCCCGCGCACTCCTGCGCGCACGCATAACTGCTAATTAGAATATCCGCATTCCTGAATCCGATTAAGCCCTGATATTTCAGCTATTTGGATGTTTCGGCGGGCGCCCAGGAACCAGTTGCACCGGATAGGGAAAACAGCTTTGTGTTTCCTGGCCCGGCAATCGCGTCAAAGATGCTGGTATTATCTTCGAAGCCGTAGGAGCCGATTTCGTAGTACAGGCCTGATGGACCCATTTCTGGGGGGATGGTGAGTTTTATGGGACAGCCTTGCGCGGGGATAAAATCGTTGAGACTGCCTTTGGTCACGAGTTAGGGAAAGGGAAGCGGAGAGAGGAGGGCAAAGGGAGTCGCTACATTGCCAGTAATTATAGATTGTGTTGAAGATACCAAGTTTGAGGTACCTGGCTGTGAGATCATAATTAGTTATCCGGAGCCGACTTCCGTCGCATTGGTGATGGTGACTTCGACTTTCTGGCCTGCTGTTACGTTTTGGCCTTAGGACAGGACCAAAATCCCAAACCGCATTTTGGGGAACAGCTTCTAGGTCATCTTCAAATCAGCCCTTCCACGAAACTCAAAAGATGTCGTCAGATCCCAAATATAACACAAGAGAAATCTTGAAGAACATCGCGAAATGCTAGCGCATTTATCTACGTCATATGAAAGGGATACCGTCGCTAGCGACACCAGCTTCCCCTCGAATGCAGGTCCAACAAACTTGACTCCTCAGCGAACCAGGGCCTTGGCGTCCTACCTTGCGCATTTTGCAAAGCGTTAAATATAGATGTCACATGGTTAACGCACTAATATGTAGCTTTTAGGGGAAAGTCTTTTATCTCACCAGTCAACCCCTCGATGCAGGATCTCCCCTAGGCCCTACTCTGATTTTGGCCTAGTTCCGATTTTAGTATGGGCGCTAAACTCCTGCCAATTCCTGGGCCAACCAGATCGCGCCGAGGGGAGATCCTCCCCGAGGGTCTGAGATAATTTGGTTCTTAGTTGTGTGGTACTCTAATTCTCTTGTTAGCGCAAACACGCCAACTTCAAACGTGTATCTGACATATTAATTCTACAATCCATCTTACAAAACTACCTGCAATCAAAAGCTCTTTATTTCCCTTATCTATTCCATTTGACATGAGCTCTACTACTAGCCGCGTTGGTGTGTCAACCAGCCCCCTATCCACGCCTCCCTTGGACCCATCATGTCCATCAGTCGGACCAGTTTTACTAGCCATTTTGTGAGTCTTTTACCATTTACTCCCGCCATCACCCTTCCTCCTCTAACGCGGTTTCCTACTCTTTCCACTAGCCATCTAATTTGCCTAGGAGTTTGCAGAAGTTTGCGGAAGTTCTTCGACTGTCACATAATCACCCCTGGTCGAATGCATGTACAATACCTACCTAGATAATTGATACTTGTAACTAATTAGCCTAAGAGTTACAGGAGTCTACAAAAGTTGCAGCAGTTCCTAAGGCCTAATTTGACAACGGAATAACGGATCGAAGGCACTCCACCACACTAATCGCCCTCACACACAACATATACACTATAGTTCTCGCGCAGGCCAAAAAAAAAAAAAAAGAACCAGCTGAGGTAAATATAGAGACCTATAAGAAGTACTGCAAACGTATTTTATACAAAGATCGTCGCATGGTCGTTGTTGTTGAGGCAGTGAGTGTGTCGCCATAGTCAACCCACCCTACACCAGAATACGCCAGATTAGACGACGTGCGCGAGCACACCCTTTAGCTAAGGTAGTCGAGATGACATATAGGAAGCAGCGCATAGCAATTGTAGAGTAAATAAAAGACGTTGTGGGCGTAATATAGAAGGGGAGGGTAGTAGGTAACGCGTGTACATTTCAGAGAAAATGTCGATGTTTTCGATGATGTATCTCACACGTAAATTAATGTTAGAATAGCATTTAAATATCCAATCCTAGTAGAAAAACACCCAAATTTTTTATCCATTTAACAACTTAAGGATAGCTGACAGCTGTAGTGTGTGATAATTAATTGAACGTAAAATGCGTGGTTTTGAAACCGCGTTATCATCAAAGCTCGAACCAAATTTCCTCAGACGCTCCGCAAAAGATTTTGCGTCGCTGCTTTGTAATCAGCCTCTGATAGGAGTTTTTTAGCATGCGCTAGCGAAAATCTTTTGTGGGGCGGATGATTCATGAGATAAAAAGTCCTCCCTGTAGGCGTTATATTTAGCGTATGCAAAATTCGCCGCAATTGCTTGGCGCATCATCAAATATTTGTGTGCCATACACTTTCTCATACAAATCAGATAATCGACGATTATACGCATACATCAGCTATCTACATGGTAATATCGATTGAAGCTATTTTCTTGTATGTAGATGCGCTTACTAATCAACTTTTTGGAGTAATAGGCAGCCCAGTTCTGAGCTCATGGTCTTCCTTGACGCCTAGCACGCCCTCCTCCTCCTCCATCTTATGAGAAGTAGAGTTATAAGAATAGAGGCCTCCCTACTACTAAACGCGCGCTACTCTATCGTCTATTAACGCTCGGCTGGAGTCCCCAAGCTGTGGCCGATCAAGTCCCCTGTGGATTAAGGACAGTATACGATTTTATTGAAAATCAGCGACAGTATGGAACATGCAGCAAGCCTTATACCGCGAAGCTTGGACGGCCAGAAAAGATATTAGATGAAGATACAGAGGCGCTGCGCGATGAGCTAGTACTACATGGGTGGATGTATCAGGACAAAATGGTACACTGGCTGCTCATGGAGCGAGGCGTTCTAGTTAATCAGTCAACTATCTCTTGATTGCTTAAAAAAAGAGGCTAGACGCTCCACACACTACGCCCTTTCTCCTTCAATCGTAATAAGGAGCTGCAAGAGGCGTATAGGCAGTGAATGAGTGGCTACGTCGCCGACGATATTGTATTCCTTAACAAGTTACTATTTAACGAAAAGACTGGCTGGAGGCACTATGTGTACGCATCTATTAGTGACGAAGCTCGCTACACGTAGGATATTTAGCAAGGCAAGACCTGGGCTATCCTACCTGCATATATAATTAACGGCTATCTTTCTTATATAGCAATTAAACAGGGTTATTTCAGCTACAAGGACTTTCTAGGATGAATTTGGAACTCACTAATTCCCTGCCTTCGGCAGCAATACGGTGAGAACTGATCCCTTATGGTTATACTTAATAACGTCTTAATCCATATAAATAATATAGTATTAGAGATTCTCTGTAAGGCAGGCTACTTTACTGTATATTTACAACCATATTCACCTGACTATAATTCGATTAAGCTTACTTTTTTAGTGCTGAAAGTGTAGATCCAGAGGAACTATATATATATATATAGCTAGTACAGCAGCTTTAGCGATTTCCTTTACGCTGCTATTAAGAGAAGTTAGTGTAATTAATTCACATCTTAACACTTTAAGTACGAAGCTAGAGGACTATACATTAAACGGGAAAAGCTTAAGCGTGTATATAAGAAATTAAGACTATATAGAAGATAGTAATTGTATATACAATATAGTTGAAACTAGTTACTATTTAATATATAGTTATGAATTTAAAAGCCTTGTAAGCACGTGTATAGCAGCTTCTTCTCTTACAATTTTAGCGTGATACATTTATTTGAATTCTCTAATATGTAATTAAAAGTCTTGTATAATTCTATTAGCAAGCTTTCTATTAATTACTATTTTATATATCTGTTACGAGTTGCCTTAACTAAACGGTACGTTTCGCGTTAGCAGCTCTGCCCTAACTAATTACTTAACAAGCTCTCAGCCCTTTCCGTATCTAGAATAGATAGCCCTAGGTTTAACAGGATAGAGTTTGTCTTTGTCGCAGAAGTAGGAGGGGTATGTATAATAGATTTAACAAGATAGTATTAAACTATTTCACTTAAGGTCAAGTCTCAACTTAGAGATAAGATCTCGATTTTAGAGTAACTATAAAGAATCCAAAATATCCCCGAGCCGTTTCACGTCTCATATTTATAGGAAATCCTTCATGCGTATATTGTATACTTATTGGCTGTATATTAGATACTACTAGTAAAGATAAGAGTAATGAGTCTCTTATCTGCCTTATCTACTTTATCTGCTAAGACCCTGTCTTAGTCACGTATATAACTACTTCTAATCTACTAATATAGTTCTATATCTCTATTCTTACTTCTTAGCTTGTACTTTAGCCTATGCTAAAGCGTCCCGTGCACGCTTACAATTCTTTCTTTCTAGCTTAAACATACGTTTCCATTTTAGAGCCTTATTAGCTATTATTACTAGTTCCTTTAGCTTCTTAAGTATAGTTACCTTACTATTACTGTCCGTAACACTATTCCCCTCTTCTAAGTCTTCGTCTCGGAAGATAGTTTTTCTCTTTTATAAATAGTATAAAGGCAACAGGTCCTCTGGCCTGTGCTCTAAACTATAAGATCCTTAACTTTCTTTCTTTTCTGCTTAGCTTCTTAATAATAACACGTCTTAAGTTATCTCTAATACGTGCTTACTATTTAGCTTCTTAAATCTATAACAAACCCCGTCACATACCGTCACCGTGTTCTTGCTGTTGTAATAACGGTTTTTAATACCTAGTAAATCTGGCCTCCAGTCGTTATTCCAAATGCGTTGACTAAAATATAAAGTACGATCTTATTATAACGTAACCTAAGTAGAATTATCTTAATCATGATAAGAAGAAATTACAGGAGCAGCTTCGCTGTGCTTAGAAGAAGATAGTAGCTATTTATTCTCATAAGTTACGCCTCTATCAGTAGCTAGCTTAAATAGATTCTTAAAAGAAGAAAATATTCCGGCGCGAGCTTACTTTAATTAACGAAGTTCATATAATAAAAAAAAAAGAGTAAAACTATTAGAGTTAATCTGGTATACTACTACCTATAGCGTCTAGTATCACTTCACTTTCCTTTTTAGGTTTTAAGTAGAATATCCTATATTCTCTTTATACCTTAGATTTATCTTTAGAGTAAGCCTTTGCTACTTCCTCTAGTAATACTAGTTAATTAGCTCTAAACTATTCTTTAAGTTCCTAATTAGCTCCTAAGTATTATCTCTAGGTCTATAATCTTTTTATTTAACTAAGTATTTCTACTAATGCCTAAACTATTAGTAGTTTAAAACCTACTAGACTTCATACTTAGTACAGTCCTTCTTAAGTTTAAGTTTTATCTATAGTTTAGCATTCCGTAGTGCTAGTTCTAGTTTAGAGACATAAAAAACTAGGTGTATTCTTATGTCTTTAGATAGTTATAGTTTATAATTCACAGGTCCTATTTATCATTTAATCTTGAATAGTCCTAATTTTACGTGATCCAGTTTCCATAATGGTTGTTTTATTTCTAAATTTTTCTTTTTTAAGAAAACTCTATCTCCCTCCCTAAAGGTTGGTTCCTTAACCTTAGATTTATCTTTAACTTATTTACTAAGATTGCCTTTGTGGGTGATTTTTTATGTAATTACTTAATAAAGTTATTATAGTCCCTCAACTTTTGTTCTTATAGACTCTGATATTTTATCTAGTGTTTTTAGTTCTTAATAAGCTGTTGGCTTATAACTATAGTTTATATAGAATAGTGATTTTCCTATTGTTAATGACTTTACAAAGTTATATACAAACTTAGCTATTAGTAATAAGTTAATCTAGTTATCTTATAGTTCATTAACATACATTCGTAGATATTATTCTAATATCTGATTTGTCCGTTCTGTTTGTTTGTCTGTTTATAGGTGAAATGCTATTAAGAGGCGGTGTTCAGCCTCTAGCCGTCCTATAAACGTTTTCCAGAATATTAACGTGAATAACTTGTCTTGGTCTATGATAAATTCTCATGGCATTCTATGTTATATAATTAGTATTTTAATTAATAATAACGCCAGTTCATTTGCTTTTATTTCCGTATAAGTTGGTTTAAAGTAAGCGTACTTTATTAGTCTATTAATAATAACTAGTATCATATCATACCATTAACCTGTTAAGGTAATAATTATTAGTATTCTTATAATAAAGTCTATTGTAACTGATTTCTATAGTCTGTTTAGTAAAGGTATTAGTTGCATGAGTTTATACTCCTTATATCTTAATGCTTTATTCTTTTTGCACTTGATGTATTCTAAAAGAATATACCTAACCTTACTCTAAATTCCTAGAATCTAGAAGTGTCTGTTAATCCGTTCTATAGTCTTCTTAACTCCTTAATATCCATGTATTTTAGCTGAATGTTGGTTTTTAATTAGCTCTATTTATAATTCGTCTGGTATATAAATTATTCCTTAGTCTAAATTCTAAAGTAGTTATCTATTATTAAATTCCCTTATTCGCTTTTCCCAAGTGTTTTCGATAATAACTACTAATTTAATATCTATTTATAAGCTTCCTAGGGATCCGTCTTATTTTTACTTAAGTATTATATTATGTATTTTTAGTATATCCCTTATATAGTCTGCTCGTTGACTAAGTGCGTCAGTCACTATATTTTCTTTTCCAAATTTATAAAGTATTTAGAAATTAAAAGTTAATAGTAATTTCTACTATCTAACTTATCATTAATTTAACTTCTTTATTATTGTAAATACTGTTAAATTTTTATGATTTGAATATACAACAACCTAATACTTAGCTTCTTCTAAATAATGTTTCTATTTTTTAAATACTTGAACTATTGCCAATAGTTTCTTATTATAAATATCATAGTTTAACTCGGCAGTTGTAAGTTTATAAAATAAGAAGTCTACTAAGTGTTTTTATTTATTATCTTATGTTTATAAAAGAATAGCTCTTATAGCTCTGTCTGATGCGTCTGCATATATTTCCACTTAAAGTCCTAAATTAAACATTTTTAATATTAGTGGTTCTTTGAATTTTTTCTATAACCTTATAAAAGCTGTGTTCTCTTTATTTGTCTACTTAAATTATTAATCTTTTTTAAGTAATTCTATTAAGAGTACTGTAATTCTTAAATAGCCCTTAATAAATTACCTACAGAATCTCGTGAATCTAAGGAAAGAATGAACTTCTTTCGCATTTATTAGTATTAGCTATAATAGAATATCTTTAGCTTTATCTAGGTTAACTGCTATCCTATTTCTAGATATAATATATCCTAGAAACTTAACTTTCTTCTTATGGAACACATATTTTCCTGTTTATATATATAAGTTATATTTCTTAAGCTTCTGTAATATTCTTTTAGTATACTTAATATATTCTTCTAGTATCCCGTTCGTGTATACTAAGACATTATTAAGGTATACTAGTACGAAGACATCTAGATATTCCCTCAGAACGTGATTAATAATAGCTTAGAATATTACTAGTGTGTTAGTAAGTCTTATAGGTATAACTATATACTTATATAATTTATAGCTTATTTTAAAAGCTGTCAGCCACTCATGCCCGCTTGTTATTTATATTTAATAGTATTTATCTTTAATATTAAATAAACTGAATTATTTAGCCCCTCTGAGTTTATACATGAGTTCCGATATTAAGGGTATTAGATAACAATTCTTAACTATTACTTTATTTAATTATCGGTAGTCTATACAGAGTCATAGCTTTCTATTTTTTTTTAGTATAAATAATACTAGTAACGCAACCTTACTTTTACTTTCTTATAAATATTCTTTTCTAATATTGTTATTCAGGTATCGTCGTAACTCCTCTTATTATTTAATAGATATTTAATATAATAGTACTAGTTTTAGTTTCTCTTCTTCCTTAAGTATAATCTTACAGTCCTAATCCTTGTGTTCTGGTATTTAGTTTTCTTGTTTTTCTATAAACTATTTCTTAAATTCCTTTTGGTATTTGTCTGATATAATAAACGTGGCATCGTAAAAAGCTACTTTCTTTATCTATATTATAACTTTTATTTATCTATAATAGTTCTTCCTGATTCCTACAGACTTTGTTCTCTAGTTAATTAGTAAGTTTTATCATGCTAGCTAGTTTCATCCTAATATAAGATCCTTACTACCTAAATCTATAATCTTAATACAGCGGTTATTTGTGTAACCTGCTACTTTAATAGTTATATTCTTTATTTCAAGATTAATTAGACCTTCTCTAAATATTACTGGATTATTATCTACGCGTATGACTCTTACAGGTTCTTTTAGAACTCTAGTTAAAGTATAGTATCTCTGCACTTATTTATTTAATATAAGTGTTTTACTAGCTCTGCTGTTTATAAGTGCTTGTATTTAAAAGCTATTAATACATACATTTATATATAGCTTATTTTTGTGTTTTTATTTAAGTCGTGTATAGTTAAGTGTTAACTTCTATATTTTAATCTTAAATTAGCCCTCTAGCGGCATAGTTGTTGCTTACTGGCTTTCTAGTTTTTTATTAGTTATTAACTCCTAAGTGGTAGTTATTTCTTTAGTGTTTCTTCCTTAGGTCTGTAAATAAAGTATTATTAGAGTTAATATTATTCTTATAATAGTATCTTATGCTTTTTTCTTACTTCTTCTCTATAATTTTAGTACTTTTATTTTAAGAAACATTCTTTAGTTATTAGTTTAGCATGTAATTCTGTAGCTAATTATTTATCTTAGTGGTATTTAGTTTAGTAATATTAGCATCCTAGTTAGCACTTATCCCAGTCTAACTGTTTGTGTTTTTCTGTTTTTAAATCCTAAAGCTTTTCTTTAGAATCCGTGTAGATTAGTTCCTGCTATGTGTTAAGTTTTTATTTCTATACTATCCATTTCAGCACTTATTTTATTATTAGTCTTTTAATTTATATAATATAAACTACCTATTTATATTCTTATCCTGTATACGTTTTTTCTCTGTATATTTAGCACTTTTTTTGCATAGATCTCTCAGCGGCGTCGTTATCCTATATTTATAGTATTAATAAAGTAAGTTTCTTATTAGATTTTTTATTTTAATTTTCTTCTAGTTCTAGGTGTCCTATGGAATAGTAATAAGTCACGTAACTCATAAGTAGTGTTAGCTTTTATCTATAAATCTTATTTATCTATATAGTTAATTTCTGTTTACTGAGTCCCTTATACTGCTTATTACTAGCTACCTATATTACTTATTAGTACTTATATATCCTGTCTCCTAGAATAATCTCTTAGTGCTTAGTGATATAATATTCCCCTATATAATATTCTAACCTATAGATCTAGTAATATCCTTAGCTTACTTATTATTTAATTATTATAGATATTAGCTTTTTGTTTTCTATTATCTCTTAATCTTGTCTTTATTTAAATTTCTAATTCTCTACTTTAAAGGGTCCTCCCTTCTGTTATATTATCTTATAAAATTAGTTAGCTTCTTTTATAAAGCTAGCTTGATATTATCTGATAATAGTTTTTTATATAGTAGTAATCATATCACTAGCTTATCCTGCTAAATAATTCTTAATCTGTTAATATAGTATTTCGTATTCCTATCTAAGATATATATAGCTTCTATAAATCTAGTATTACTTTTTCTAGATTTATTGTGTGATAGCCTCTTTAGTTATCTGGTTCTTAGCTAATTCTATTTAGACTATAGTAATCTTAATTTCTTATAGTACTCTAGTTTAGACATAAGCCTGTTTAATATCTACTTTCTATTATTTGTAATTTTTAATAAAGTGTCCCTGTTTTCTGTATCTGAGGCATACCTTACGTGCATATTAATCCATTTATTCCTTAGTATATTTATTTTATTTCCTTTTATTAATCCATACATTCTTAACTAATACGTGATTGATTTCTATTATATTATAAATTTAAATATCCTTTCTGTTTCTTCGTGGTGTATAGATTACTGGCTTAGTATTATTTTTCTTTTCTTATTCTCTTTAGTACTAATAGTTATTAATGGTCACTGCTTGTTTAATGATTCTTAGAAGTATACTAGGTTACTTTCCTTATAAAATCTTATTCTTAATTCTATCCTTTAGTCCTGCGTAGTATATTATGACTAATAATTAGTCTACTTAATTAAGTTATAATTAGATTTACTTAAATTCCGCTGTGTAATTAGCTGCTAATATTTGTTGCTTAAGTTATTAAAGTTTTTAGATTACCTCCGTTTCTTTATTAATCTTACTAAAGACTATAATCAATTCCTTTCTAAAGCTCTTATAACTTCTAAAGGTTCTTTTAATATTATTATTACAGTTTATAAGTTCTGCTAATCCTAGGTTAGGATCTTCTTTTACTAAGTAGTTCTTTATAAGCGGCTTAAACTACTTTATAGTTCTACCTATTATATTTATACTAGCTGCCAGAATTTAATCTTAGTTAATCATAAATAAAGCTTAATTAAACTAATAGTATAGGTCTATTATAGCTATAAACGTTTTGAGATTATCTTAATTCCTGTTGAATTTAGAAAGTAATTAGATCTTTACAATCCCTCTCCTCTTATTCTTCACTACTTTAATCTGTTATTATATACTAATTATAGCATCACGTAACTTTATAATAGCTATTTTTTATTTCTAGATAACCTATTATGTGCTCTTAGTTCCTCCTAATATACTTCTAGTAGTAAATAAAAATTCTGCTATGACTTTTTCTTCACTGCTACTATCACTTAATAAGTAAAGTTCTTATTCATTCTTATAATAGGTTGTTATAGATTGTAATTAGAATTTTATTATTAGAATCAATCTAACGTTCTCTCCTACACTTTGAAAGGGTAGTTATAATATTATGAGTTATTTTAATTAAATAGTACGTTTCACGTTAGCAGCTCTGCCCTAATTAATTACTTAATAAATTCTTAGCTCTTTCTATATCTGGAATAAATAGCCTTAAGTTTAACAAGATAGAGTTTGTCTTTATCGTAAAAATAGAAGGGATATATATAATAGATTTAATAAGATAGTATTAAACTATTTCACTTAAAGTTAAGTCTTAACTTAGAGATAAGATTTTAATTTTAGAGTAACTATAAAGAATCCAAAATATCCCTAAGCCATTCTATGTCTTATATTTATAGAAAATCCTTTATACATATATTATATACTTATTAGCTATATATTAAATACTATTAATAAAGATGAGAGTGATAAGTCTCTTATCTATTTTATCTACCTTATCTGCTAAAACCCTGTCCTAGTTATGTATATAACTGCTTCTAATTTGCTGGTATAATTCTGTATTTCTATTCTTACTTCTTAGCTTATACTTTAGCCTATACTAAAGCGTCCTATGTACGCTTACAGTTCTTTCTTTTTAGCTTAAATATACGTTTCTATTCTAGAGTCTTATTAGCTGTTATTATTAGTTCCTTTAGCTTTTTAAGTATAGTTACCTTACTGTTACCGTCCGTAACAATATCTTACTAAAAGAATTTAATATTTTATATAGGTGCTTGAGCTTTTAATACTTTTACTAAACTATCTTATATATATAGCTATAAGTAGCTTTGATATATAAATTCAGCGCTATAGAGATAGCCTAAATAAAGTATTTATTAACTATTAAGTAGTTATCTCTTTTACTAGTAATAGAGCTAGAGTTAAGAATAGAAACTTAAGTTTATATAAGTGTTTAAGCAGGCATTTAAGCAGGTGTTTAAGAGTAATAAATAGATATAATAAGGTCTAAGATAGAAACGCCTACTTACACCTATTAAGCAGTATTAATAGCTATATTAGTAGTAGCTAAATTTATTTACATCTTACTAAATTACTCTAGAACTTAAAGGGCCTTATTTATTCTAGTAAGACTCTTTTATTACTACTACTACTACTACTACTACTGCTTTTAGCTACCTTAATTAATCTTTCTTTTATAAGGACTCTAATTTTTCTCCTATAGCTTAATAAGCGTATATAGGGGTTAACTTAATGAAATCTTTAAGTTAACTCTACACCAATTTACTTAGGATTTAAAGTCTATAACCTTGATTTTATAGTAGAGCTGATTACGAGGATGGATCTAATAATAGCCAGCTTTAAAGTTTATACAGCTAGGATCCATGTAGGGCTATATCTAATAGATAAGTAGCTATAGCTTATTATCTGACTTTATCTCTTTAATGTGTCTGCGCGCTTGCTTGTTACATAAGAGGTTATTAGTATAAGTTTTCTAGCTATTAGTTAACTCGCCCTCAGCTCCGTCAGATAAGATTTTCTATAGGAGAGACTTCTTCGCGAAAACTTTAGGTAGAGCCTTAGCCTGAATTTTAATACTATATTAAATAGTGATGTACGAAGCAGCCTTTCTGAAGCTACTATAGTAGTTATTGACGATGCGATAGAACTTGGCTATCTTACCTTTACTGAAGTTCTTAAGGTTATAGTACTCTTACTTTGCTTGCTGTAAGGGGGCCTAGTAAATAGCCTTACAAGAGGCAACATTAAAGGGCCTATCTAGTAGCTTTTCCTTTATTGTATAAGTCGCCATACACTCTTCAAAGAACTCCTCTACCTTGTATCCCTAAATAATTAATTGATTAACGCCTGCTATTGGTTTTCCGTACTCGCGCTTCCCGTTTATATATATTTGAATTAACTGCTGCAATTCATAGGCAACGGCCGCAGGCGGTGAACTCGGTAGGGCTGGAGAAGACTTGTGGCGCGTGGGTGGTGATTGATGAGGTGTTTAAGGGCCTGGCAACTCGGTGCTGCCAGCTGGCGTCAAATTCGAATTATGGCCAGGAAGCTCTTGCTCAGCTTCCTGCTCAGCTTCCTGCTTAGCTTCTTGCTCAGCTTCCTGCTCAGCTTCCTGCTCAGCTTCCTGCTCAACTTCCTGCTCTTCTTCCTGCTCTTTTTCGCGCGTTGGCACAAATCTTACCCGTAGGGAATTCGCTGGCCCACTAGGCTTCTTAGTTCCACCAGCCCTCGACGCGATAATCTTCTTTATAGAAGGCGCCTTTAAGGCTTCACTCTGTAATCAACTGGCTCTCTGACCTCGCGCCTGGCGCGTCGGGTTCTTTTTAGCAGGTGCATCACTCCCTGCAGTCGAATTCTTCCGTTTGGCCATACTGCCTGTACGCGACGGGGAAACGGGCGCACTATTACTCCAAAAAGTGGATTAGTAAGTGCATCTCCTTATAAGAAAATAGCTTCAATTGCTAAACTTACATATAGGCGTTGATGGGGGCTGTAATTGCTTCACGAATTAAAATGCCTTTTCTATAAGGATTTTGATGTGGCAAACATTTTGAGCCGTAAGCGCCAAGCAATTGCGGCGAATTTTGCATACGCTAAATACGTTAATCCAAGAAATTTCTTGGCGGTTCGCTTACCAATCCACACTCCTTCAAAACTTTAGCGAGAGCCCAGTTTGAGTCCGGTGGTGTCCTTTTTTCCCCATATAGATAACTTATGATGCTAGGCGGATCTAGGCAAGGAAAACCACTGTTGGGGGAAGCAATTCTGCATTCGCGTTTTCACTATTGGACGGCGGTGCTGGAATACTCGCGGTGGGATTGAGTTGGAGCTGGAGGAGGGTGATTTCGACCGATAATTAAAGAGATTTTTTTTTTGGCTAGGAGATAGCCATCCGTTGTTGATTTGTTTACTTGGGCATCCTGATTTTTATTATCTGAAGAAATTGTTGTCTGTGGTTGCGTGCTTGCTTTTTCCAGCCTGATCAGTTCAGCTTGGTGGGGGCTTGGCGCAAACTACCAGAGTACCTTCTCCCATCTCAATCATCCCCCGTCGTTTGCATCAACCTTCAAGCACTGCCTCGTTGGCCCTGTGAAACATGAACAGTGCTAAATTAAATTAATACCACGTTCTGTACGCTCAGTAGATTGTTCCAGATAGTGTCTTGTGAGCCTTACCGAACCGCGATAAGACGAGCCTGGTGGCATGGCTTCAAAATTTATCAGGGAGTACAAAGTGGTAGTTGTGGGAGCAGGAGCTGTGGGCAAATCATGCTTCATCATCAGGGTGAGTGGCACAGTAACGTTGGCCCATTCATGGAACCTTACACCTTGAAGTTCATCCAGGGAGTCTTCCCAGACGTGTACGATCCAACCATCGAAGATGCTTATAGAAAAATGTATTCGGTCGACAATGAAATGGCTCTCTTTGACGTTTTGGATACCGCCGGCCAGGAAGAATACTCGGCCATGCGAGAACAGTATATGAGAACGTGTGAGGGCATGATCATCATGTACACCATAACGAACCGAGAATCCTTTGAATGGGTTCCTATGTTCCGAGATCAGCTTCTACGCGTGAAGGATAAAGACCGTTTTCCCATGTTGATCGTGGGCAACCAATCCGATCAGCATTCTGACCGCGCAATCTCAACTCAGGAAGGCATGGCTATTGCCTCGCAGACCGGATGTGGGTTCTTGGAAGCATCTGCAAAAAGCGATTACAACGTCGAAAGAGCCTTTCATGATATGGTACGAGAGATTCGAAGGTACAACCGGGAGCACTCCTCGTTCCTTGCTATGCCACCAAAGCTGCCACCAAAGCTGCCACTTCCACCAAAACTACCGCTTACACCTCGCAAAAAATCGTCCTTCTTTTCAAAGACCCTGTCCATGTCTTCGTTGATGGAGCTATTTAAACCTTCGAAGCCAGAGTGGCATTTGGACCCGGATGCCGAGGCCGTCCGACAGCAAACGCTGAATCGGATGCTCATCAAGTGTGCTAGAAGCAACGACAAGCGCAGAGTGAGGAAGCTCTTGGCGCGAGGTGCGGATGTAACTGCACAGCCTAGTGTTGAGGGAAACGCTTTGCATGCTGCAGCAGCTGTTGGTCATCTGGATATTGTGACTATACTCCTCAAAGAAGGCGCCACAGTCCATGCCAGGGAGTCACGAGGCAACACAGCCCTTCATCTAGCTGCCCTCGAAGGTCACGCAGACGTTGTCAAAGTCTTGCTACGTCGAGGAGCGCTTGTCGATATTCCATGCGGAATGTACGGCACAGCCTTGGTTGCTGCGTCCTCAAGAGGGCATACCAAAGTAGCTCGGATCCTCTTAGAGAAGGGTGCTAACGTTACGGCGCGCGGTGGTCCCTTCGAAAGCAGCTTTCACGCATCTGCAGTGCTCGGTAAAGCAGATCTCACCGCTCTTCTACATGATTGGGGGGCGGAAATTGATAGTCGTGGAGTGGGAGGTTGTACCGCTTTGCAAATTGCCTCCTTTGCCGGCAAGCTGGAAGTAGCGAGGCTCCTCCTGGATAGAGGAGCGGGTATCGATCTCGAAGGTGGAAAGTACGGTCGGGCGTTGAACGCTGCGCTTGATCAAGGTCATTTCGACATCATCGATTTACTTATCAAAAAAGGTGCCTCAGAGGTGGACCTCAAGATTGGTGGGCCTCAACGCTTCTCCGGTCCCGACAAGCCTCTGCAACACGCATCTTCCCCACGACAAGCGATTGGTGAAATACCAGAAGAGCAACACGACTCACAGCCGAAGGCTGCTCTAAACCAGAACATTACTCGGCTGATTCATAACAAGCGTCCAACGAGTCACCCGCAACCTGTACATCAAAAGCTGAATGAGGAGCGCCCTGTCTTTACCGCGAGTAACACCTGGAATTCAGCTGTGCGAAACTTCTCCGTCCCCGCTCGAACTCCGCTCCGAATTTCTGCACCAGCTACGCCAAGCGCGGCCAGTCTGCCGGGTTTGCCATCTGGTCACACTCAGTACGAGAACGCAAACCAGATACCTTTCAAGTGGATCCGCAACTTAGGAAGAGGCTCATACGGGATCGTGGATGAAGTAGTATTCGCTAGCCACGAAGGACGACCTATCAACTACGCTCGAAAGACGCTTCAAAACACTGGTGCCCAGCAAGTTGTTCGCATGATTCAGGATGAGATCGACGTGCTCAAGCTGCTACGGCATAAGCACGTTGTCGAGGTATTGTCCACTTACTCTATCGGTAAGAAGTACGCTATCATCATGTCTCCAGTTGCCGAGATAGATATGAAAATTTTCCTTGCCACCAGACCTTCCGAGCAGAAGATGTTCCGCTGGTTCGGTTGTTTAACAGCTGGCCTTGCTTACATCCACTCCAAGAATATACGGCACCGCGATATCAAACCAGCAAACATCCTTGTCAAAGGCGAAGATATCCTCTTTACCGATTTTGGCATCGCCAAAGACTTCTCTCAAGACAGCACGACCTCCTCTATAGGGACTGTCAACTCCAAGTCGTACATGTACTGCGCTCCCGAAGTAGCCGCCGAGAAACCTCGTGGACGACCATCGGACATTTACTCTCTTGGTTGTGTCTTCCTTGAACTAGCTACTGTTCTGATTGGGTCGACTGGTTTCTCACTATCAACGCTCCACGAGACCATCAAAGCGGATGAGATGCGAGCCTATCACGCGAGGCCATCAAAAGTCCTGCAGTTTCTTCTCGGGCTTTGTGCCCTTACTCCTGAACGCGAAGCCGAAGGTTGGACAACTAGACAGAGATACGTCTTCATATTTCAGTGGTGCTTCGCAATGCTGTACCCGGAGCCAAAATCCCGCATCTCAGGCCGCGCCTTGCTCATCATGATCCAGAGTATCGATGACTGTGCAGCGTCATCAGCAACGTACATTGGGCAGTGTTGTAAGGAAAGCACTCCAGCACATGAAGATTGGCCGAGGCTTCTTCAAATCTGGCCGACGGACGATTTCTTGCGTCAGGATCTTTCATGGGATGAACTTGCCATAAAGTTGCAATACACGGTTCCGGAGGACTTGTCTGATGACAACAATAATTGATTACTCACATAGAGCGGCACTAAACACAGATTTTATATGTGTGCGATTATTGGAGGTGCCACTTCTGTGGTACTCACTCTAGGGTCCGGCGGCCCCGGATAAGAGCGGAATCAAGCAGGAGAGATATGAGACTGGGTCTAATCTAGCCACAGCAGAGAGACTACCGCTTTGAGCGAATGAAGGACGGCGGATCTGAGGTTCCTTAGAGCACATGAACCTTACTAAAGGGAGCGATTAATAGGCTTTAAGGTTATTTACAGGCTACAGAATCAAGTAAAATAATTGGAGAAAGAAGTACAAGCTTTACGGTCATCGCAGTCCTCGCCTTTGTCCTTGTTACCGTTATCGCAGTCGTCCTTGTCACAGTTCAATTTCCATACCACACGATCCTGAACTGAAATCGATGGAGAAAGTATGAATGCCTCTCACCAAATTGTCCTATTTATTTATTTATTTATTTATTTATTTATTTATTTATTTATTTATTTATTTATTTATTTATTTATTTATTTATTTATTTATTTATTTATTTATTTATTTATTTATTTATTTATTTATTTATTTATTTATTTATTTATTTATTTATTTATTTATTTATTTATTTATTTATTTTATTTTTATTTTATTTTATTTTATTTTATTTTATTTTATTTTATTTTATTTTATTTTATTTTATTTTATTTTATTTTATTTTATTTTATTTAATTTTATTTTTTAATTTTTTTTTTTTTTTTTTTTTTTTTTTTTTTTTTTTTTTTTTTTTTTTTGCATACAAGAGTCCTGCTCTTACTCGCAGCTACGTAAGCCTTCTCCTCCCCCTCGGCTGCAGAGATTGCTTATCCGAATGCGGGTCTATGATTTTCTGAAGCTCCGAATTTGCTGGCTGAGAGGCCTCCATTTTCGGAGGCAAAACTTGCCAGATATGAAGGCCTCTAAGCCAACCGAACACGGTTTATGGGGAAAGTTGGGAAAGAGGATAATTAGTGAGAGTCATCTAGAGTTGACGGTTTCGTGGCCTCGCAGTGAAAGGGAATGCTAAGCTAAATATAATGTCCTTCTATGAACCACTTTTGCTCCGCCGTCACCAGCTGCGAATAAAACTCTTCAACCTTAAGTTCTGATGCCATTGAACACGTACGGACTTTATCACAGAATGAGATACCAACTGCCTGGAAGAGTGATTACTTGATCAACCGCGCAACGAAAGCAACAGTCGTCTCCCCGGAGCATGATATGAAGAGGATCATAATTTTCAGTAGTTAGTGCCGTATAATTCACCAGCGCTCTCCATCGCGCTGGCGTGTTGCGAGCTGTCAAAAGAATAAAGACTTTTGCATGCACATGGCCCACCGAGCCATCAACATGGGACAGTGCAACACATCCGGGGTCAAGTGTGACGGCATCGCCTTCACGTCGAACATGAAGACATGCCTTGGTATTCCTCGCTCGCCATCGTGCAGTCGACAGATCGTAATATCCGGATCTATGAATTCCATATGAATCGGCGGATTTGTCCGGGTTCGCCGACGCCCATACGCGCATTCTCAGGCTGACCACAAAACTATCGCCACTCTCGCCAACTAAGGGCCGGTCGAAGTCGATATAACTGCTACATGTCATTCTCGGAGATTCACCAGCGCGGTAGATTTTCTGGTCAGACTGAATACCGCGGGTGGGAGTGTAGTTGATCCCATCGATAACCGCATGCTTCCAAACATTATTCCGACAAGGAACTCCTCGTTTAATGCATACCCGACCAGGCTCTATTAGACGCTGTCAGAAAGTGCTCCTTAACATGCCACGTTCTGAAGCCAAACGGGGCACAATGGAATATAATACCTGCAAATTGTGGATCTGGGACCCCAAATGTACTCATGAATACGCTCCAGCCCCTATCGCTTACTAGACTTGTTGAGGTTAAGTCGGACTTGCCCATGTGTCCTGTGACAAGGGCAACGATGACCTCAAACCAAGTATTTTCTTGGATTGGAATCAAGGATTTGCCATCCCAGCCGGCCACAGCCATGAAAATTGGAGATTGGCCAATGAGGGTGATATAACCTGTCAAGGGAAATGCAGCTGCATTTTCCACATCAATAACGTTGGCGAAAGCCATGATTACAATGGCAATATATATTGCGGTGAGGTTGATATTGGGCCAGGAAGAGGTCTCATCAAGGCTATCCCATTCATTGGTGATAATTTTGATTACTCGAGGTGGCGAATGGTTTTCAAACAAAGGCCGTTGTGAGCACAAGGCAACGTACTCATTGACGGTCTGTATATCGATTCGCTGTTGATCGAAAATGAGCTGGGCAGCGGAAATAAGGCTCTTTACTGGAATGTCGCGTTTCAAAGTGGCCTCTTCGCTTCCATGCTTTACGTTCTTGTGATACTCCTCATTTGCGAGATCCTCGAGGGCAAGGTCAATGGGATCCTGAGAGCACCATTCATCTACATTTCGTTTTTCGTTATCCTCCGCGGCTCTCAAGTGCTTTGAAATCCATACGGAATAAGCACAGGTGATCAAAGCTAATTCGTCCATGACTTTTTCCCGTCCGCGTTGCATCGGAATCAGGTCGTCAAGGACCCGTTGACCCCAGCCTCTCGCTGGTCGTTTGCAGGTAGCCACCATCTCCTCTTCGAACTCCTCTGCAGCCATGTGAAATAAAAGCTCGTTGGCAGATAGAAGACTTATTGATGGCGTGCATGTGCTCTCCTGATCAAGCTCTGTGATGTAGGCATCAAGAACTAGCTGCTCAGGACTTGGACCAAAATGGAACTCATTTGTACCAGTTTTGGATCGGCATTTAACGAAGACTGAGAGTCCCAAAACGTGGAATGCCCAAACAATATGTTGGTAAAACTAGAATGGACAACCTTGCCACTTTGCCACTTTGCCACTTTGCCACTTTGCCACTTTGCCACTTTGCCACCACGAGCGCCACCACGGCATTCCAAATCACCAGGAATTCGTAATGTCGTTACTGCCTATTTGATTATTATGTATTTAAGCAGTCATTACCTTCAGAAAAGAATCAATGCAATCATTCCTTTGAAGACAATATTTATGAGAACTTCATGCTGCCAAATAAGACCTCCATGACAATAATGCAACAGGCCCCGCGCGGAGTCTGAATAGAGATCATTCGATCTTCAGGTAAGTGTTGCACTAGGGGTAGCATTGTAAGCAGACCCTTTAGGATGACAGGTGGTATCGCTTCAGACCTACAGGTTCCGGGTCAGTTCTAGACATGGAACGCGCCAGAAATTTCCACGATCGTTGCTCTCTTACATGTTGGCCGCCCGAAGACCTAAAGTCTGTCCGACCGCCTGCAAAAGCGTACTCCAGTCAAAACTGGATGATTGATCCTCGCACGCTTGTAAGGCTCCTCGAATACCTTCCCTGCTAGGTACCGCTCGTATCCATGACACTTCAGGCGCCTCATCAGCCCGCGCTTGAAAATACTGCGCTAGAGCATCTGCTAAGGATCCTTTTTCGTGTACAGCGACCAGAAACGAGCCTATGACATAGAATCACTCGACAGCCATATGAATGAAGCCGGGCTGGTTTGCACTTACATTGGATCACTGTCGAGAAGTAGGGGGGCTGTGTCAGAGCGCGGATGACTGTGGGACCGGGACCGTTGCAAAGCGAGATACCTTCGCAGAGTTTAGTAGGAAGACTTGAAGCAGCCACGATTGTGCGAAAGGATGAAGCCATGTTCATCGCAATGCGAGATCTTCCAAACACTTCAGCAAGATCTTCTTCAATGACTATGTCCGACCCTGAGCTCTGATGGGTAACGCAATTAGTATTAGATAGAAAAAGAGAGGGCAAGGAGACAAGGAGT
Source organism: Zopfia rhizophila CBS 207.26 (assembly GCA_010093925.1). NCBI lineage: Eukaryota > Fungi > Ascomycota > Dothideomycetes > Zopfiaceae > Zopfia > Zopfia rhizophila. Next base: position 1,860,046 of record ML994621.1, read on the forward strand.
GTGATGTCCCAGGAAGCTAGACTAACTTGAAGATCTCTGGCAAGGCTCATAGCGGCTTCATATGTTTTCTCTGCCAAAGTCAGGCCGAGAGGGATCAGCCTGGTCAGCTCCAGCGAGAGCGAGAATTGAGACGACATAGGCATTCTTGGAAAGATCAATTTTCGAATACAAATAGAACTTTCACTTCAAAGTCTGGTACGGAGAAAGAGAGAAGTGGGAGGGCTGAGAAGTGGAAGCAAGTGTCGCGGGCCTACGTGTCACGGACCACCTTCTGTCACCTCGTTGCCCCTTTTGGGAACTGACCTCAGGTGCTCAGGCATCTGCGCCACATGTGGCGCTAGGCCCGTTCCGGCACGGCCATGTAATAATTCGTACCCGGTGCCAAGAAATTTTGGCCCCCTCACAAATTGTATCGGCGTGAGAAAACACTCTAATTTCTCAACGAACAATTGATGTATTGAGCTCAAACAGCTTGTAATTGATTGATTGCCTATTTAGGAAGCTTGTAATAGTTTCTGGATGAGGAGAGAGACTGCAGGGCGTTACCAGAGCTTTAATTTACAGGCTAATCCACCACTTCTTACTATCTCTCTGCAGCGCCAGGACATCTCCATAATTCGAGCTCGTACTTCTTCCATAGGGATCTTATCCCATTCCTGCTGTAGAATCTTCTTAAGGTGTTGTTTTAAGCCATCTCACTCCTCCTCTAGCTCATCACCTGGCTTGAGGTGGGTGTTGCCATATAGAATTCACTACTTAACGCGTTGTAGAAGAATGTTCCATAAACCCTCTATTAGATTAAGGTCAGGCGACTGAGCTGGGTGTTCTATAGTAAGAATCCAGTTCTTTAGTTTCTCTACCCAGGCCATATTACCAGTGCTTCTAGTGCCGTGAGAAGGGTCATTATCCTCCTATAGATACTAGTCTAATAAGCTATCTCGCTTTCTAGCCTCTTGTATAGCCTTGATGTACGTAGGAAGAAAGTGTTTAGTGTAGTAGGCCTACGTTATATGGGCGCCCTTAATCTCCAGCTTGACTTCTAGAGGCTTGTTTACTTCCTAATTAAGTACTCTCTGCTAAAGGCTTTCATCTAACTCGTTCTTTCTCCTCCGAGGTTTGCTTGGAGCCTTAGGCGTAGGAAGCAAGTCGTTATCTTTATCATTCTCACTATAGAAGTTGAGAGAGCCTTTCTCGTAGTAATTAGCGTAAGAGTACATGTGAATAGCCTATTCTAGTTCCTAGTCGTGTTGCTGAGCAATATTCTGAGATTCCTCACGCGTCCCTTCCTCTTGAAGAACTCTAGGTGCTTATTTGAACCCAGTAACGTTATAGTAAGCTTCGTCGGTGTAGTACACCCTATTAAAGTAGCCAAACAGAGGCTTATCCTTGTTATCCCATCTAAAGTTAACACGAAGAGCCTTGTTCTTCTTTTGAATTATCTTCCGGCGTGACGTAACGTACATTCCAGCTCTCTTTTTACGTATTTTCAGGTTCCTTTGCAGCGTTCGAACATTGCCTGGTACATGCTAGTACATTCTTTAGATAATAAGGGGTTTCTATCACACAGGATTCGTATCCTTACACATCTCATCTAGAGTCTTCTGGGCTATTAGGAACGGTCGTCCAAGCTTGTTGCCCTTCTTCTCAGCCTTAACCTTCCTTACATGGTGTATCGTAGTTGGTGTACCTAGCTCTTGCCTTTCTCTACGCTATCGCCTGCCTGTAGTCTCATCAATGTCGTGACGCGCTGCAATGCTTGCCATAGTCTCTTCATCTTATTTATTATTGCAGTCGTGGAAATATCGCGCGCGACGCCACGTATCTGGGGGTCTTTTGTCTGGAGGTTGTTCTGGGGTCCGAGGGCTGTCATTTGACATGCTGATTGTGTATTTTGAGAGTATTATCGTAAAGTTATAACTTTTTGAAGTCGTGGTGTTGATGTTTTGGAGATGAGATTGTTGTTTGCTTACGTGAGCGGGCACGAATTATTGCATGGGGGTGCCGGAGGAAATCGGCAGGAAGCCTAAGGACCGAGCCGAGATTTGAGACAAGCTTACGGGGAAAATCTACGGAAGCGCCTATCAAAAGTTTCTGCCCGCGCCAAGCCCAAGAAAAGCCACAATACTTGGCGCGTCCAATTACCTGATTAGGCTAATGAGTACGTCGTACATGTTCCCTTCCCTCCTTATACTCGTTCCCACCTTCTAACTCAATAATTAATATGATATGCCTCATTATCCTCTCAATCCACATCTGAATTCTCTCCTGTGAAAGCTCTTTCCAGCACTTTTCCCAGACTCGGATCGCTTCTGCGCGACTTTTTGGGGCACCCCTCTTTGTCGTCTCTCTCTTCATCTAGTACTAGCATGGCTCGATAGCATTTAGGTCTGGAGAGTTACCACACCAAAGAAGCCGCTTAATCTGATACAGGCTATATACCCTTTGCTGAGCGACGTGAGCATGAGCAGGTGCCTTATCCTCTTGAACTACCGTATTTAGACGATCCTTTAGACACTCTTTTGCAAAGGGAATAAGCTTAGGTATTAACACTTTTATCTGATACCTATACCAATCAACTCCGTTGCCAGTTCGACGAGTTAGCTTTCCATTCTTTTAATTCCATCTCCAGATAGGCTTTCGACCACCTTTTGCTCTTAGACCTAGCCGTCTCATTCCCGTCTCTAGCTCCCACTGCTCTCGCATTATCGGCTCAAGAGTCTCATTCATCTCTTTTAGAACTTTTTCTTTTTTTGTCTCAGGCAACCAACAATGACAAGGGCCTTTTCGATCGTACGTAAAACAGCCCCAGAACATAAACTCTGAGTATCCTTTCCAACGCTCACGGATACAGCTTCGGACGAAAGCCTCGTCTGAAGTTCGCCATATCCGATAGCCTCCCCTCCGATGGAGTAACACGACAGCCGTTTCGTCTGACCAGATTACGTTCTTCCAGTCTTCAAGCGTCCAATCTTTATGCGCTAGACACCATTGTAATCGCTCTTCCTTCATCTTGTTCGTCAGTCCAGGCTTCCGCGTCGGTTTCGTCTTGTTGAAACCGAGAGCCTTTAGACATCGCCATACCGTCATAGGCGAGATGGTAGTACCTTGTTGGCTAAGCTCGCCAGCAAGATCAGCACACGCCCTCTCTCGTCCGTATCGATCATGGCGTACTTTTGTAGTAATTGCCTGCTTAACGTCCTCAGTCTGTTTCGTTGGACGTCCAGAACGGGGAGCATCTTGAAGGTATTCGTCTTTAATAACAAGTGGGATGTGGTTAGGGTCAAAACCCCGCTGGATCGCTCGGGCGTAGATATCGTTGATCGTCCGCTTTGAGAGGCCGGTTTTTTCAACGATTTCGGGAGTCGTTTTGCCTCCAAAAGGTGATTTTAAAGCGACTACCAACGCGCGCGTTGCTATATCAGTATTTGGAGCCATAATGAGATAAATGAGAGATGAATGGAGAGAAAATTTGCAAAAAGGCGATGCCAAGGTGTGCCAAGAAAAGTGGCTTTTTTAGCGTGGGCAGAAACTTTTGATAGGCGCTTCCGTATCGTATGCAAAAATCGGTGGAATTTCTTGGCAACACTTCGAGATTTGCGCTGCGCGACGTTGCGCTACTACATAAATCAACATGTTGACAACGCTTCTAGAGAGCCCTATAATTCTATAGATTGCTCTTTCCAATACGTAGATTCTAGAACTTTTAGAACTTTTTAGCTATCTTGTAGGGTTGTTGATACTAAGTGGGTGTTCTCAATTACTGCTTAAGACGCTGGCGACAACAAGACCTTAAAAGCACCTATAGAAATTAACATCTTAACTATGTCTCTATAAGGTCTAAAAATTTGTTAATAAGTCATATATGCAGATTTTAGATCTTTTGAAATTTTTCAGCTATCTTAAAGCGTTGCTGAGATGTGGGTGGTTAAAGGTCCCGTCGCGCAGCGCGAATCACAAGGTGTCGCCAAGAAATTCCACCGATTTTTGCATACGATAGATATCGCCAACTTACCAACTAAAGAACTTCGTAACTGTGACGACCCGTTACATGCCACCTTTACATGAAACTTCTTCACATGCTTTAGTCACATGAAACGCCTTTACATGTGTACTAAGATCGCCTTATAAAAGCTTTAATAGCTCTTTTTTTCTACTTTCTTTTCGTTTGTCACTGTAACCATCCGTGACACCTTACAAGAGCCTTTCTCTAGGGTTGCCGAATTCTCTGGAAATAAGTCTTCTTGGCCCTGGCAGCTGGCAGTGCTTATAACCAGGTTTTCCTGTGGTGGGCGTGGTCGCGACTATGTAATCTCGCAGTACGCTAGATGGGCCACATGTGGCTGGACTTGATGGCCGCCAGAAGGCCAGGTGCTTTCGAACAACGCTTTCCAACCAATATCTTAATTACAAGCTTCAAGTCTTTGGTCTCAAAAAATCTGCGAAAGATCCGCTAGCTCGCTTCCGGCTAGCCGCCTGCTTGCGTTGTGTATTGCTGTTGTTCCGGACGGCGACTTCTTGTCAGGATCCGCTCCTTTCTCCAACAATCACTTCGCTTCCTGCGTTCGTCCCCACATAACAGCGTAATGAAGCGGCGTTCCGTGCTGCCCGTGGCCAACATCTCCTTGCCTCACTGCGTCATCAATCGAGTTGACATCGAGTCCCAATCCGACTAAATACTCCATCAAGGGAATTCGGCTGCCGGGAGGGACGTTCGGTCCTACGCCAGCTGCGTAATGAAGTGGAATCGCGTTTGAGATGATTGCACCGTGTGAAAGGAGGAGGGCGAATATCTCAGGCGTATGAGAGGCTGCTGCTGCGTTGAGAGCTGAGCCTGAATTCTGGATCGGCCGAATTCGCCAGAAAATGGTCTCTTGTGGATTCAGTGGAGGGCCAAGGTTGGGATTTGCTCCTTGCGACAACAGGTATCGAATGAAGGGCTCGTCGTTGCGTCCGACGACCATGCTGACTATCGTGAGCGTCGAGCTAGGAAGGAGTGAAATACTTACAGAAGAAGCACATCACCCCGCGGCAACGGGTCGTTGACATTGAAACCGAAGCCAACCAGTAGTTTCAATGCATCAAGCGACCTCGACGCAAGATTTACCGTTTCAGCGTCCCACTTTGCTCCGAGCTCCAGCAATTGGCGTCCCATTTCAAGATGGCCCGCACCAACGGCTCTATTGAGCCCAAAAGTTAATGCCCCGCGGTCACGACCCTTTACTAGTTGCGAGGCGAGCGCGACATCGTTGCTCTTGCAAGCCTCCAGGAAAGCTGGCAGTGATGCGTCTTGTGAGTTCAGTATTTGAGCATATGTAGCGCTAGGCTCCAGGTTGGAAGGGAGTGGTGGTGGCATGTCGACTTGAGCGGGGTTGAGGAAGTTGAGTTCCCATGGTGCGAGAAAGTGGAATGAACATTCGAGTTGGGCCTACCTGGATCTAGGATGCGGCGACGTGTCCCGGACAAACACGCAGGCTGATGATGAACTTGCAATTCCTATGTTTGTCAGAATGGAATCGCCCGGTTTCAAATGCACAGCCACCGTCTAGGTTTTGCTCCAGACTGGTAAGCTACTAATCACGTGCTCTTACTTTAGTCAGCTCTGATTGGGGGCGTCCTGTACGGCAAAGGTAAATGACTCGTGCGCGAACATGGGCAATATTATAGCTTATGGGGAACGAGTACAGCAACGAGCACAGCATCCAGTGTTAACGTGGACATAGGTTGCACATGGTTCAAGACATCACATCCATCTGCGTTGCCCTCGAAAAGTTTCAAAATCCTACAATATTAAGCCACTTGTTCAACTTCACCATTTTACAACATTAAGCCACATGTTCAACTTCTCTACCTATATAAACTGCCACATCACACCATAAATATGGACCTCAAAGCACTCGCAGTCTACTTTCTTATTCATCCGAACATTTCAATCTCAGTCAGACCACAACGATGAAAGTCCTTCATGATGTACGGGCAAATTTTTGCATTCTCTTACAGACCTCTGTGGTTCTTGTAGCGGCGCAAACCGCCATTGGAACCGATGTCACATCAAGTTTAGGCTTGTCTTCGCAAAGTCCACCTCCGTTTCCTATTCCCTCGGACCGCAGCAGTGTCATACTCGGTGGAACAGGGGTTACGTCGAGCTCGGTATCGTCCTCGCAGAGTCCACCTCCATTTCCTATTCCTTCAGGGAGTAGTATCATACTTAGTGGAACGGGAGTTACGTTGAGCTCGGTATCACCATCGCAGGGCCCACCTCCGATACCCACTACAGTACTCATCGGAACGGGATCAACTCTTTTCTCAGGCACCTCACTGATCAAAACCCCATCAGCTTCAGATACTGCCATCCCGCCACCAGACACTACTGCAGGAACGACCTCACCGCCAGATTCGAGCCTGGGTCCGACGGATTCGACAGCACTTAGCACGGCTCCATCTCCCACGGATTCTTCCGCCGTATCAGCGTCCATTTCAAGCGGAAGCGATTCTGTCTCGATCTCGAGCGCTGAAACAATCACAGGAGTTCCATCAAGTACCGATGTATCCTCTCTACCCCCTGGAGTCACTGGGACTTCCTCCACTACAGGTGGATTGGTACTTCCGCCCGGAATCATCCTGACCCAACTCCTGTTACGATCATTGCGCCCACAGGAACTGAAGTCCAATCGAGCGCTTCAGACTTGTCAATCGTCATTGCGGGCATGTTCCCACTCATCCAGAATTGCATTGACAACCTCAACCACCCGAAATTACTGCGGTGACCGGCGAACTCGATAACGTACTTCCCAAAGCATCCGACTTCTCGGGTAAGCTACCGAACCCCACCGATGGGTCGAGCCGTGCAAATCTGGATTACGACGCCATGACATAGAAGAGCTGGGAATGCATAAATTCCACAAACGGGCCTTCCTCGACGGCTTGTTCAAGACAGCTTCCTCTCTCGTAACTTGTGTCATTGACAATACCAACAAAAGTCAAGGACGGCGTTATCAAGGGAACGACAGACGTGGTGAAGACCTTGAGCGATGATTTGAAGGCCGTGGTCGAGGCTCTCAACAAAGTTGACCCAACCGAAGAACCTGAACAGTCTGCCTCAGCTGCGGACCAGCAGAGATCTTCGCAATCAGAATCCTCATCGTCATCCTCTTATACCTTAAGGACAGCTAGTGACTGCAACATTGCTTGCACTGCAACTGCCATCACGACAGTGGGTGGAATCAAGAGACGAGCCGAGGGTGACTCATGCACCACCGTTTGCCGATCGCCTGTCACAAGATGTGATGCTACAGGTGTGACAACTGCATCTACTGTGACATCCACATCTTCGGCCTTTCAACTATGCTCCCCTGATTGAGCAGGTTGTAACACTAACGGTCGCCCACCACCCCCAAGGGTCCCGGCCTAGGCGCCTATTCAACAGCCACCAACGGCGTCCTTTTCTTGCCAGCCCAAACGGTGGCGGAACTACTTCCAGACGCAGCTGTTGCGCCGCGTGGAGTTACACCGAGAGAGACTGGCTCCCCAAGAAGCAATCTTCACAAACGAGCCCTTACCAATCCCAAACGACGTCGGATTCGGCGGCGACGTCGATCTATGGCTTCGAATGCAAATTGCATTGAGTCCAAATGGTCTATTGCACGGGACCGGCCCAGGGGTTTTCTCGACCAGTTTCACTTTTCCCCTCGGCTCTCAGGACACTTGGAACGTTGTCGATCTATATGGCTGCACATCCGTCATTGTCGTCTCTCGCAAGCGAATGTTCATGACACATATCTGGGAGTCACCCTCAATGAATACCGCCAACAATTTGTAGACGCACATCCTCGATCCACTTCGTAATGGTGATGTAGGCATCCTATAAGGCCTTGCCGCAGTTACCGGGACGGGTGGTGATTTCCAGAATACGCCACAAAAAAAAGTGCGCGCCTTCATCGTCACGCCAAATCGGCGGGGTGTATTGAACCCCGGATATAATGACTTGGAATATGATTATGAAATTGGAAAGATCAAGGAAGAACTGAACAATATTCTCGGACGTAATGACGCGATCCACGTCCCTTATATTGCTCGAGCGCCTGATCCCACCTTCATGTTTCCCTTGGGAAAGGTTCTGATACAGTACGATCCGGTTCAAGCCTGACTTGGCCGAGCAGACGGCAGCTGTAACACGCAAATCGCGCAGCTGGAGATTTGAAGACAACTCGCTGTATCGGTACCGTGATAAATGGAGGCGCTCCCCAAGCAGCAACTCCCCCTGCAAATAGAGCCAACAGGTGCTGCCGGCACAGCTCTAGCCAACAGCAAGTAAAGCGCCTGATAAGAGGCCAAGAAGTGACGGATGCGGATGAGGAGGAGTGGAAGGAATACGCGACCCTGATGAAGCGCCAAAATGATGGCGCTTGTTTTATACCCAGCGCAACCCCTTCTGCGTCTTCTACTTCGCCGCCGTCATCGACCGCCCAGGATGCAACCACGTTCCAGACCTCGATCATATATTCGTCGAGCGCTGGGGAAAGTCCTTCACCTTCTGAGACTCTTTCGCCCACTGAGACGCCTCCACCGGAGTCATCGTCTGCCTCGCCTTCCTCCTCCACATCCGCCCAAGCGCCACCAGCTCCGTCATCCACACCTACCTAGGCCCTTGGGATTCTTGCCTGATTACTTGACGCAGCCTGAATCGCTCCAGGACTGGGGGGCATTCAACAAAATAGATTGGCAATTCTTTGCGACTGATTATGGGAAGACAGTAGACTGCCGCACGGATCCCGCGTACCACGAAGAGAGGGATATCGACAGGATCAAGGAGGGCCCATGGTACCCTGGCGGCGAATTCAATCTCAAACTATTTGGTGAGGATTGCCAGTACAAGAATTCCGGCAATAATCCAGGCAGGCTCTTCTGTGGAAGTAAGGAGATCGAGTGCAAGGATGACCCGGCCGACAAGAATCCCTCGGACCCGAATGCGGAGAAGGGCAACTATAAGTGCGGAGACAAGACTCGCCAACCAGTATTTACATGCGCGTACTAGCAATGGACTGTTGTTGCTGTAGAGCGCATTAGACAGACTCGCTAACAAGCAATCAATCCAAATTGGCTCCTACTTGATTGATTGCTCGTCGTCGCCCTCGCTTATTGATTGATTGATTGTTCAGTACGATCGCGCGAAGATTGATTGATCACTGATTGCTTGATTGCTGGAGCTTACTAATACATATATTTTGCTACCCTACGTAGTAGAGTAACCTTCATCGCCTAAGTCCTCATCCCATATGTAGTTGTCGATGTGTGCAGCTACCGTATGGCCTTCAATGATGGCTCTTCCTGGCGTAGTAGTTAATTTGGCTGCGAATTTGTTAATAGACCACTTACGCATATAATCACATACCTGCTTCCTGCCCTTAGGGCTTCTTCATCCACACGTTACTACATATAATAGTAGCTATTAACTAGGGCTTCATCTACCTTCCTTTTACCTCCAAAAAATCGCTAAGCTTACTAAACATACGTTCGCAATTAGCACTCAATGTAGGTATTGTAAGGATACTAAAAGCTATCTTTAAAAGGCGCGGGAATTCTAAAGCCTAACATAACTAGTACTAAATTAGATTTCTAGCGTAGAGGTGTTGTGCATTAATAGGCTTTAACTTTACCTACTTCTTGTACTCACTATATTTGTAATTGCTTTATTTTACCTCACCTTTTAGAGTAGTGCATTTTGTAATAATTAGATGTTACCCATCGACTTCCGACAACTTGCTCCTCCAGAAAAATATCACCAGCTTGCTCTTACATACATCTATACGACCCCACCGAACAATCAATTAATCAATCGAGACTATCTTCGATTGATTGATTGCATAGAAGCGCAGCTCGAGGATTGATTGATTGCTAACATAAGTAATCAAGTAATCAATTCTTCGCAGTCCGACTAATTGTTGGTGTGTCTGGCATTAGATCAAAGCACTCATGTAGGCATGTGGAAATTCGGAAGAGAAAGTCGCCCTAAACCAGATGAAACCAAGGGCAAACTGAATATACTTTTCGGGAACGGCTGCAGTAATGGTATTCGCGGAATTATTTTCACGTTAGCTTTTTAAGCTCTTAAGCTACATCATCTTGCTTACTTTTCCTAGATAATGTAATCTTTGAGGCTTACTTTTAAGTCTTGAGATTTCCCTCTAAATATAACGCAGAAGCAACATTTAAAAGAGAATTCAATAGATTAAAAAGTGCTATCTAGAAAAAGTAGTGTAATAATATATTTCTGCATTTTTTAGAATTTAAAGCATATCTTATTTAAGAGAAAATAGCTTACCTTTAATTTCAAGATCTGCTCTACTAGTAATACAAGTAACGTTAACTATTTACTATAAATTTTAAGAAATTTTAATAGCTATAAGTTTGTTTAAATATTTTTAGTTAAGTAATTAAACTTATTTTCAGGTATTTTAACATAATTTTTAAACTAATTAAAACCCAAAAAAAATTTTATATAACGTAATTATAAAAGTAAGTTAAGTTATAATTTAATAGTTATTAAAATAGTTATAAAGTTAAATATTAAAATAACGTATTAAATATATTTTATAAAAATAATATATAATTTAGTAATTTAAATTTTTTTAAAAATTTTTTTTTATACAAACTATAATTTTAAAATAAAAATAAATTAATTAAAAATTTTTATATATGTAATATAAAATTTATTCTAAATATATATTATATATAATTACTAATACTATATTTATAAGCTATTATTAGTTTACTGTTTTTTATAATATTTAGTATTTATATTAATTTTTAGTTTACATTTACTAAAATTATTAAATTTACTAGTAATATACTTTTATACTGTTTAAACGTTATTATTTAAGTTTATTATTTAAATTTAATATATAACTATAATATATTAAAAAGTATTAATAAAATAATAGTTAAATAAACTATAAAAGTAAATAAATAAAAAATAAAAAACTACAAAGTTTACATAATTAGCTATAATTAAAAGTTATGAAAATTAATAATAAAAATTTAAACTATAATAAAGTTAAATAAAAAATTTATAATTTACTAAAATAAATTATATTAAAAAAATATTATATAAAAAGTATTTTTTTAAGTTTTAAATTTTAAATTTATTATACTTATTATAGTATTAAACAACAGTATTTAATATTATTATATAATAAATTAATTAAACTATTTTATTATAATTTTATATAATATATATAATTACTAAAGCTTTTAACTTAATATAGTAAAACTTTTTTTAAAAATAATTTATATTTATTTTTTAAAGTATAGTAAAAAAGTTACATAATATTATTATATAAACTATAAATAAGTAAAAACTTTATATTTTATAACTAACAATTAAATAAAGTAAAAAATAGTTAAAAAAAGTAGTAAAATTAAAAGTAGTTATTGTAACTAAAATAATACTAAATATAATTAAAAAAGTTCAGTAAAATATTAACTTATTAAAATAAAGAGTTTTTTTATTATGTAAAATTTTTATAATTTATAATTTATAATTTTTTATAAATTATTTAAATTTAATTTAAAGTTTTTTTTTAATTTAAATTTAAATAACTTATTTATAACTTAAAATAGTATAAAAGTAGTTTAATTTTAAAAAATAAAAGTAAAAATTACTTATAATTAAATTAAAAAATAGTTTTATTTATTATTAAATTTTAAAATTATAAATTATATAACTATGTTTATAAGTGAGTGCTCACCCTAAGTGAGTGGTTACTTTAAAATACTAAAATTAATTTTAACAGCAAAATAATCCACGATGCTGTAATAAGACTATATAATTTTAGATTAAAAAGAATTCTTAGATTCTGCTTATTCTACTATATAGGTTTATATATTATACCTTAGCTAGCTATAGTTACTATAAAGTCTTCTTTTTACTAGACTATTATTTATACTATCTTATATAGAGGACTTTCTATACTCTTCTAATTTACTAACGCCTTTAAGACCTAGTAAATTAGTTATATTACTAAAGAATAGTTCTTTTCTATATTATAACCACTTTCTTTTACGCTTTCTACGTCGTGTAAGGGTGTTATTATGCTTATAAAAAGTCTTAACTTTTTTTTATATTAGTACTACTCTATAGGCTATTATCTTAGCGCCTTTCTATAACTAATTAAATAATTTAAGAATTAGAGTAGATAAAAAAAACCCATAGTTCCTAATCCTCTTATAAATTAAGGTTAATTAATTACTTAATTCTTTTATATTTAATGGTGTTTTATACTCTTATAGGGTGCTCTTTAGTATAGATGTTAATAGAACATAATAAGGCTACATAATCCTAGATAAAATAGTATTTAAGTTAAATAGAACTAAGCTAGTTTCTTAGAAGGCTCCTTAAATATTACTCTCTATAAATACTTTATAAAAAGCTATTTTAAAGGCTAAGAGGAAGTCTTTTTTAGCTATATAAAAATTACTATAACGTAATAACTCTATAATCTTATAAGAATACGCCTTTTTTTAATAGCCTAAAATAACCTATATTAAGTAGCTATAGCAGGTGTGATGAGTGTAAGAGTATATAGAGAATAATAATCTTATACTTCTTATATAGATTTTAAAACGTAATTAACTAGTGGCTTTTATAGCTATTAATAATAAGTAATTAGTATATACCTTAAATATATAACTTTATTACGTTATTAAAGTGCTTTAATTACGTAACTCTAATCTTATTATTTATTTAGCTATTATAAGAGAGGTTAACCTTCTAATTATAAGATATTTTATACTTTTTATATCAGATAGTAATATACACTTTACCTATAAAGATAATATATAATAAAACTAGCTAGCTTAATATGTTAATTACTTATATTACTATAATTTACTTTTTATTACTTAACTATATATATTAAGTCTTGCTAGTGCGTTTATTAAAGCTAGTTATTACTATAAAAAAATATATTACCCCTATTATAAAGCCTGTTTTGTTAAAGTTAAAAGTGTTTTTATTTAGGATACTATACTTCTCCTTTATTATCTTAATATGCTTAAACTAAGGACTAAGAATCTCTACACTCTCTTATATCACTTAAGTATAATCTAGAGAACATATTATAACCTTTTTTGTAATGGGCTAGAGCCCAGGATAGTTGACCAAGACGGTTATCTTAGCTTTGACTCCGTGCGTAACCACGTGACCTTAGCGACTTGGCAGGGGTTAACTATCAAGTCTCTGTAGCGTACGTAGTTGACTCTTTATCAAATCCACTCTATTTTACCCAATTGCCATCATTGGCCTGGACCCTTACATTTGGATTTAATTAACCCTATTTTTCGCAGAGGCCGAGAGGCCTTTGGCAGTACGATCGACCTTATGGAAGAGCGAGAGGCTCTCCAGCATTAGGGAAGCGCCATCCAGCAGTACACTGAGCATCAATAGACGCCAATGACCACTCGGTATCTGCACTAATAGCCCGAGTGACGAACCTGCTTAACGCAGGATACAATAACGAACAGATCAGCCGCGAACTACGCCGGTCGCTTACTTCACAAGAGTTAGAAGTCCCAGCCGTTGAAGCAGTAATGAGCCAGGTAGAGGTTGAACTCAACAACCACCCTGCTTGGCGCAATAAAGGGAAAGCTCCATTTCCAGCTAATGAAGCCAGCAACAGCACCTTACTCGGGGAGATTATAAACATGTTACGAGTAATGTCCGAGAGGCTGACTGCACTAGAAGGTCGTGATTCCCCATCAAGGCCACCCCCACGGGTCCCAGTGACGACACCAGCAACTCCCTTCGTGCCAACGCCACAACCAGCAATCGAACCAGTAGTCAAACCATTCAATTTCCCTGAACCCCCTATGTTTAATGGCACACGGTCTCTTTACCCTACGTTCAAGCATCAAGCCAAGGCTAAGTTACGATTTAATGGATACCGTATGGGCGGTGAGGAAGGACAGATGGACTATCTCTTTCAGCGTTTAAAGGGACGAGCAGCACAAACCGTCCTTCCATAGCTCTCTAATCAAAGAAATAATGCCACCCTTAAAGCAATGTGGGCGTTTATGGACTCCCAGTTTAAAGACTAGTACCAAAGGCAAAAGTCTCTAGACAAGCTGCAAAGCATGAAACAGAAAAAGAAGTCGGCAAGAGAGTACCACATGGAGTTCAATAAGGAGCTGCTGCTAGTAGGAAGCGATTGGCTAGACGAAGACGTAAAGAAGAGTATGTTCACCTAGGGATTGGATGGAGAGCTCTGGAAACACATTACAGCCCTTTTAGTAACGTTGAGCTTCAAAGAGTACACTCAGGAAGTAATTCATGTCAGCAACAACCTCATACAGATTATATTAAGTAACTGTAGGACTGCTACGGCTATCTATACAACGCCGTCCGCACTGACGCCTGAACTGATAAATTGGGAAGCGACACCCACGCATGCAGGGGCAGCGAAACCACAGGACAACTAATCTAAGATACTCTAGGTGAGCCAAAAGGAATTTGACCGGCGCTATAAGCAAGGTCTCTATTATTAATACGGTTCTCCCGGCCACATAAAGAACGAGTGTAAACATGCAAGAGCAAATTAGTTACACCCAGCTACTATAGTATTAGCAAAGACTAGATAAATAGACGCTAACAAAAGAGACAAAGAAGACGGAGATGAAGAAGAAGAAAAAGTGTTAGGAAAAGAATAGCCCTTGCTCACCGTTATGAGTAGGGGCCCCCAGCCGAAATAAGTAAGGTGGCATTATAAAGAGAATAGTAGAAGTTCCGAAATACACACATGGACGCAGACCTTATTACTATACACTTATTAATCAACCAGACGAATATCGCATACACAATGATTAATACCAGGTGTTTATGCTATGGTCTTGTGAGCTCTGTCTTTACTGCTAAAGCCTATTTAGCGCGTATCAACATAGCCCCGTAGGGGGTTATTAGAGTACATAGAAAACCTAGAAGGGTTACCCAGATTGCACAAATTAACCTTAATATCAAAGGATATACTGAATGAGCCTATATATATGTTATTGATAACGCGCTTAGGTTCGATCTTATCTTAGGTAGACCCTAAATAAACCGAAACAATGTTATAATCACGCCAGCAAAGAAATTGTTTTACATTTATACTTTAGGAACAAGAGTTCGTAGTAAGGAAGGGAAGAAACCGCGCCAGCAGAAGCTAATAGAAGTCAGCACAGCTACTTTTTTAATATAGATAGATAGGTTAAAAAGAAAAAGTGAAATACGTATCTTTATAGCATTGCTGGCAGACATTCAAAAGGCCTTAGCGCCTAAACTAAAGCTGGATCCTAGAATACTACTTTCTAAGGCCTATCGGAAGCACCTAAAGCTGTTTTTAGAGAAGAAAGCAGACAAGCTCCCACCACTACAAGGTCCTAGAATAGACCATTATATTAAACTTAAAAAGATTAATAGGAAGGACCCTGAGGTCCTATAAGTACCGCTGTATAATATATTAAAAGAGAAACTACTAGTACTATAAAAAGAGTTAACGCTGCTACTAGAGAAGGGCTTTATTTATATAAGCAACTCTCTAGCTATAGCTCTAGTACTATTCATACGTAAGTCTAGCAGAGGCCTTTACTTTTACGTTAACTACCGCGCGCTTAATAAGATCTTTAAAAAGAATAAATACTCTCTTCCCCTAATCTATAAAACGCTTAGCTAGATTAGTAAAGTAAGATAGTATACCAAGCTCAACATTTCAGCAGCCTTCTATAAGATTCGTATTATAGAGAGAGACGAATAGCTAACGGTCTTTTATATAAAATTTAAATTCTTTAAATAGCTAGTTACACCTTTTAGACTAGCAGGAGCCTCTAGTACGTTTTAGTAGTATATAAACTAAACTCTATAAGAGTATCTTAATAAGTTCTATTTAATCTTTTTTAATAACGTACTTATCTACTCTTTAGGCTTACTAGAAGAGTATTACTAGTAAGTTAATCTAATACTAGAGAAACTTAGCACTACAGGTTTATATCTAGATATTAAGAAATACAAATTCAAAACCAAGAGCACGAAATATCTAGAGTTTATTATTAAAATAGGGCAAGGAATTTGAATAGATCCCGCTAAAATAAAAGTAATTACTAAGTAATAGCCTCTAATAACTGTAAAAGAAATCAGAAGTTTTCTTAAATTCACTAATTTCTATTATTAGTTTATTAAGTCTTTTTTAGAAATTACTGTTCTATTTATAAGACTTATGAGTAACGTGCCGTTCTAATAAACTAATAAAAAACAAACAGCATTTAATAAACTAAAGGAGATCTTTATATTAGAACTAATACTAGCCTAATTTAATCCTAACTATAAGACTGTTTTAGAAGCTAACTCTTTAGATTACATAACTAGAAAAGTTTTTTCATAATACGGCGACAATAGCGTACTGCGTTTATATATATACTTTTTAAAAAAAAATATACCTATAGAGTATAATTACGAGATACATAATAAAGAACTCTTTGTAATTATTCGTTGCCTAAAGGCATAAGATACTGAATTATGGTCTATTAAAAAATTCTAGGTTATTACTAATTATAAGAATCTTAAGTACTTTATAAGGTTTTAAAAATTAAGTAAAAGATACACGCGCTAGCAGTTATTCCTTAGCTAATATAATATAGAAATTTAATATAAGTTAGGAAAAGAAAATGTATGAATTAATACACTATTAAGACACAAACAGAATCATCTAAGTAGAGAAGATAATAAAAAGCTAAAGAGCTATATAATTCAGCTATTAAAGCCAGTAGTTATATATTAGAAAAAAGAGCTTAAATTAAATGATAATAAACAAGCAGTATAGGCCTTCTTTACTTAAATTAGTCTTTTAATAATTATAGAAGATAGCATAACTAAAGCCTAGGAGTCTTATGCCTAGAAGTCTTATAATAAGCTTAAATAAAGATAGCATAATATAACACTAGATAATAAAGTATACGTAAGAGTAGTATAGGCTCTTTATAATTAAAAGTAAAGATTTTTTTTAGAACTTAAACTAAAAGTTTCGCTAGCTAAGTACACGATTAATAAAGATAAAACCCTTTATTATTAGAATAAGAAGTAGGTGCCTGACTTAGAGCTATTAAGAATATTAATTATCTACTAGATTTATTTATTATAAGTAATAGAACATCTAAGACAGTAGAGCACCTATTTAATGTTAATAAGAGATTACTTTTAACTAAAGATATTAAACTACATACAGCGTTATATTTAAAACTATAATATCTATAGCTATATAAAGCTATAGAGAGATTATTAATAAGGGCTGTTACACCTATTACCTATTCTTAATCATATTTAAAAAAAAATCTTAATGGATTTTGTAACTAGATTACTAAAAAGTAATAACTGTATAATCTTACTGGTAATTACTAATAGGCTAAGTAAGAATATAACTCTCTACTCTCTTCTAAATATAGATATTAAGATAGTAATATAGGCTTTTATCTGTAAGATTATTACTTACTATTAGATTTCTAACGCTATAGTATCTGATTATGGTAGCTAATTTATTAACAAGTTCTAAACTAAGCTTTATAAAATCCTAAGAATTAAAAGGTAATTATTAATAGCGTTTTATTTATAAATAGATAGTTTAATAGAAAGAATAAATAGCACAGTTAAAGCCTATCTTTAAGTGTTTATTATATGGGACTAAGTAAACTAGGTAAAGCTCTACCTAATAATTAAGATTATAATAAAGAAAAGAGACGCTATTTTAATAGAAATAAGCTTATTCTTTCTTTAGCATAGATATAATATAGAACTGTTATAAGTGGATATTAAATCTAGATATAATATAACAGCTCAAGACCTAAAAGCTAATGCTAAAGAAATTATAAGAAAGCTAAAAAAATATATTAACTTAGCATAAGTAACTATAGCTAAGGTATAGTAAAAGTAAGAAAAATAAGCAAACTAATATTAGAATAAAGCTCTGTAATTATATATTAGAGATAAGATATAGCTAAAGCTCAGTAACCAACTCTCTACTAAATAAAGAAATAAGAAGCTAGACTAGAAGAATGCTAAATATACTATAGAAAATATAATTAGCTTACACACTATAAAGCTAAATATGCCCCTAGGGCTAAACCCAATATTTTATATAAACAGACTATAGCTAGTAAGTAATAATCTATTACTAAGCTAGTTTATAAACAATTTTTAGCTATTATTAATCTAGATAAATGACTATAAAGAGCACGTAGTGCAGGATATTATTACTAAAGTATAAATAAGATAAGAGCAAGGCCACTAGCTACAGTATAAAATAAAGTAAAAAAACTATATATTAATAATTATAAAGCTAGTAAGCTAGCTAGAAGATATAGTAGTATTAGATTATTAGAAAGAGTATATAACACCTCTGTAAAGAGGCAGACATAAACTCCTACTAGTAAACTATTAACAAGAGCTTTAAAAGAAGCTACAGTAAATAGAACTTAAGATAGGCCTATAAAAGCTTTTAGATAAATAATTCACCAGAGAGCCCCTACCTAGTCTATAAGAAAAAGAGTAATATAATAAGCTAGAGCTTAAGATAATTAACTAAAACAGTTATCTTAGCTTTAACTCTATACGTAACCACGTGACCTTAGTAACTTAATAGGGGTTAACTATTAAGTCTCTATAATATATATAGTTAACTTTTTATTAAATTTACTCTATTTTATTTAATTACTATTATTGGCCTGGACCCTTACATTTTTAACTTCTTTATAATAATTAATAAAGTTATTTATTTAGTTTTTATCTATAAGGTCTATATCTCTCGCCCCTAGTAAATTATTAACTATTATATATATTTAGGTCCTTATAGGGGGAAATTTTTATTTATTAAAGTTAAAAATATATTTAAGAATTACTAGCTCTTCTATTAGAGTAAGCTTTATTAAATTAGCTTTATATTCTTCTTAGAAAGTAATTCCGCTAAAGGCGCGTTATAAAGTCGTTTAAGAGATCTTAAAGAGCTTAAAAGCATGTTTTTTACTTATTTTTTTACGTTTATTAATAGACTGTATAGTTATCTGTAGATTCTACTTTTTCCTAGATAATATAAAAGCATTAAATAGTTACATTATAGGTATGAAGTTAATATATTAATTTTAATATTTTAGAGTAACCACTCACTTAGAGTAACCGCTCACTTATAAACATAATTATATATATATATTATTAAATATAACTAAAATTTTTAACAATAATTTTTAAGTATATACTATTAATTTAAAAAGAATTTAATTTTAAGTAATAAAGTTTTTTTTAAATATAAGTTTTTTTTAATAACTTATTTAATTTTTTTTAAACTTTATACTTTATTAAGTAATAGTTTATAATATAATAGTATTTTATAAATATTTAAAGTTTTTGTTTTAAAATACTTTAAATTAAATAAAATATATAGTTTAAATAAACTTAATAGAAAATATACTAAAATTTTTATTTAGTAATTAAATAACTTACTACTAGTTTTACTTATTACTACTTTTTATTAAAAAAATTTAAAGCTAAAAAGTAAAGTAAAATATTAAGTATATTAAATTACTTTTTTTATACTTTAGTACTTATAATTAATAATACTAGTAAAAGTAAAAATTTATATAATTTTAAAATAAAAATAAGTAGCTTTATTAAAATAAAACATAAATAAAATAACGTAAAAATAGTATTATTATATAAAAGTAGAAAGTAATATATTTAATATAATTTTACTTTAAAAACATAAAATATTAAAAGTAATGTTTTTTAATTTCGTATAATAGATTTATAAAATTAAATATTTTATATAATAAAAGTTTTAACTATAAAATTTTATGGTATTTAATTTAAAATTAATTAAAATATATATAATTATTTAATTATATTAAAAAATTACTAGTAAATTTTTTTAAACAATTTTTAACTTCTATATTTTTTTTGTAATATATATATTTTTTTTGTTTTCTTTAATGTATATATACTATTATAGGTTTTTTATTTAATATATAAGTTTCGTTAATATACATTTTTAGTATATTTTAAATATTTAAATAAAAACCTTTTAAATTATATATAATTAAAAAAAATTCTAGTTTTTTATAGTAATAAACTATTAATAAAGAATTTTAGTAGCTAGTTAAATTACTTATAATACTATTATAATAAAAACCATTTTTATTTAAATTAATTATATATAAATATTGTTTTTATTATTTTACTAATAAATATACTTTTTAATTTTTTTATTTAATGTAATTATAAAATAGTTTTAATACTTTTATTTTCATGTTTACTATTTTCTTATTTTAAGTTTTTTTTTTTAAAATTTTCATTAATTTTATATATATGCATATATATATTAAATATACTTATTTTTTATATTTTACTATTTAAATAGCTTTATATTTTTAAAAAAAAAATTTCACCTTTTTTCTATAATATATAGCTTTTTTTGATACATAATTACATATTTAGTAAACGTTGTTTAAATTATAAAACATAGTTATTTTATTTTTAAGTATATAAAGTTTAAAATTTAATAGCTTAAAATACTAATAATACTTTTATTTAATAAATAAAGAAATTTTTAAATCTTTACTTTTTAATTTAAAAAGTACACACTTTATTATCAAATAGTTAGTTATTTAGTAAAGTTTCTAAGAGTTTTCATTATTACTAAGTATAGTAAAGCTTCTTTTATTCAAATGGGAAGAGGAAAGAGGGTTTTGGTTTAAAACTATGCTAAGGTAGCACCAAAGTTATTGGCGTTTTCATTGGCCAAAAGAGTGATGGCACGTGATTAAACCTTAAGCAAGGAACTTCAAGACTTTTTCACGCAACTAATACTTCAATGCCTTAACTATCTCTCACGTAGCTTTTCGGACGCTGCTTCTCTTCTAACGCTGCTTCTCTTCTAACGCTGCTTCTCTTCTAACGCTGCTTCTCTTTCTCGCACGTTGCTCCTCCTTCTCGCACGCTACTTCTCCTTCTCGACGCTGCTTCTCTCACGCTGCTTCTCTTACGCTGCTTCTCGCACAGCTTCTACTTTTCTAACGCTGTTTCTCTTACGCTGCTTCTTCCAAGCTGCTTCTCCTTCTCTTACGCTGCTTCTCTCACGTTGCTTCTCCTTCTCTTACGCTACTTCTCTCGCGCTGCTTCTCTTCTGACGCTTCAACCACACTGCTTCAACCACGCTGCTTCAACGACGACGCTTCTCTGACCGCGCTGCTTCTCTTACACTACTTCTCTCGCGCTGCTTCTCTCACGCTACTATTCTAATGCTGCTTCTCTTACGCTGTTTTTCTTACGCTACTTCTCTTACTCTACTTTTCTTATATTACTACTCTATTACTACGCTTTTTACAAAGCTTTACTTACACAGCTTGTTTAGTATATCTTATACAATATACTTTGCTGTACTTAGCCGTCTAACATTTATGTTAGCTTTAGTATTTTAAATATTATAGTACTTAATAAACTTTATAATTACATAAAAATTACTGTTATGAATATTTAGAAGCTTATAACCCTATTTTACTTTTATTTTAGTTTCTTAACTAAATATATTTATAAGCTAAGTATAGCTAATTTAGTTGTTTATTTTTACTTAATAATAAAAGCAAAGTAATAATACTACTTTTTTAATCTATAACTAAGTATTTTATATTTTTTTACTAATAGTTTAATAAATAAGGCTTAGTAATAAGTAAGTTCTGTTAGTATAAATATAGCTAATTAAAGTTATTTACTTGTAATTACCATTTTAAAATTATTATTTAAGGCCATCTTTTTTTTTATTTATACTAGAAGAAATAAAATACTAAAGCTAACATTAATGTTAGAGGGCTTCGCTACGCTCAGCAACAAGTAGTGTAAGAAAAGCTACGTGAAAGAGTAGATATAGAGAAGTAGCCTGAGAGGCAGTGTAAAAGAAGTAGCGTAAGAAAGACAGCGTAAAAGAAGTAGCGTAAGAGAAGCAGGGTTGGAAAAGCAGGGTGAGGAGAGAAGCAGGGTGAGGAGAGAAGCAGGGTGAGGAGAGAAGCAGGGTGAGGTGAGAAGCAGCGTCAAAAGAGAAGCAGCATCAAAAGAGAAGCAGCATCAAAAGAGAAGCAGCGTGACAGAAGTTACGTTAGAGAAGCGACTATCGAATCTGAATTGGCTCCTACTTTGAATCTGAATTGGCTTCTACATTGAATTGGAATTGGCTTCTACATTGAATTGGAATTGGCTCCTACATCGAATTAGATTTGGCTCCTACATCGAATTAGATTTGGCTCCTACATCGAATTAGATTTGGCTCCTACATCGAATTAGATTTGGCTATCAAGGGGGAGACCCCCTTGGACCCCCCTTTCCGCTACAGGAAGCGTGATTTGAATTTAATGTATACAGTAGAGTCGCGTTATAACGATATAATTGTGCCAGCCAAAAATTATCGTTATAGGGAATTATCGCTCTAACGAATTGATTACTAATACATTTCCCAAAGGTGAATTCACCTAAGATTTCTGCAGCCAGCTATCTAGGGTCGATTGTTTCCGCGAATTGAACGCTTGAAGGCCTAGTTCTCGCTCAAGCCTCTGTAGACATAGCAGATCCTCAGCGTTCGCATTATTTTGATGCTCTTGATAGCGCTGGAGACGTTGTACGGCTATTAGAGCTTCATAAATAGTAGGAACAGGTTCCGGTTCATCATCTTCTTCTGGTGCTTGTTCGACTCCAGGTTTCCCAGTGTAATAGTCCACTATTTCTTATAGATTCACCTCAGCGTTCTCCTCTTCTGCATCCTCGTCTTCAGGGTTAATAAACTCCTGGAAGCTCCTTACATCCTCAGCATTGGCTAACTGTGCAGCTTCTTGAAAGAGAGGTGTAAGGTCTTCCACTGGAAAACGCACAGTAATCATATCCTCCATAGTAATTGTTGATTTCCGCCAGCAATTTTCAATGGTAGATGTAGAGACCTCGAAATTCCAAGACCGTAGAGTCCATCTAAGAGCATGTTCAAGGGTAACTTCCTTCACAGGGTCTTTCTTGGTGTTAAAGCAGGTAATACTAAACTGTAGCCACTGCTTACGATAGTGCGCCTTAAAATTCTGGATAATTCCCTAATCAAGAGGCTAGAACATTAATGTTGAATTCTTTAGAAGAAACTTAATGCGGATATTTGCTGGAGGGGGGGCAATCTCTAAAGCAACTATATGAGCTAAGAAATTGTCCATAAGCAGAATAACTAAACGAGTAGGGCCGATACGGAAATAGAAGGCTCTTAACCAATCTACCATAATATTAGAGTTTATCTAGGCTTTAATAGAAGTCTTCTAAATAGCGCTAAGAGCCTGTATATTTACTGTTTAAAGAGCGCGGGGCATTTTCCGCTTGTTAATAAGCTATAGAGGCAGCTTATTTGATCCAAATGCATTAGTGTAAAGCACAAGAGAGATTTAATCTTTATCTTTTTTTATTCCTAATAGCTGTACTAAAGTGAGCCCTTTAGAAATTGTTTAACGCTAATAGAGCCCAGTTTCATCTATATTATAAATATTTTCTATAGAGAAAAGGAGGGTAGCTTCTTAAATAAGCTTTATCTTATCTCTTATAATAATTAGAACTAAACCTAGTTTACTATAGCTAATATATTGCTTTAATTTGTAATACTTCTTAAATCTATTTACCTACTCTACTAAAAACTCTAGAATTAGCTTCTCTGTATATTTAGGAATAAGGCCTTATATTTCCTTTGTCTTTTTAGCTAGCAGTTTTTCTAACACTAAGCCTTTATAGTATTTAATCTATTATTACTAGGAGAAGAGAATTAATTTAAGGATTAACTAATTAACTTACTATTAACAGAAAACGTTAGTACTTAGTGTAGGTTTATTATTAAGGTATTAGTAATAACTACTAAAAGACTCCGACACTATAGATTATGCTATTTCTAGTTATATTTCTACTAAAACTACTAAATACAGTCTTTATAGTATAGATAAGATTTATTATTATAATAAAACTAATAAAGAGCCTTTCTTTTAGCGTCAGAGACGCCTAATTAAGACATATATTATAATAATAATTAATCTTTAAAGTAACGATTAATTAATTATTGTAAAGTTAGTAATTTTTAATAGGATTTTAATTATACCAAGCTACTAATATCACTTAAATATAATTATTAGTATAAAGAGAATTATTATATTATGACTCTACTATAGCTCTAAAGGTAGCTTAGTATAGGACTCTAAAAATAGCTTAGTATAAGACTTTAGAAAATAGCTTAATAATAGTATCTTTAAGGTTCCTATATTAGTAGTAAGAAGAAAATAGATTTATTAATAAATTCTAGTAGATATACTAGTAACCTATAAGTTACATAAAAGAAATTACATAAAAAAGGTATTAGTTAAGGTGTTAAAGTATTAGTTATATAAAAAGTTTTAGTAAAACTTTAGTATTTCTTTAGTATAAAATAACTAGAATCTAATTACGTGACATAGATTTTTATAGCTAATAAAAACGTAAAAGAGGTAATTTTTCTGACTAATAAGAACATAAAAGTTTTTAGTATAATCTTAGTAGAATTTTAAATCTCTAATTTTTCTTTTTTAAATAGAAAAAGCTTTACTACGCTTAGTAATTACTTTTTTTTTTAAAATATACTAAGTAAAAAGCCCTTTTTATTTATAGTATATATATTTTTAGTTTTTATTTTATATTCTTAAATTTTTCTTTATATATGTTTAAAATATAGAGTATATTTAAATACTAAGTTAGTAACTTTACACCTTTTACTAATTCTAATAGTATAAGTATATATAATGTTTTTAGTATAGTATTTTTTTAGTACTCTAGCTAGTAATTCTCTAGTCTCTTTTTAGTATAATAAATCTTTTTTATAAAGTTATATAATATCTAATTTAAAAGCAGCAAACCTCTGGTGGTAAGCTTATTTATATAAATAATAAAAGTTTTTAACTATTTTTTTACTAAATAGTATTAATTTTTATATTATTTAACTTTAGTACTCTACACACGTTAGTAGTGTTTAGAAAGTGTTAATTAATTATAACTAAATTTTCTTACTATTATAGTATAATTATAAGATTTTTTAGGTTTTAGTGACTTTAATAATTCCAGTACGGTCTTAATTAGTTACATTTTAATAATTATATAATTATATTAAAAATATTAGTGTTTTATGAGTAATCTTTTAGTTAATATTTATTAAATAAATTAATTAAAAACTAGTAACCTCTCTACTACAGGGGACGGTTAGTAGGTAAAAGAATAAAACTAAATTTTCATTTAAGCTCCGCATATTTATATCTTATTATTACTTATTTATATCTATTAAAATACTATAATAATCACTATTTTACGTACATATAAGTAATATACGTTTATTATATCTAATAAGGCTCCTTTTTAGCTATAATTTTTATATAATAGTTAATATACTATAGGTGGTTGATCCCTAATTAATATAAATAACTACTAACTTAAAATAGCTATACTATTTTATAAGGGCTTTATATTTAAATAAATTACTAAACATCTCTATAAATAATATAATCTTAATATTAATTTTTGTATGATAAAAAGATATTTCTGAAATTAAAAAATAGTATAGCGTCTCTTTATAAAAGTTAAAGAACAAGTTAAAAAGTAAATATAAATACTATTCTTTAAAGTTAGTTTTAAGAATAAGGATATGCTATATGCACTAAAGAATAAAGGCTTTTAAATTAGAAAGTATATACTTATATAACTTTAATTTAAGCTAGGTCTTTAACGGTAGGTTTATATAATTAAATAATACTAATAAGCTAATAAGCTCATACGAAGACTTATTACTTAAAAGCTTAAAAAAAGTATAATTAATAGATATAGGCAAAGATATCTATATACTTATTTCCAGTAAAAAGGATATATTATTATATAGAATTAATTATTCTAGGCCTATTATATAATTAATACTGAAACTATAGAATAGTGGAAAAGAAATCTCTAATACTACTAAAAGAAGTATATTATTCTTAAGCTAAATTTTATTTAGTCTATTAATAGCTATCTTAAGCTAAAGCTATACGGAGTAGAGATTTATATATATATTAATATATATTTATAATATATTATTTAGGTATATATAGAAATTTCTGCTTATACAGCTATTTCCTATTTCTAGTAATATCTTAATTATTTAGAGAGTATAAAGCAACAGCCACACTTTATATAATTAAATTATAAAATAGAAACTAGTATACTAGTAAATACTTATTATAAGCTTTAAACTTTAGCTAAGTTAAGTCTTTAATTTAAAGACTACTACCTATATAGTACTAGTATAGTAAATTAAAGAATTAAAGCCTAATAATAGTAGTTATTAAAAAGTCTTCTTTATTATTAGTAAGTAAGTATTTTCATATAATTTTTTAATCTAATAAATATTTAATAGAAAATAAAACTACTTTTAAAGTCTTTAGTTTTAAGGTCTTTTTTTAAAAGATAACTTTACTAATTAAGTCTGTCTTTATATTCTTTATATTCTAATTATTTAAAAAGAAATCTATAACTTTATATAATTATAGAACTTACATTTAATTTAAAAGTAGAAGAACTAATTAAATACTATTATTAATAAGCTATATATACTATATAATTATTTAAAAAGCTATATATAAAACTAAAAGTTATTCTTTAATTATAAACAGCTTTATATAATAAAGAGTAGTATTAAGAATTAGGTAATTAATATATATCTTCTATTTAAGATATTTAAATAGGGCGAAAGTGTACTTTACTTTTTAAAATTTAATATAAACTTAACTATTTTATCTTCTTCTAAAAATTATATAAACTTATTTCTTAGTATATATCTTTAACTTTAGTAGAAAGCTTAAGAATATATTTAAAATAGGTTTAGCTCTTTATTTTCTTTTTTTATAGCACTAGTTAGAGCATAAAACTAATAAGTAAGTATTTTATATATAATTAAATATATAAAAGTAACATATTTAAGGTAATTTAGTAATTATATAATTCATTAATTTTAAAATAAATATAGTTAATAGTATTAATAGTATTAATAGTATTAATAGTATTAATATATTAATTAATTTAAATATAATTTAATTCTTTACTTAAGTTGTACTCTTTTTATAAATTTATTAAACTTTAGTTTTATTTTTTATTTATTTTTTATTTTATTTCTTATTTTATCTTTTTATTTTATTACTTTATATGATATTACTAATTTATAATAGAAAATTAGAATATTACAATATACTACCCTAAAATAAGAGATTTATATTCTAAATATTTTTTTTTATATTTTTTATTTAAACTATAGTGCTTAGCTTTAGCCTGTAATTTTTATATAATTTATAAAAATTTAGCTAATTATAATTAATAATACACTAAATTTAGTAATTTTAAATAAGAGTATATTTATTTTTAGTACTTAAATTTAGTTATATAAAACAAACGCACTATTAGTATTGTTTTATGTAAAAACTTAAAATTATATAATAACTAAGACAGCCTAGTAGTAGTTAATTTAAAAATTATTATAATTTTTATATTATATATCTTTAGTGTCACGAGAGTGCTACGTGTAGGAAATTAAAAACTTAAAAAAAAAATATTAATTAATTACTACGTATAATACTAAGTAATAATTTAAAACGTTATATAAAAAAAGAAATAAATAAAATAGGTTATAAATAAAGTATTTAGATAAGAGCTCATGCGCTAGCGCAAAGCTAATATATAAATATATAATATAATAAAAAAGCTTATAAAAAAGACTTTTTTAGAAGGCTTTTATAAGGTATTATAAATAGTTACTATAATAATATCCCCCTTTTAAATCTAAGCTCCTATAATAGGTGTTTATGTTAAATCTTAAATAATAAATTAGTTTAAATTCTAAAGGTAGAATTCTTCTATAGTAGTTATATCTTAAAGATTATTTATAAATTACTATATTAGGTTATTATATTTAGTTTATTTAATAAGGTATTTATAGTATTTCTATCTATAATTAAAGCGCAGCTCCTTAATTTATTTAATATAATATTTAGTATTACTATTAATTTTAATAAGTTCTAGTAGTAGGTTTTATTAATCTAAAAGGTATTCAAATTCAGGTACAGCTAGCTAAAGTAAAGATATATAGAAAACTAGGTATATACTTAGGGATTTAGAAAGTTTAAGTTAATATACATATAAAAAAACTACTTAGAAGATATGGTATTTCCCTAAGGCCTTTAAGTCTAGCTTCTTAGATAGTCATTTAATTCTAATATTCTATATATTAAGCTAGACTATGTTTTTTATCTAGTAGTTAAGTGCAAGTAATTATTTCTAATTTATATATTCTTTTTAAAGGGCCTAAACTCAGATTATCTCTTCTTAGACTAGCTATTAAATATTAGCTATTTTTTCTATTATATAGTTAACTTCTAAGGCTTGTAACGCCTAGTAAGGCTGTTTTTAAATTCTTATAAAAAATTTAAAACCCATTCAGAAGTGTTAGCCTATGTTAGCTAGAAATAATAAAACTTTTATAAATTTAGATATAATGTTATTAGCTTTAAATTATGCTAAGGGGAGCTAGTTTATCTAATTATCTTATTAGTAGTTTATATATATATATAGAACTTATTCTATTATATTATTAGCTCTTTCTATTTAGCTATTAATTTCTAAATAGTATATAGAAAACAGTCAGGGTTTAATTTACAGTTATTTATAGAGTTTATTATAGAAAGTAAAAACAAATTATGTTTCTTAGTCTAATATAATTATTTCTAGAAGACTATAGTCTATTTATATATGCTAGTAAAAAAGATAGGCTATATTTATAATAGTTATATTAATATAAAAAATTAGATATTAGTATTTTATAAGGTAGTTTACTACAACCATAATATTAATACAGTTTTTAGATTTTAGAAAATTAGTAATAAAGTCTACGGAAATATCCTTCTACCTTTTTTTAAAAATAGATAAGGGCTTTAAGAGGTCGTGATACTTCTTATAAAAGACTTTAAATCTTTAATAAGTATAATAGTAGAAAATGTATTAACATATTATCTTAAATATTCAAAACTAATAGTATTTATGTTATAGGATTTTAAAAGGCTTTCTATAACTAGAGTAGCCGCCAACAGGGGAATTATATATAATCTAAAGAATTTTAATTTTAAGTTTATTATTATTTAGTATTATTAATTAGCTGTGGTAGTATAATTAATTTTTTTAGTTTTTATATTTACTTAAGGAAAGCCTCTTAGAGCGTTAGATTTTATTTTATTTTAGTAATAAAATTTCCTAAATAAACTTATTATTAAAGTATTTATTATTAATAATCTATTAAATAGACCTATCTGTTTTAGTTAAGTTTAATTCTAGTATCTTATTAAATAGTTTAGAGCAGAGAAGTATTTATTATTAGGTTTTATAAACTTCTTCTTAAGCTAAAGTATTTTATATATAATAAGTAAAAATATTTAATTTCTTACCCTACCTACCAGGCCAGTACGTGATTATGAAGTTAAATTAAAATAAATATTTAATCTAATAGGCCTATTAATAGCTTAGCTGTTTTATAGTAGTAAAGTACTATAAATTCTTATAATTATTTAATACTTAGATTAAAAAGATAATACCTTTTAGCTTAAGTCTTTATTATTTAAAATAATATATAATAGCTAATAGCTTTTTATTATAGATTTTATAGTTACCTTTAGTAAGGTTTAATCTCTTTAAGAAGTAAGTAATAAATTTTAGTTTACTTAATTTATTTTTCTAGGAAAGCACCTTAGTGGTTATGTAGTTTAAGAAATTAACTTCTATAATAATCAGCAACTCTAGATTAAAGTATTAGAAAATTAGAGTAGTTATAAATATATACTTTAAAAATTTAAATACTATCTAATAAATGTTATTAAATTTAAATTAAATATTCTTTTTAGTTAGGGTTATAAGCAAGGACGTAATACAGAAAAAGTTATTAATAAATTATTAATAGAAATTAGTAAACTCTAAGAATGCTTTTATGTTTTTTACGTTTTTAAAAAATTTCTAGTTAAAAATATTTTTTATCTTATTTAGATCTATATTAATTCCTTTTATTAAAATTATGTACCTAAGATAGGTAACTTATTCTTAATAGAATTTATATTTATTAATATTAAGTTAGAGGCTGGCTTCCTTTAGGGCTTTTAGAATTTATTTTATATATCATTTATATTCACATAAAAAGTTATTATAAATTAAAATATTATTAAAATAAGTTATATAGAATATATTAAGGAATAGTCAAAGGGTATTATTTATATAGTATTAAAATATACTTAGTATATTAGCTAGTCTAAAGAGCATAATAAGATATTTAAATAAGTTATATTAAGTTTAAAAAGTAGTTAACTATTTATCTTCTTCCACCACATAAAGGCAGTTAAAGGCTGAGATGATATTTAACTTTATAAAATACTTTATCTTACTAAAGCAAAACAAGGTTTCTTAGATTAATAAAATAAAATAATAGTTTTTAATAGTAATAGTGTTTAGGGCTTAGTAGTCTATATAAAATTAAAAACCTCTATTAAGTTTCTTTATAAAGATAACTAGTATAACTATAAAAAATATACTTATTCTAATAAATTCTTTAGCAAAATAATCATTAAAATACTTTCTAAGAACTTTTAATTTGTTTTAGAATATTCTGTAGAGAGGTCTAAATCTAGGTTGCTTTTCTTCTTTAAGAATAATCTTATAGTTATATAGATAATATTCAGGTAGTTTATTAGTCTTTTTACGTAAAAATATTCTAAGAATATCATGGTAATTCTTTAGGATTTTAGTAATTAAATTTATATAAATTTTTAAAGCTAAAGCCTTATTAATATTAGCTATTAAAACAGTAAAGATTTTATATTTATATTTCTAAACTATTTATATAAAGAGAGCTGCCTTAATTAGGTAAATATATATACTTAATTTACGTTTCTTATAAAACTCTTTTAATAAAATCTTTACTAAAAAGTTTTTAAAGCCTTAAGAGAAAGACTTCCTTATAAGGTTCTTATTTAATTTAGTATTAAATTTAAGTGCGTGTTTAGGTATAAGTCTAAACTCTAAATAGAAATTCTCTAAAAAATAGTTTATTAAAAAAGTCTCTAGGTGGGTATCTGATTCTTATAACTAGTAGTTTATTTTAGTTAACTAATAGTTATATTAGAATTAAATAGTTAGTAATAACTTCAGAGAACAGGTTTAAGTATACTATATATAAATAGTATTAAAATAAAAACCTTTTAGTAAAGGGTTCACTAAAAAGTCCCTTAAATAGATAATATATTCTTTTAAGTAGATTAGAAATTAAGATAAGCGTAGGCAGTAAACCTAGTAATAGAAAGTATTAAAAAACAACTTTTATAAGTTATAGTTAAAGTTAACTTTATACTTCTTTATTTATAGTTAGCTAAAAATTAGTTTATAATTTCCAGTAGCTATCTTAAAGAGGCAGATATTTTTAATATAATTTAAATAATAAAGAGTTATACTAGCAGTATATAAAATATAACTCTCTTTAAGGTATTTACTATTAAAACTGGTAGAATAAAGGACGTTTAGAAGAGATAAAAAACAGAGTTTCTAAACATAGGCTAAAGATCTGCTAATATAATCTATATTAGTAACTCTAGTATTAATTAAAGTAGTAATAGAATAAAAAAAGCCATTTTATTAAATAGTATATGGAATATTTACTTAATAGTTCTAAGAATTAGTTATTAGGTAGGAGGTCTATAGGTTAATAGAAATCTAGTATTAAAAACATCCTAGAAAGTAACTTAACTTTAGGATTGAGTTTTTAGTAGGCTAGCTTTAGAAATTTAAATTTAAAAAAAAAAAACAGAAACAAATTAATTATTAGGATTTAAATAGACTTATAAATTAAAGTTCTAATAAAAGAATAGAGCAGTTTTAGAAAATATAGCTATATTTATTATACTTAAAGTATTAGCTAATCTAAAGAGAACATAATTAGAAATATTAATTTTTATAATATTAGGGTCTTATTATAATATAGGTTATAATCTATAATAGTATAGCATAGAAAGATACTAGAGGTTATTATTATATAAAAATATCAGATTAGTATAGTTATTTAACGTGTTAGAAATTTTAATATTTACTATTATTTAGTAAAGCTCGTCATTTAATAATCTCCTTAACTATATAATTAGATTAATTTCGTTTAATCTAGTATTAGCAGCTAGTTTGTGGAATTTAATAAAATAAGTAGTAAAACTCTTTTACTCTTAGCAAAATAAATTAAGTTTACTTAAAATAGTAAGTTTCTTATTTAGGTCTTTATATATAGCTAATAGAAAGATAATTAATTACTCTATTATATATATATCTTAATTTATAAGGGAGTTTATAAGTATTACTAAGTCCTTCTTTAGTCTTAAGTATATATATAGAAGCTAAGAGTGTTTAGTAGAATATTAGTTAATATTACCTTTAAGTTTATAATAAAGTTTTCAAATAAAGATAGGTAGATTCTTTTACTTTCTAGTAGACATTAAAGAGTTAAACAAATAATTAGATTTTATTATTACTAATAAAATAGTAGGACTTAGTATAGAGATTAACTTCACTTATCTAACTATAATTTAAGAAACTTAGAAATAGGTACTAGTTATAATTATAGGTAGAGTTTAAGTTATAGAACTTAAGTTACTTTTAAATAAACTAGTAGCATCTATTAAGATTTCTTTAGTAGTAATTACTTAAATAATAAAATAAGAAAAAATAGATATAGTTTATTTTTAAACTTCCTATAATTCTTTTCAGAAAGCGTTAATAAATTTCTATTATTATATTTACTAATATTTTAGCTATACTTACTATTATTTTAGCGCTTTAGTAAATATATTTTGTATTATAATTATTTACTTCTTAAATAACTATATAAGTTCTATAATTAAAATAAAGGTATTTAAAGAGTTAGATATTCTATTAATAGTAGTAATAATATAATATAATATCACAAAAGTGCTACGTGCAGGAGGTTAAGAACTTAAAAAAAAGTATTAATTAATTACTATATATAATACCAAGTAATAATTCAAAACATTACGTAAAGAAAGGAAGAAATAAAATAGATTATAAATAAAGTATTTAGATAAGAGCTTATACACTAGCGTGAGGCTAATATATAAATATATAATATAATAAAAAAGCTTATAAAAAAAGCTTCTTTAGAAAGTTCTTATAAAGTATTACGGATAGTTACTATAATATTTAGCTATAAAACTATTAATCTTACTTTATATTTATTTTATATAATATAAGAAAGTTTGTAATAATATCTTAAAATAAAATAAGTTTATTAAATATAAAGTTTTATATATATATAACATTATTCTATACTTTTTTTCTAATTATTTTATAGACTAGACGTAATTTAGGTAATAAACTCTAATATTAATAACTTTAAGAATTTTGTCTAAACTTTTTTTAGTAAGGTTATATGAATTAATTTTTTTATAATTACCTTACACTTTCTAAAATATCTTACTATTAATATTAATAAAGATAGTATAATATATTTTTTAAAAAGTACTAAAAGCTCTTATTTAATAAAAGAATTAGTTAATAATAAATATTTTAAGAAGAATAGTAATAGCTATATAAATATATATCTTATTTTTAAAAAGATTAAAAAAACTTTATATAAATCTATAGTTAAAGACTCTCTAGTTAAGTCTATAAAGAAGGAGATTAAAAAGAAGAAAAGTAAAAAAATTAAGAAAGAAGTAAAAAAGACTATTATAAAGTAAAAAGCTATATTATATAAACATAAGCAGGCACTATCTATATTATTAGATATTTAAGAGTTAAGGTTACTAGAGTTTAAAGCTCTATACAAGCTTTAAAATATAAATAAAAAATAAGATAACTAGTATATTTTATATAAAGTTTAATCTAATTTATTTTATTATTTTATATATATAATAGCTTAATTTGGTTTTACTGTATAAAATTACTAATTTTAGATACTATATAAAAATATAAGTTCTATTTAGATGCTACAGACAACCTCTATAGCTAAGTATATAAAAAAAAAAGTTTATATGTATTTAGGCTAAAATAATAGTGTTTTAGGGCATTACCTTTAAAGTATTATTCTTAATAAGAATAGATATTATTATTATACTATTTCTATTACTAGGCCCTGCTAGTAGAGGTAAGTGTAAAAAGCTATTATTTAACTTATTTTTATTCTCTTTTTATATAAAGTAGTAACTAGTATAGTTATGCTATTTATAGTTAGTATATACTCTACTAAAGTATTCTTTAATATAGTAATACTTTAGAAAGAAATAAAGGCCTAAGTAAGTACTATAGTAAGTACTATATAATTACTTTACTACTTTTCTATAAGATTATATAAGAATAGCGTTAATATATAAAGGCTAGTGTATTAATATTTAAACAGAAGTTATACTACTATATATATACTTTATATTCTATTTAGAAAAAACTAATATAGTTTTTATTTATAGACTATAAGCTAGTAGTGCTAACTACTACTATTCTATATATAAAATAAAATTCTAGTTAGATTAAGTAGCTATAGTAGTAGTAATAACAACATTATAAAAAATAAGAGCCCTATAAATAAGTTCATATAAAGATTAGAAAGCAATAAAAGGTTCTTATATTATTATTATTATTATTATTAAGGTTGAGGTTGAGCAAGTGAGAGCTCTTTTTAAATTTTATGTGCGTTATTACCGTACGCGGCAGGCACGCCCCAGGTGCACGACATCATGTAATGGAGAATTCACTCTACATTACCTCCAGGTCATCGTACAAATGCATTTTGGCCTGTTTTGGCTGGTAAGATTACATATTTTTCATACCTGCTATGGTTGGTTGGTACTCGGTTAGAGTTTTGTCCCTTCACCTGCTAACCGTCCCCCGTACTCTACCACCTCTTCCTGCATCCTCATTACAAACAAGACTGCCCTATCAGGCATGGTGCTCCTGTCTAGCTATTCCCTCTACATTGTTTCGTGGTTGAGGTCTATTTATGGCAAGATGCCAAGCTTCGGACAAGCCTCGGACAGTCAGCCTTACGAGATGCTCTCGTTTCCCCCTTTCTAGTACAACCACGCATCGCTCCAACCGGCAGCGATAGCGGGACTCGGACATTTCTGGCCTCTGGTAGAGTCAGCCGCCTTGAAGCTCATTGCGAAAACATAGGTTTGGAAAGCAGCCGAGCTTGCCTAGGTAAGATTTCGCAGCTTTTGAACGGAAGAGGGAAAAATAATCTCCGCGCGCTTCCTGTGGGCTTTGGTTTCACTCGCCGTCAGCTCTGGCTGACAGAGGCATCTTTAGCACTAAGTAAGAGTCCGACGGAGATTGCAGTGAAATTGAGCCCCAACACTGAATGCAAGTTTTTCGCCCCAACCGAGTGCGCACATTTAGGAGCATCTCAAGGTCTTCTTTTGGAGGCGTATCAAGTGAGATCCGACGTTACTTTAAGCTTCACCAAGGAATTCTTGCGGCGACCGATATGATGATTTTGTTTTCTCGTTTTCTCGTTTAGGATCGACGCCCTGCATTGCGGTGTCTTCGCACCAGCATAAACAGTGCACTCCGATATAGCACAAAGTGGGGTTTACGGACGTTAGATCTCGCGTCTGACCCCAACGCATACGAATGGCCCCGCCTTAGATTCTTGAATCGACTGCTCGTCATCGGTACCTGCATCGCCCGCTACGCCTTATTTGGATGTTTCTGACCTAATTAAGTGCTCTCAATCTCCATGCTTTGCGAACCATCCGATTATGAAGTCCGCGGAAGATGAAATGGCTGCTTACTACGCGTCCGTTTCATCTCCTTCCTGTCATCCCCATGAAGATCCTCGCATGACAGATACCACCACGTTCTCCCACGTCCGATGGAGATACAGGGTGTTTTGAACGACTGCTGCTTCTGGATGACAGTTTCGAGCCAAAAATGACGGTCGTCGTATCAGAATGCGCCAGTGGGATCTTAAGGCTGAGCTAGCCTCGCTTGTTTCGCCCGTGATAGTTTTGAAGCATCTCATAATAGGTTTAGGAAGGAGCTCTGTTCCTTCCATCGGACCTGGAGATGCACAGGATTATCCTTCTATGCAGAGACGTTCACGTAGCACCGAATCTGACCCGCAAGGCGTGCAATTTCCGTCGCGTTGCCTGCCCTATATCCACCCCATCAACACTTCACTTCTGCAGTTCAGATGCAGTTCAGATTCAGATTTCTCTAGGTAGATTTGCCTTTCATTCATTCATTCCTTTTCTCTCCTTCCTCTTTTGGACATCACACTCGTTCTTTGTCAGTCTTTACCAAGCATTTTTGAAGTTTGAATCAGCGCCATGGTCGCCGCTCCCTTGATTTTCGTTGCTAGCAGCATCTTTGGCCTTTCCCAAGCAGCTCCTTTGACTCCTTTCTCCCACTTTACTCACTACTTGGTGGGGCGAGACACCGATTCATACAAGGTCTATGGCGGTGATGGCACGGTAGCCCAGGGTTGGCCAGCGATATCCGACTGGGTGGACTACGACTCTATGTGAGTTTCCCTTCTAATCTTCTCACTCAAAACTAATAACCTTTCAGGTGGGACGCCAACAGCAAGCTACTAAGTACCTCATGCACATCCGGCATCCCCAGCAACTCTAAAAAAGAAATTGCCGCCATTAAAGCCGGCATCGAGGAAGCTGCAAAGGGTGCCGATATGGACCACCGCTTCATCCTCGCCATCATCATGCAAGAATCCGGTGGCTGCGTTCGCGTCAACACCACATACTCTCCCGGCGACGGTATCCGGAACCCTGGCCTGATGCAAGACTTCAACGGCAAGCACACATGCAACGACCCCAAGAAGGGCACACCGATGCAGAACCCC
This sequence comes from Zopfia rhizophila CBS 207.26, assembly GCA_010093925.1. Classification (NCBI taxonomy): domain Eukaryota; kingdom Fungi; phylum Ascomycota; class Dothideomycetes; family Zopfiaceae; genus Zopfia; species Zopfia rhizophila. Next base: position 1,897,038 of record ML994621.1, read on the forward strand.
TGCAAGGACGAGACGATCAAAGGCATGGTCACAGACGGAGCCGGCGTCACGAATGACGGCGGCCTGAAGCAGGCTATCGAGAATAGCAAGGTCACGGACGACAGCAAATACTACAAAGCCGCTCGCATCTACAATTCGGGAGCCGTCGACAAGTCCGGGAACCTGGGCAAGGGCGGCGCAACCCACTGCTATGCCAGCGACGTTGCGAATCGCTTGACAGGCTGGGTTTCCGCAAAGCGTCTCTGCGAGGAGAACACCATCGGCAACGTCCAAGGCAAGCCTGGAGGCCCTAAGTCTCCTTCCAACTCTACCACTACGGCCGCTCCTAAGCCCACTGGCACCGGCATCAGCGGCGCCATTCCCCCCACCCTGGTACCCACCTCCGCCCCCTTCTCCAACGGCACCACGGTCATCCCCACTGAAACCGTCGTCCCATCTACCACCGGAACTGCTTCTCTCCCCACCGACACCTCCGTCAACGGCGCTGGTGTTGGCACCATTACTTCGCAACCCGTTGGCCCCAAGGGCCAGGGCGCCGTAAAAAACTGCAAGGCTTGGTACACGGTCAAGTCTGGCGATAACTGCGAAAGCATTGAGAATTTCTATGGGCTTCCAAGGGATACGTTGAAGAAGTTTAATACCGGGTTGGATAAGAAGTGCACAAACCTAGAGCTTGGTGCTAGTTATTGTGTACGGGATCGGTAAGCGTGGGTCCATGCTGATAGATTAGAAAAGGGATGGAAATATATAGAAATTTATTTGGAGATTATGGTGTAATAATAGCATTCCGACGGCGTTTGGATTTTCACATTTTCATCCCCATAGGAACTTAGACCTATAGATCTGTATATTCCTTTACCCTTCATGTGCTGACTTCTTTGTTCCACGTATTTTAACGACTAATTTCTCCCCGACCTTTTAAATGGAAGGCAACGGCTGTGGACAAGATGTGGTTGGTAGGACATACTAAGCCCGCTAATCCAACTTCAAGTTCCGCCATCTTCAGATAGCGATTTCAACTATTGCGCGGTCATTTGTTCGTTTAGATGCTGCCTGAGTCCGATCATAGTCGTCTGCTCGGACGGAACTTATTGCCATGATGCCTAAATATGTTCATCAAAAACATTAACGAAGCAACGCCTTCTCTGGCACTGAAAGAGGAGCAAGGAAAGGCGACGCAACAGCATCTAAGTAGAAATTAATGCTATAGTGGATTTTAATGGAATAACTTAGCAGTTCCCTCGTTCTGTTAATCGCAACATTCATGCGTTCTCTCTCGCGTAAATATTCAAAATCTCGCAGGTTCGCAGAACCACGAGTATACAAGCGTATAGCACGATTCGTGACTTCCCAAGCAGCATCCTTGCCCTCATCGCTCAACTAATAGTCTATTAATTTCCCATCTTCTCTAAGAACGCAATGGTGTGTTCCATCTGGCCTCTGAAAACCAACAAGACAATTTGCCTGAGTTGAAAGGCGATCGTAGATTATCACCAAATCAACCGCTGAACGACAGCCAAGTCTAGTTTCTGTGTCGATACCTAAGGCCGCTATCCAGATTCAAACACGGTCATCGGGCATTAAAGAATGAGTGGACAGAAGGCTCTTGTTTGAGAGCTTGCTCTGTATGCATTTTTGCTTCAGCCTGAGCAGACGCGTCCCAGCTATTCACTCTCTAATTGAATATATAACGTGAATTTCCCAAAATGTGCCTGCAAAGGAACCACTCTAAAAAGATGCATCGAGGGATCCATAACGTAAGAGAGGCGGCTACGCTTCTATATGGGCTTCTTGTCCAAAAGGCCAAGTTCAAATGCGATGAATGGAAAGTGAATTTCTACAAAGTACAATTATGTTCTAGAATTAACGTCCCCAGCCATCTGTGTGCTACTTTATCCTAGATCTAATAGAAGAAATACCATGCTCTCTTCACCATATATCCAATGCCTTGGAAGCAACCATGCCCACTGACTAGATCCTCGATCTTGAATATCACTCGGGATTCGCAAGAACTCCGCACATTGTCTCCGTCGCGATGCCGCCAACCGCTCCAATGTGTTCCAGAGCCGGTACCCACTCGGCCACACTGAACACCCCTTTAAGCGCTGAGCAGTACACCTTCGTTGGATCAGCTTTCTTTGCCCGACGGGACTCCTCGTGCAACGATCTGCGTCGACGAAGACATCGTGAGGAATAGTTGATGTACAGTAGCAGGTCCGCCAGTCTACGTTCAAATTAGAATTCTCCCGACTATTCTTTGGAACCTGGAAAGGGGGGAACGTACAGCATGGTTGGCTGGAAGTTGCTTTGTGTCATCTCCCGTCCCATTCAACCGGGGATCTCCAAATTTGAACATCTGACTATTCAAAAGATCCATGACGTCGCCGGATTCGCTATTGTCGGTGCATTCGAACGATATCTTGCAGTCGGTAGACCCGAGGTCCACTGGCGAAGGGTCACACAATTGCCCTTGCTTTTGATATTTCTCGTCGAGGTGCGCATAGATTTCATTGGGAGCAGGTCCTGCGTAGGTTAATGTGTCTCCAGCATAGATCTTCACCGTATCTTCTGACGCACCAACGAAGACCCTCAGTCCTTCTGAATACATTGAATGTAGGTATGACAAGTTCCGTAATCCTTATCTTGGTACGTAAACGTATCATCCGTAAAGCAATTGTAATCAATCGTATCCCAGCTAACGCGTTACGCATGCCCAACAAACACGCCGTTCGGCGGCTTAGGTATTCAAGGCGGGTACTTAAAGTCGGCTCACATAGTTCCCACAAATGGCTCCGTGCCACCGCTGAATACTGTGCCTTTTGTCGTTGTAGAAGTAGTCGGTTGCGGTATACATGTCGAATCTGACCCATTCTTCTGGCGCATTGCTGCCTGAACCATGTCTGAGTACAATGCAGCCTGTCCTTGTTCCCAGCCTCCGACGTTAGGCTTGGTGGTGAAGGGGTGGTCTCATTTCATATGGCGAATGATGCCTTTGTGCTCAACGTCACGGATGGTGGGTGCAACGTAAAAGGGTACAGCGACTGAATGAACAAGGGGAAGGGCAAGCGTGATTGAAAGGAGAGCGTGCATGGTGACTATTGGGAGTTTTGTAAATAATGTAGATAATATGAATTTTGAAAAAGTTATATGGAGAAGAAGAGATCTCAAAGGAGTGTAAGGTGATGCGTGAATGTGTTGACGAAGGCTTCACCTCTATTGTATTTGTACATAATTGCAATGCTTCCATCTTGTATCGTGAATTGAATACTTTTGTCCCTTGTTCTCGCTCCAAGCCTTGTAGTAGTATCCATGTAACTATGCCGATTTTAAAAATTTAGCACGATGTCAAGACTTTATGCCTATTTAAGGCAGGCGGTCCAGTCCACGGCTTCTAGCTAGATAGGCTGTCCAGTTTGACGCTTCTGGACTGGACGGACCGCCTATTAGGAACACTGCTGCCTCCTCTGTAATCTTGACCTCGTCTCCTCGCTGCTCAAGAAGAAGCGCCATTACTCCCTTTCCGCTCCACGAATTCCCTGCTGCGGCTTTGACAACCCCTCTGTGATCTTGACCTCGTCTCCTCGCTGCTCGAGAAGAAGCGCAATTACTTGTTTTCCGCGCTGCAAATTCCCTGCTGCGGTTTTGACTATCTCTGTAATCTTGACCTCATCTCCTCGCTGCTTAAGAAGCGCCATTACTTCTTTTCTATTCCCTGCTGCGGCTTTGGCCACCTCTTCTATAATATTTACCTCGTCTCCTTGCTGCTGAAGAAGCGCTGCCACTACTTTCATGTTGCTTGCTGCAATTCTAACCACCTGCTCTTCTTTCTGATTAAGAAGAAGGGCCATTACTTCTTTTCCACTCCACGAATTTACTGCTGCCGCGTCGACCAACTCCTCTGTAGTCTTGAACTCGTCTCCTCGCCAATTAAGAAGAAGCGCCATTACCTTTTTTCCGCTCCGCGAGTTCTCTATTGCGGCTCTGACCACTCCTTTGTGATCTTAACTTCGTCCCCTCGCTGATTAAGAAGAAGCGCCATTACTTCTTTTCCGCTCTGCAAATTTCCTGCTGCGGCTTTGACCACTTCCTCTGTGATTTTGATCTCGCCTCCCCACTGCTCAAGAAGAAGCGCCATTACTTCTTTTCCACTCCACGTATTCCCTGCTGCGGCTTTGATCACCTCTTTGTAATCTTTACCTCGTCTCCTCGTCTATTAAGGAAACCGGCTACCTTATTCGAATTATATGATTCTGCAACTCTGGTGAGAACTGCTTTGTCCAAGGAAGTTAAGTTGCACAAGAATTCTGGCATGGTATAATACGGACGGTCAGACAGTCCGAATAAGAATGAGGTGGTGTCAGAAATGACTTGCTCAGCGGTCTTTGTATAACTTGCACACAGATTATCAGTGTCCCACGCATCTGAAGATATGCCAAGTAAGGCATATATCATGTCTCGTGGGTCATCCTCAAGGTGGGCTGTACTAATCACCAAAGGTCTGTCCAGTGCTGGTCCGCCAGTTTCCAGTTCTTACACGCATGCTTAATACTCTCTTTCTGCAGTTGCTTTAGAGAGTCCATAAGGACGTTTGTCTCGTATGTCGCTGGGCCTAACCAGAAAATAACCTGATCAGCCTGAGAATATATATTCCCCATTTGTTGTACCTGGTGCCCTTGTCCTTTCTTGTTGCATTGGTCGATACAAATAGCATCAACCCAAAGTATCCGGTCTGTATCTTGTAAACGAAGATATTGAAGCGCGAGATACAGGTTTTCGGTGACACCAAGACTTCTACCGTTTATCTTTATGCGCTCAAGTAGTTCCATGCCACCCCATGTATATAATACAGCCTCATAAGAAATCACGTTGTCACTGTGGAGTCAGGCTTGAAAAAGCTCGCACTCAACGTCGGACTCTCTGCCTTTAAAAAGTCGTAGTAGTCGAAAAGCAGGCCTCTCAAGATTAATCGGTTCATGTTTAAAAAAATCCATTTCTGTCTTATGGAAGAAATTGGCGGGGTAGAAGCTCCAATGTTCTGATGCTAAGAAGGCGCGGATTTAGCAGCTATCGCTAAGGCATCAACGGCGTAGAACTTACTAAAGCAAACGTCGAAGTCCAACTCGCGGAAGTACAGCTTTCACGGCAATATCTGACCGGACGCAGGGAAAAGATGTAGCAACCTCATGAATTGAAAATTAAGGATGGCTATCCTACTTAAATAATGAGCGAGATGAGTTGGAATGAGGATTCCAACCTCCTGACGTTTGACAAGCGGGATTTGCAATCTTCTGACTACAATGGGATGAAAAACAACCGCGGAACGAAAATAATCGAGCATTGCTCGGTTGCAGCAAGGAATGCTGCTACCTGAGAGTCTAGAACTCGGTTCCACAAGAACAGAGAGCAACTGCTTATATGTTACTAAAAAGCTGTGTTTGTCGTTACTTGAAAGCAAAAAGCCAAAAGCAAAGAAAAAGCAATATCAGGCATTAGGCTTGGAGCATAGCGCAGCAAGGTAATATCAGCCCTAAAACTCCCATCAGGAACAACTTTCAGACTCATATAACGCTTACTCTAATACCGGTGTCACCTACGCATAGCCTTAAAGAAATTAAATAGAAAATAGCAATATGAGACCGGTTTAGCTAGGTATCCATGCTTACAATTATTATTTAACGACACCTCCCTAAGCTAATTCGTTTCTGCCAAGAATCTGCTAAACGACTAACTTAGTACCGGATTTTACCGCGTAACGCCCGGTCCCACGTGACGCACGTTTTTGGCTCATCTCAGACGTGTGAACATGAAGCTTTTGAGCCACATAAAATTGATAAAATTGTACAATTTTTTAGAGTAATAAATTATCGATGACGGAGAAGCTTATAAGTTATTTAAATTAATTACAATATTAGCAGTTTTCCCGTCAGTGCGCACATCCCGCCACCGTGCACAGCTTAGTAACGCTATCACCAACTCAAAAAATCAAGTAATTCGCAATTATATAATTGTCAATTTGCTACAAAACTTGGAGTAGTAAGGCAACCGACCTTGGAGAATCAGTCTATCTCAATTATATAGTCCTTGAAATGTGCAGGAAGCTTCCTAGCGCGCCCTGGGCGAGATGGAGGTCCATCCACCTCTGAGGGGCTATCTGCTTCATGCACATCTAAAAGAGACTCTGTAATAGCAGCAATTGCAGTAGATTTCTTCTTCCCCTTACTTCGCGTCGATCTCGAGTATTTTTTGAGTTGCTTCTTAACCTCCCTGTCGTACAAAGCTTCCTCGCGCGCAAGCCTTTTGGCCTCGCGCTCAGCGTCACGCTGGATCTCCCTTTGGATCTTCGCAGCTTCGCGCTCGCGCTTCCTCTGCTCGACGGCGAGCTTTTCTTGTTCCTTGGCGAGAGCCTTGAGGCGTTTGTCCTCCTCCTTCTGCAGTTTTTCTTGAAGAGCTTCCTGTTCCCTCTTAGCCTGAAGGTCACGTGCTAGCTGCACCTTATTAGGACTAAGCCAAAGGCAATTACCTTCATCCACTTCTCGGAGCTCTTCAAATAAGCCCTTCTTACGTGTACGCTTACGCTTTTCGGCTTTAAGGGCAATTTTAAGTCCAGAAACTTCTTGTTTTAGCAAGTTTTTCGCATCCGCGAGTTCCCACACTGTTGATCGGAGCTGCTTCCCTTCCCGACTAGTCCTTGAGGTTGTAGCGTCAAGAAGCTCTCGAATTTTCCTTGTATCCTTTGCCGATAAAGGCCTCATCGGTTCCTCCTTAGGCGGAGGGGTAGGTACTCGATTTTTACGCTTTTTCGGTCGAGGATTAAGAATAACCTCTGGAGCAAAGGGATGCAAGCCAGTACGTTCCCACGCATGAGAAATGTTTTTTTCTGTAAAAGCCTTATTGAAGGCAACCCAGAAGAACCTGAAGAAGTCTTTTTTGGTGATTGCAACAAGTCCTTGTGTCCAGTGGAGGTACTGCGTTACCTCTTGAGTGTAATAACCCGACAGTGGGCGAAACACTCCTACATCAAGTGGCTGAAGTGTATGCGTGGAGTGAGGAGGGAAAACAAGTACAGCAATCTGATGAGCAACAGCCCAGTTAATAAAGGTCATATTAACATGAGATCCATGGCCGTCAACAATTAGTAGACGCCAGTCCCTCCCATGACGTGCCTTTGCTTTGGTGTGGCGATCAAACACCTTTGTCAACCATTCAAATCCAAGATTATCGTTCGTCCAGCCAGTAGGCGATGCAGTAAAGAAAGCTTCCTGGGATGAGGGTTCGTAATCCTGGAGCCACGAGTTCTGTACATCACCTGATTCACCCTGGTAGATTAGCGCCGGTGGAAGATAGGATCCGTCGGCACAAATTGAGGCTAATAAGGTGATCCAATCTCTGTTCCCATCCTGACCAGCACCCTTAAGCTTTCCTACGTCGTAATCTTCCTTACAGAAGATTCTTTTCAGCTTATTGAGCACCCCAATAAGAAAGCCCTTCTCATCCATATTGTATATATTATGCGGTTGGATATCATATTCAGCGATTTTTTTCTCCACCAGACTAAAATACCGACTGTACAGGAAATTATTATCGGCTTTTGTCCGGTTTAAATCGATTGGCGTAAGGTAGGAAGACCCTAGGACGTCGGAGTGTTTCTGCCACCAGTCTGTAACGAAGTTTTTATGAACCCAGTGTCCCGTAAGATCGTGTACGAAATTTTCCACCATTTTGTTTGTGGGAGGAAGGCTCATCGCCGTCAGCCTTTTTATATATGAAATGAGGTTATTTTCCTGCTCCTGGGTGAGAATACTGATGTTTTCGATATATGCTTCTCTGGAGACGGTAAGGCCTCTATGGCGGCGCGACAGGGTAGATCTTCCGACATTGTATTTTCTCGCAGTGGCAGAATAATTTGGAGGATTTTGCGATTCTAAATCAGCAAGCGCGGCCTCAATAGGGTCCATTTTGGTGGAGTTATGTCGATTTGAAGATTGGCGAATTTTGATGATTATGTGTGCACGGTGGCGGGATGTGCGCACTGACGGGAAAACTGCTACTATGGGAGAACTATTTTCCGCCTATGATGATTCTGTATAGGAGTTACCTCCACCACTTCATCAGCAGATGCACCCTCAATTTTTTCATCTGATTTACTTATAATAGGCCTGATAGCCTTTCGCTTATCCTTCTTCGCTTATTGCATGTCTTTTTAGAGCTGCTTTTTAGTCTCTTTGGCGTATTTTGCCTCTTCCTTCTCACGTTACTTTTTCTCCTGCTTAAATAACCTCTGCGCTTTCACATTAGCCCTTATAACCTTTCTCTCTTCTAATAAACACTGCTTTTCAGCCTTCTCCTGTTCCTTACAGAGTTTATCTTCCTCTTTTTAACGGCGTTTATCCTCTGCCTTCTTCTCTTTTTAGGCCTATCAATCACGTGCTTGCTGTACTTTATTAGGGCTCTAAAATATCACATTACTCTCCTCCTCATCCTGTATTTTAAGTAGAAGAGGTTTGCCACGCTTTCTACGCTTCTTCTCATTAATGAGTGTCTTTTTCAAGCCCTGATTCTGCATTTTAAGAAGCATGTTTTCGACCGTCAAAGCGTGAATCGTGTTGTTAAGCTGTTTAGCCTTTTTATCGCAAACGTTATCGACAACCTGGTGTAATAGCTTCTCAATGCGGCGCCAATCTTCAGCCTTAAGTATAGAGTTAATAGATGAGCTTAATGAAGGCCTTAAAGTATTTAAATCACTAAACTTTTTAATAACACGCATTGGATCGAAAGGATGTAAACTAGTGTTTTTAAAGCTAGAGAGAATATTTTTCTTAGTAAAAGCGCGCTTGTACACCACCCAGAAGAAGTAAAAGAAGTCTCTTTTAGTTATGCTAAAGAATCCCTAACACTCGTTCATAAACACTTTAAGTTCTACCGTGTAAGCTGTTGAGAGAGGTTTAAAAAGACAAACATCCAAAGGCTGTAGCGTATGTGTCGAATGAGGTAGGTATATTACCAGTAGAATCTTGTTTTTATCACAGTATTTAATAAATCGCATATTTACGTGAGATCTATGGCCGTTAAGGATAAAAAGCCTATACTGTCTTCGCGCCTTCTTTTTAGTCTTCTAATTAAACACCTAGGTAAGCTATGCATAGCCTATATCCTTATTAGTCTACCTACTAGGAGATGAAGTGAAGTAACACTTATAAAGTAAAGGATTAAAATCCTGTAACTAAGTGTCTTATACGTTCCTAGAGATAGCTTGATATATAAGGCTTGGCATAAGAGAGGTCCCGTCGGCGCATATACATGCAATATGTGTAATCTACTTATAATTACTATCCTAGATTATCTTTTTTACCCCCCCTTTCTTATACTGCTGTTTTGAGAAGATTCTTTTTATTCTAGTAAGCACCCTAATAAGGAAGCCTTTCTCATCCATATTATATATAAGCTATGGATCTATATTATACTGAGCAATCTTCCTTTCTAATAGATTGAAATATAAGGTGTATTTAAACGCTGAATCAGCCCTCTTATGTTTCTTGTCTATTTCATTAGTCTACTTTAAGAAAATTGAGTAATCGTGTCTCTTTAAAAAGCGCTTAGGCTAGTGTTTTCCTACCGGATATCTACATATTTCCTTTACGAAATTTTGTAACATATGGTGTGTAGGAGGTAGCCCTCGTTTACAGAGATTGTCGATATATTGTAGAAGCGATTTCTCTTGCTGATTGTTGAGATGTTGCTGGTTTTCGTGCTTTTCTTCACGAGAGCGTTGCACACCGCGAAAACGTTTTAAGAGCGTTGATTAGTCGCAGCCATATTTGTTCGCTGTCGCAGTAAAATTTACTTTTTCTCCAGGTTCCAAGGATTTTAATTCATCCAGCGCGAGCTCGAGAGGGCTCATTTTAGTGAAGATAGGATTATGTCAAAAATTTGGTGTTGGTAGTGATTTCGCTTAAAAATCGTGCGTCACGTGGGAGCGGGCGTTACGCGGTAAAACCCGGTATGAGGCTTGGCAGAAACGAATTATCTCACCAACGTGATGGTAATCAAAGTAATGGACGTACAGCTCGGGGGACCTGCGGGGGAAGCTCGGCCTACCTGTCTTGGCATGCCACGTCAACTAGCTCGGCCTTCCTCGGGGCTAAAAAGGTAGGCTGAACACACACAACTTTTACAGCCAAAACACGAATTTGACGATACTGTTTACAAGCAAAAAAAGCAACAATGAGTACACATATTTATACTAAATGTATAGTATAATGAATGCTAACGGATATAGGTGTATCACCGCCACGATCTAGTGAGATTTTAGTTCTATCATATTCCGAATACATTCCGAACATATTCCTAATAGATGTATCAGACCAAGCAATCGCGCCAACCGTAGTACCACCTCGAGGTATCTCTTGAATTCTTATTTTCTACCTTTTAATTCCTTACACTAAGCCTAATTTTTAGAGTCCCAACCTGCTTTAGTGCCTGTACCGGAGGTTCAACCATGGATAGATAATGATTTTGACGATTCGACATTAGATTCGCCTCTCTCTACTGAAGTACCTCCGGTAAATATTTTCTAAAGAAGTTTAGAAGTGTTTATTAATACTTTAATAGACTATAGTAGAATCAGTCGAAGAGGAGGTTGAAGAGGTAAGCTCATACCATCTCCCTTCATATCCCATGCAGAATATATTCATAATATATTCTAAATATATTTTAGCTCGAACCCGAAGGGCCTGAAGTGATTATATTCAATGATACCCAACCAGATGTTGAATCCAATAGCCAGCCAATTACTGCAACAAGAGTTATATACGTTCCAGATCTTCCAGAGTATCCACGAACTTCTACACGGGGGATTGCATATATAGTCTCCACGCATAACAAGACCGAGCAGGATATAAGAACAGATTTAAAGACTGTAGGCCACTCCCACCCACAGATATTATTTAGAATACATTCACAATGCATTAGAAACTTCAATACTCCAAGAAGCAGCTCTGGCAGGTGGCTGGGAGAAAGCCGAAGACTAGGTGTGCTTTCTTTAACGATATTCGTTGCCACCGTATTGTGTATGAATGTACAGGCTGTCTTTGTTGCGAATACTTAGATCCAGAGATTCGCAACCTTTCACATTCAGCAATAACACCAGAAATTTCTTCTGTTCTTCGACGGCATCGAGTCAAAAATGAGGGGGAGACTGGGGAAAGTATTGCGAATAGGTTCGTAATACATTCCGAACTCATTCATATTGAATAATTCTTTAAACTAACCTTTTCCTAGCTTCTTCCTTCATACACGAACTCAGTTTGCGCAACAAAAGGCCTGTGGTAACGCTGCATCTAGTAGCTGTAGGCCTCTATTAACACCACAGCAAAGCGTACAGGTAATAAACTATCCAGAATCTATTTGGAATATATTAAGAATGTATTAGATGCCATCTGGAGCAGAAGTGTGGCAAGTTCGGTGCATCCATCGAGCGGCCCATGGAGCACCACATAAGTTACGGAAGCTTCCAGCAAACCTACAACCACATATACAATTTCTTCTAGCTCGATTTGCAGAGGACTGGCAGCCCGATAGGCTAGATACATGTCATGTTGTTGATGCAACTAGTGCGAGAAGGCATACTTGTGGTTCGTAATACATTCTTAATGTATTCAGAATACTTTACTAATTTATTAGGCGTTGATCACCTCCAAGGAGAGGGAGCTCTTAAATCCTTCTCTGAACATTTCCCTACTCTCGGCCCTTGCCCTAATAGGTTTCAAGTTTTCATACCTGTTAATCTTTGTGATTTTCCCTACTATTTAGTTGTTTTTCATAATATTCATAATCATCCACCACCTCCACCAGTTAAAACCCCTCAACAGTATATTGATGGGATAATCTCAATCATCAATAACATTCGAAATCCGAATCTTACGCTAAGTATATATTCTGAATATATTCGTAATAGTTTTCTAATATATTCTAGATACGTTCATTGTCAATCCTCGCGTACAGGAGTTCTGCAGTCAGTTTGGCGGAAAGGATCTCTGGGAGGTCCACCAAAGCCTAGCAAATATGGATAGAATCTCAGCTATTATTTATAAGCAGAGAATGCTACATGCTGCAGCAGGCCAATCTATCGCAGGCGTTGCAGCAAAATGGGAGCTAGAAAGGTTAACAATGAACGATCCTGTAATATGTTCTGAATATATTCTATATATATTGCTAATTTTTATTTTAGTATATCAAGGACTTCTTCTGGGACGGAAAGAACCTTATTGTAATCTGTTTCTTTAAGACGCAGGTTGAGGTCCTTTCACGCTCAAAGACATTCCAGGTTGACATGGGGTTCAAACGTATTAAAGACTCTAATATTAAAGAGGTGCTCTTTGCCACATACCAACCGGAGATTGAGAAACGTAAGTTTAAATGCGTTTTGATTTGCTTTAGAATATGTTTCTAACATCTTACTAGTTTTTACTTTCCTCCGCGTCTTTGTAAACCAGGAGTCAACAAGAATGTACTATGAAGTTTTTAAACGGGTATTTACCCTTTTACGAGACGTCTACCATCTACCAATAGCTTGGAATTACCTAAGTGGAAGTGGGTTTCAAGCTGTTATCATGGATATGGATACAAAACAATGTCCTGGTAAGTAGATACTTAAAGATCTTCTGAATGTATTCTGAATAGCTTCTTAATGTGTTAGGGCTCGGCATGTACCTTGCATCAATTGATGAAAGGAGGCGGCCATGGCAAGAACATATCAAGCATATTGTTATATACTGCCAAGTTCATCTTATGCGTGGTATACAGGAAACTACGTCTGATGATGATTGGACGCCTGAGTCAATAAATCAACAGATGTTGGATCTTGTTAACTGCCAATCAAAGGAAGATTATGAGGACATGTGCGAAGAGTTTGAAGGTATTCTGAATATATTAGGAATGTATTGAGAAGCTATTACTAATAGTCTTTAGTTCGATATCGTGATACGAAACTTGGTAGGTGGGCGAGCCATAAGAAGCTACAAAACTACGCGTGTGGAATTAACAAGCACTGCTCCGCAATTCCAAATGAGATCTGGGATGATATTTATCGGAAACATTCAAACCCCGTAGAATCATCTCATTGGAGGGGAAATTCGACTGGGCGCTGGCTTCCATTTCTTCAGGCGGTTGAGAAGTACGTAATCTATTCCTAACCCATTCTAAATACGTTCCAAATACATTCTAAAAATTATCTAACCAAACAACAGTTCTGAGCGTCTTGATTCACGCGATGCTGGCCAATATAATGCGTTCATGGATTCCGGTGTTCGGCCTGGCTACCGTCCAAGAAACATGTCAAAGAGATTTGACCAATCTGAGTCCCAAAGAGGTAAGGAATATATTTAGAATATATTTGGAATGCATTGCTAACTTACTTTAGAGCAGAAAGCTAAACGAAGGCGGGGTGAGAGGAGTTCTTCACGGAATACATTAGGCCTTACAGTTGATGTGGCTTCTACTACTAATAGCTCTCCTGCACCGGCCTCTACGCGGTCATCACCTGTTAGGTCTTCCTCTGGCGGAGCTATTCGGCGAGTCCGTAGTACCTCCGGGCGACGTTCTCAAAGGTTTAGAATCCATTCCGAATGTGTTCTTAATGCTTTACTAATAAAGTGAAGCTCAACTCCAGGTCCTACCCCTCCAAGTGCAACGAACGCGGGATCCTCTTTAGCTCTTCGGCGTAGTATCTCGCATAACATACTAAATGCTAGCATTAATTACCAACTAGAAGAGATTGAAATTCAGGAACGGCAGGCAGCAATTCGGGAGCAAAACGCAAGAGCCGAGGAGCTAGAGCTGAAAAATAGGCGTGAACGACTAGAGATAGCAAGGCTTGAAAGGCTGGAGAGGGAGGAAAATGGTTGAATGCATTTATAATATATTTAACATGTAATATTACTCTCTTTCTTGGACTTTTTATTCAGGAGAAAAGTGAAAATATTCTCCAAAATACGGAATGAGAATTTGAATGAATGTATTCAGAATATATTCTGGATATATACTATATTAATTAATAGCACCTTAGGCGACCTTTATTTCATTATACAGGTTGGGTTAAGTGAGTTTTGAGCCAAGGTAATAGAGTTAGAAATTTCTAACTACAGAAGCTTTGGGTATCATATACTGAGACCTTGTACCCCGGACGCCTAATATTGAGAAGTCAGGTTGGAATACATTCGGGATTGATTCCAAATGAATTCAGATATTTCACTCCTATTCGCCAGTGCGACCGTCTTCTTCTGGGCTCACAGAATCTGGAACCTCAATTGGACGACCTGGTGTCTCTACTACCTCTTCTTCATCATCACCGGCGCCATCATTATCGGAATCGGTGAAATAGTTGAAGACGGTGCAATCTGAGTCCGGAGTGGGACATTCTGAATATATTAGTAATGCATTCCGAATATGTTCAAGGTACTTACTCTTTGCCTTTGCCAAGATACAATTATTGCAGCGCTTCTTGACATTTCCCTTCTTGTCCTTGTCGACGCCAGCCATCCGTCGTGCTTCAGTAGAGTTGACCTATAATATGTTGTTAGCGAATATGTTGAATATATTCCAAACGTATTCCAAATGTATTACATACATCGCCTTTCTTTGTCTTGGGCCAAGTAGGCCGACGCTGTTTTGGGAGTAGAAATTCAACTGGAGGACCTTTCGAAGGAGCTGTGGCAGCTGGTGTCTCGGCGTCTCCGTCGTCGATAATTTCAGCATGTCGCTTCATAACGTTCGTATACCACTCTATAAAACCAACATAGTCAGTAATATATTCTGAATGCATTCAATTCACATTCCATATCCACTTACTCTGAAGCTGATAGCTTTCGGTCTGCGTCGTTGTTCCAGCGCGGGCCTTGGCAATTTTCTTCCTGTGGACGCGTGTGATGTGGTTTCGAAGGTTATCGGCACTGAATGTAGACTGGAATATGTTAGGAATATATTCAGAATGTTTTCATATGGAACCTCACATTTTTGGGACATAATTCCAGTTCCTCACCGTCCTCCGCCATATTGTACCGGCAGTATTTTTCGCCCGCAGTGAACATAATTTCGCCAAATCTGTTGAATTCGAATGGTTGCATGCCCTCAGGTCGTTTGCCTAGGTCAACGTATGCCTTATAGGCATCCTGTATTTGTGTTAGTCGTGAATGTATTCAGAATCCATTTGGAATATATTACTTACCGAGTCTTTATAAGTGACCTTGCTGTCACCCATGGTGACAATTGGAGGTGGGGGAGACTGCTCAGATGTATTTAGAAGGTATTGATGAATTGAATGCGACAAAGCAGGTTAGAAAGGCCGTTGGAATGGATTCTGAATGTATTCGAAATTTATAGTTACCTCAAATTTTGTTCAGTGTGGTGTTGTGGAGAAGGTGGAAGCGAGCAGGGGAAAAAAAAATTAAGCGAGCAGGTCGGCCGAGTTATCGCCAGTGTCCACCTCATCACGTGGTGCCAAGTGAGGTAGGCCGAGGTCTTGCCGCAGGTAGCCCGAACAGCAATCTCTCAAAGTAATGTAGCACAGGATATTATGTTGGTAAAACTAGAATGGACAACCTTACCACTTTGCCACTTTACCACTTTGCCACCACGAGCGCCACCACGGCATTCCAAATCACCAGGAATTCATAATATCGTTACTGCTTATTTGATTATTATGTATTTAAGCAGTTATTACCTTCAGAAAAGAATTAATGTAATTATTCCTTTGAAGACAATATTTATGAGAACTTCATGCTGCTAAATAAGACCTCTATGAGGTTATAAGCTCAGCTAGCGAATCTCATATATCACTCATTTTTACAACCTAATCCAAATTGTCTATTAATTAAATCCTCACGGCTGTTAAAAATGACAAAAGAGACTGAAGTACTAAAGCTTAAAGGAGCTGTAAATCTTGCTATATAGCTATTTAGGCTTAAAAAGTATATAACAGTAAAAGGCACATGAGACGTAGTTAAATTTATTCTGTATAATTAAAGTACGTGGTAAAAGTCTCTATTAAACCTACATTAGAGCGACAGTAAAACGTCTGTTGCCTTTAACAGTTTATTATAAGAACTAGTTAGAGAGATAATTAAGACAAAGATACCCTTACCTAGATAAATAAAAACTAATCCGGAAAAGAAGCCGAAATTTGGAGCTATAAGTGACTACTAAAAATTCGACTTTAGCCTAAAATTTATAAAAGACTAAAACGACTGGGTACTATATCCTAATAATAGTAAAATAATTAATAATATTATTATCTACTATGAGGACATACCAGCACGAAAAGTTGACAGAATTCTAATAGCTTAATAAGTTATTAATATTCTTATTAAGCACTATAAGATTAACACAGAACTATAGAAGTATCTAGTTATTAAATGGATTTAGACTACGACGTATGTTTCATGCAAAGACATAGAAGACTACACTAATAAATTTAGAATCCTTATTTAAGATATTATATGGTAAAAGATCACAATTGACTTTATACTTAAGCATGTAATAATCTACAATCTTAGAACGTACTTTACGTCCTTTTAAGAACGAAAACGTGATATAAGTATTAAATTACTTTCGTATGATACTCTTATAAGTTAACTTTATAATAAAAAGCTTATAAATAAATCTTAATCTAAAGCTACTTCACATGCAACAAACATAAGAAGTAAGAAGTAAAGTTAAAGTTAAAGTAAATTACCTAATATAGGTAAAGAACACAAGTCAAAGACTTACCTATAGTATAAAAGAGAAGATAAGAAAAAAGAAGACTGCTAGTTTAAGTACCTAGAAAAGGCTATAAACAGCCAGCATAAGAAGTAAAAGAATCTTTAAAAAAATAAAAATAGTAAAGTAATATGGCTTATTCTAACTAATACCTTAACTAATACCTTTTTAAGCTTTTTTACTTATAGTGACAAATGCAAGACAACGTATAACACTTTATTAAAGGTTAATATCTATAATAATTTTGCCTAGTTTATTAAGATACATGTTACCAGCGGGACCCTAAGCAGAATAAAAGAAACTATATAAATCCTATAAAAAAGAATAATATAGCTTTTATGTTAGCTTCGGAACGGTAAAACTTTTTTCTATACTATTAAAAATATTTAGTATTACTTAGACAGCTCTATTAATATCTTATTAGCTATAAGAATAAAATACAGGGGCTATACTCTTAATTAGAAAGATAAAGAAATTAAAGATTAAAAAGACAACAAAGTAGCTGTAGCATATGAAGAAGATAGAATTATTCTTATATATATAGTAAAAACAGACCTGTATATGGCACTGGCTATAAAGCTATTATTAACTAAAAAGATATTAGTAAAGCAGCTCTATTAAATAATAGGATATATAAAATATAGTAATTTTATAAAGCTTATAAAGAATACTACTAGACTGAAGCTAAAGAGCTACCGCTATAGTATTTATATATACTATCTAGAATCTAAGCTTTAAAAACAACTATTTAGCGAACGATAGCGCGTAAAGTGAGAAGAAGAAATTCTCTATCTAAACCTTATACTACTAATTAAGCCAGAAGGATACAATTAAAAGCATGAATATATTTCTATAACTAATGATTTTACTACTGGCACGGAAATAGAGCTTATTTGCTCTAAAGATGAAGCTTTAAACTACGTAAAAAAGCTATAAGTTTACTGAAAAGCATAGGGAAAACCCCCTATTACGTATATTTTCTCAGACTAAGATTCTATATTCATGAGTTAAGACTTTAAAGAATAGATAAAAAAAAAGGGAATTACTCACCAGCCTACTGTATAAGATACTCTATAAGAGAATAGACTTACTAAAATTACCTAATTTTACTTTTATGAAAAAGTAATGTTAATGCTAGCAGATTAGAATTTTCTAAGATTTCTCTAGCCACTAGCAATTAAATACGCTGTGAAACTGAAAAACAGAAGTCTAGTATAAAGACTAAATAGTAAGATGCCGTATAAAGTCATTAATAGATATAAACCGGATCTATCCAAAATCCTGATATTCAGAATAGTTATATACTATTAGAATAGCTAAAAAGCTCAATCTAAGAAAATTACACTACACGGAATTAGAGAGAGATTTATCGGATTTATAGATAAATCTAATAGATTAATTATTAAAGTCTAGAAAGAAAGAACACGGCAGATTATAGAGGAATGAAATTTTAAACTTAATAATAACTATAAACCGTATAACAGGCATTAATCTATAGAAGAACTTAACTTTAGAGAAGATACATAATAAGTATTAATAGGTAGCTAATTATCTAGTTAATTATTAAATCCTCTATCTAGCCTATATTTTAAACTAGTAATTAATAGCTAAATGGTTATGTAATATAGGATATATAAACCTACAGTTAAAATTAAGCAGAGCTTATTTTATAAGAAGGAGCTAGACAGGCTGTATAAGCTAAACTTTATATTATTAAAAAAAAACACTTAATATAGCAAAGAGCACACGCAAAGTATGATTTATATTAAGCTATAAATAATTAAAAATACTAAAAGAGAAGTATAATAAGATGCTGTAATAAGCCTTAAGATAGAATTACTAATTTAGGAGCCACCTTTTTTAATAAAACTACTATAGTAATTAACACAAAACAATAGAGGACAACCATCTCTAAAATTCTATAATAAGTATAAATATATAATCTTAATAAAGCTAGTAATAGTAGAAGTTATAGTAAGCATATAGAAAGTAATTATACTTACTAGAGCCCCTAACGAGCATTTCTATATGCTATATATAATAATACTTAATAAAATTAACTATATCTATTAAAGCTTCTACTTCTACCTTAATGATGCTTTAGAGTAGGCTGTAATTATAGTTAATATAGGCACATACAAAAAGCCAGGTCTAAATAATTTAAAGCTAAAATTTTTTATAGAAACAATATAACAGCTAGATAGTATAAAATAAAAAGAAGTAACAAATATTAAGATATAGTAGTATTAAGAGAATAGGATATTTAAATTTATTAAATTACCCACAGGGCGTACAGTACTAGATAAAAAGTAGATATTTAAAATTAAAAAAGAAACCAACAATCAGATTACTAAGTACAAGGCTAGATTTATAGGAAAAAAATTTATATAGTAATTTAGCATTAATTATAACTAGACATATACTAGAGTTATATAAGTATCTTTAGTATAAATAATATTCACACTTATAGTACTATTTAACTATGATATTATACAGCTTAACTTCATAACAGTATATCTTAATTTAGATTTTAATAAAGAAATCTATATTAAGTAAGCATCTAGTTATGTTTAAAAGAGTAAGAAATATCTTATTTATAGAGTTAAAAAAGGTCTATACAGACTGAAATAATCAGCACGTAAGTAGGCAAAATAGCTTATAAGCTTTCTTATTAAAATCAAATTCAGGCTACTTATAGTAGATAATAATGTATTTATTAAAAATACTATTTACACGGGACTCATGATTACAGTCTATGTAAATAATATTAAGCTTATTAGTAGTAATAAGCTAGCTATAAAGTAGGTTATTAATTAGCTAAGTAAGAAATTTAAGATAACTAATCTAGAAGATATTAAGTACTATCTTAGAATGGAAATTAAACGTGACTATAGTATGAGAATAATCACGCTTAGCTAGCAAGCATATATTAAAAAGATTCTTAATAAATATAAGTATAGTAAGTATAGATGTAGAGTAAAGACGCTAATAGTAATAGGTTAATACCTTAACCTATTTAATAGTATTACTACTAAAGCTTTAAGATAAGAATTTATTGCCTAGCTAGGATTAATTATGTACGCTATAATTACTACTTAACTAGATATAGTATTTATAGTTTTATCTTTTATATAGTATATAAATAACCCTGGACCTAAGCACTAGCAAGCAATTAAAAGGATCTTCTTCTATTTATATAGTATAATTAATTACTGTATTACATTTAGAGAAGAAAGTAATAATAAAATTACTAGGTATATAAATACTAGCTTTACTAAAGATTCTGTAACTAAATGCTTAACAGGAGCTTATATTTTTACCTTAAATAGAGGACCTATTAGCTAGACTTTAAAGCATTAGCTAATAGTTACTTTATTAACTATAAAAGTAGAATATATAGCCATATGTTAAGCTATAAGAGAAGTCATCTAGCTTAGGTAATTACTTACTAAATTAGAACTTTATTAAGAATCTATTAAGATTCACGCAGATAACAAGAGCGCTATTACTTTAGGTAAGAATTCTAAATTTCATAAGTATAGTAAGCATATTAACGTATAATACTACTACGTATGAGAGTAGGTATAAAGCGGACAAATTACTATACTTTATCTACTAACTAATTAGATAATAGCAGATAGCTTAACTAAAGCTATTAGTCTAGAATTACATCTTTAATTTATTAATCACTGCAGGCTTGACCCTGATAAGGTAAAGAAGAGATATAATTAAGACATCTCTAAAAGCATCATACGCAAGCTTAAGAGGGAGTGTTGGTAAAACTAGAATAGATAATTTTACTACTTTACTACTTTACCACTTTACCACCACGAGCGCCACTACGGTATTCCAAATCACTAGGAATTCGTAATATCGTTACTGCCTATTTGATTATTATGTATTTAAGTAGTTATTATCTTTAGAAAAGAATCAATATAATCATTCCTTTGAAGACAATATTTATAAGAACTTCATGCTACCAAATAAGACCTCTATAATATTATAAGTAGGAAGGCTAGCTAACTAGCTCTGGCTACACCCTTATAAACCTCCGCTGTAGCTTAAAAGTACTCTACATATAATAATAATCGCAAAAGCAACATTATATCAGAATGTTACCAGATAAGGTATTAAAAGTCCTATATTAGGGAAGAATTTAACATGTGCCCTAAAGTTACAACACTTTACTAAATGTCCAAAGTAGGGTGCTAAGCTGCTTGTTCGCAAGCGGGAATTAAATTTTGGAATTGCTTTAAGGGGAATTACTCGGGGCCCTTTCAGTAGTTTTTCTACAAAAAAGCCTGTGTAAAGCACCGGGCCTACCAGCTTAACGATTATCCCAGGCTCCACGATCACGCGTACCAACACGACACTCTTTTGTACCAACGCGTTCGTTTTGTATGGGTTTCCCATACAAATTTTACGTCAAAATACTATGGTGAAATCCACAGAGTACAACAAACTCGTAAGCTTATTGATGAGGCAGTGAAAGCTGTCAAAACAGTGACTAACTCAAACATTGCCGCGTTCGCTCGTGACGATAACTTACCTTACCAACGCCTTAAACGCGCATACAAAGGGGGCCACAACCACAAAACGCGCCTGAAAATAAACCAGCTACTTACTAAGAAACAAGATCTTGCTCTTAAACGCTTTTGTAACGCTGTCAACAATATTAGAGTTAGTATACACAAGGCGTTAGTAGAGAAGTGCAACGCAATCTTGGCAGCCTTTTATAAGAGAAATGGAGATTCTCCACACTATAGCTAGTATTAAGTAAATCTGGTTGGCCGCATTAGCTCTCAGCGAGTGCACGGAGCCCTGCGGCCATTCCGGCAGCGCATGGGATACTGTTACCGTAATTGGAGCTTGTGGAGATTGAGAGACTGAACAAGATTGCATTAAAGACCTGAGAATCTGGAGGGCAAGAAGAGTCTATATACAGCAAAGAAATGCCAAGCCGGCTGATTGTATGTCCGACCAGGGGTCGCTCTCACGGCAACAGATACTCATCTAAGAGTCGAGAAACTGAGGCTAGGAAAACATTCAACTCCCGGGTGGACTCCTGCGACGCTTTGTTTCTCCCGGACTAACGAATTTGTCGAACGCATGATTGAGATTTTCAGATGCTACGGTCGTTGTCGTTCAGGAGGGCCGTATATGCTGGAAACTGGATTGCGAAATTAGACGTCGAGTGCTCACGAAGGATTTAATCGCTTGCGAATCGGGCCAGGAGTATGGCCCAGGGCAGGTTCGCCATTACATTTCGCCCGTGTTCGCTGACGGATGTTCATCCTTCCTGCCCACAGTCCAGCCGCCAAAACCATTCCGGTTCATCCATGCGGAACTCTTAGCAAGACGTCTCTCCAACACTACTCTCCCATCCCTCAGCGAAGTACCGCCCAAATGCCAGGCCAGTTTCTTCATTCAGATCTTATACAGCATCCTGAATTGAGTTCAACATGGTGAACACGGATCAACCTTCCCGTGGATGCCTCACATGCAGACTGCGATGCGTCAAGGTGTGTATGGCAACCGTGCCAAAGTACCTTCTCTTTTGGGTTTCTTGCTGAAGTATGCATACGCAGTGCGATGAACAACGGCCCAATTGCAAGCGGTGCCTGAAGTTGAGGCCAGACTGTGAATGGAAAGACGAATGGAACTCCGTGGTGCGCCATCAAGAAAGCTGGGCGAAGAAGAAAGTTGTGCAACGAGTAGAGCGCGTCCAGAATTTAAGAAATCTCCAGGCCGCGCCCACCCACGCGGATTTCCAAATGCGTTCACGCTACCGAAGCAGTGCCAGATTGGTCAGGAGGTTTACGCCATTACCCGCTTTTACAGCGACTACGCCTGAACAGCAACCACATGCCCGTTTCTTTATCGTGTGCAGCCGCTGTATGTGCAGCAGAAGACACCGAGTTGCTTGCATAGTGTGGTTCCTGCTGTTGCGCTTGCTAGTATGGCGAAGCAACAGCGGAGACATGATTTGATGAAGAAAGCGGATAAGCATTATGGGAGGACGCTGAGGAAACTGGCTCAATGCTTGTCTGATCCTGCGACCGCGAAGCATGATGCTACTCTGCTCACTGTGTTCATGTTGATTTTGTACGAGGTACCTCGAGCCCGTCCTCTCAGTTCAACTGCGGGTACAAGAAGGCTAATCACATCGCAGTCCATCTCATACGATCGGTATCCCGCCATGCCCTGTCCTTACCAATCCCACAGTCCCGGCCGCCTTGCACCCCTTAGACTCCGAGGCCGTGAACAACTCCAGACGCAGGCTGGCCGTAACCTCTTCATCATCTTGTATCACGAGCAGCTCGTCGCTTCCTTCATCGGAAAGAGCGAACCTCTGGAAGAATGTCCGTCCTGGATCTACGAAGCATCTCCACCCTCGCCAATCATGTCTATGAGGTTGCTATCTTTCCGGCGTCAGAAAAGTCCTGGCTCAAAAACCGAAAGTGAAGTGTGAGAAGGCCGTTCCAATGCTACGCATTGGCTTGAGTCTCCACAAAATGGTCGTTGAGCTCTATCACCTATTTCAATCTAGTGAGGTGCATGACAATCTAACTCTGCAGTTCTACGCCTCTACCGACGCACTGCGCACCGACGGCACGAAAGCATCCAAGACCTCCATGTCAGCCTTGAAGAAGGACATGAAGACAAATGAGAACATGAGCAAAGACCGCAAGCAAAACGTTGGATGGCGGCCGCAGAACCTAAAGGACATTCCTCCAGACTTTGTTCCTAAAGACGGCGAGTTTGACGATCCTGATGTTGTCGCAGCTTACCTGAGCGTTACACGCGTCCTTTCTTCAACGTTTGCCGCGCCATGCATATTCACCTTCTCACGGTCTTTCTTCATGCCATCTCCATACTGCAGACCCTGTCTCCCGACACGCCTTCCGCCGCTTCGTCGGATCCATCCGAAGATCTCAACCTCTCCGCCCTACACACTGAATTCAGCGACATAATCACACGCCACGCATCCGACATCTTCGACAACATCCCCGATGTACTCGGGCAATGCAACGGCAGAAAGTGTTCTCCGATCACTAAGAGAAGTATCGCGTTCTGAGCTTACTTGTTGTGGCCACTACGGACTGCGCTTGGCGCGAAGCAGGATGATGGCGGTCATGTCTTGGCAGCTAGAAGTACTCATAATTATTGTCTTGAACATCATTTATTGATTGAATGAGGGAGTGACTGATTAACTACATAATCAAATGTGCAGTAATGACGGTATGGCTCATCAATGTTTCATGATGAGGCAATGGAGTCTCACCTTTGAATGCTGCTATTTTTAGCGCAAGGTAGTAAGGTTGCATGTCTTTGGTTCTGTCAATAGAGGAAACGAAGGAGAGGATTAGGAAGAGACTGAGGTATATTGATGAGGTTCATGGGATTGGTATCGTAGTGTAGCGGTTGAAGACTGATGGCGGGTGTACGTTGGAGGATCAGGCGGACATTGCGGAATAACATTCTAAATGAGATTAGTCTTATGCCGTCCTGGACCCCCTTAATGGAGGAGGTCATGTCTTGGCAGCTGGAAATACTCATAAACAATTGTCTTGAACATGAATTGATTACAGTCGCTAGCGAAACCGGCTTCCCCTCCAAGTGCTGCTGAGATTTTGCCCTGCGCCATCAGCAGACCTCTTAGCAGTCGCCCTACCGAACTAAGTCAAGCGTCAAACAACCGTACACACCAGACGGTACTGGTAGCTAGTGTACAAAATCAAGTAGCGTTCTCCAAAGACTGGTTCTACTACATGTGGCTCAGTCTTCTATCAACACATATTCCCCAACAGTTCCATTAAATTCAATACATCTTGACAAGGGTGTTGCTGGAGCGGGTTGGCCGCCCTCCCTACTTGTGGTGGCAACATTCAGTGTCAAATCACTTAGGTTACTGTTAGATATCGCTTGTATGCATGCTCACACAGCGCAACCTGTTCTACATTTGTACTAGCTCCATATTCTACAAATTAAAGCATCATAAGTCCTCTCTATGTCTCCATTTGCCACTCATTCAGAGCTTCAAGCAAAGACTCTATGTTAGGATGATGAAGACCAAGAATCCGTTTCTACATCTAAAAGCATGTTTTCATCAGTGCCATGGCCTGCTTATTGCGGCTTTGGGACTTGAGCGTGAATGCGAGGTTACCCCTGCCCGTCAGCGTGTCTGGATGCTCCTCGCCAAGGACTCTCTTTCTCATTTACATGACCTGCGTCTCTAGGCCTTCAGCCTCCTTCCACCGCCCTTAACTCAAAAATGTCAAGGCTAGGTTAGCAATGTTTGTCCATGTGTCTTCGTGCTCAGCTCCAAGCGTCTTCTCTCTCCCTTCAGATACCCGCCGTAACATTATCTCTGCCTCTGCGTACTTCTTTTGCAAGTAAAGACTCACTCCCAAGCTGTTAATGCTTATCAATGTGTCTCCATGCTCAGCTCCAAGCGCCTTCTCTCTCCCCTCAGCTGCCCGCCGAAACATCGTCTCTGCCTCTGCATACTTCTTTTGCTTGCCGAACATCACTCCCAAGCTGTTAATGCTTCTCAATGTGTCTTCGTGCTCAGCTCCAAGCGCCTTCTCTCTCCCTTCAGCTGCCCACCAATACATCATCTCGGCCTCTGTATACTTCTTTTACTTGCCGAGCATCACTCCCAAGCTGTTAGTGCTTCTCAATGTGTCTTCGTGCTCGGCTCCAAGTGTCTTCTCTCTCCCTTCAGCTGCCCACCGAAACATCTTCTCTGCCTCTGCATACTTCTCCTGCCAATCAAGTATCACTCCTAAGTTGTCAACACTTGTTAATGTGTCTTCGTGCTTAGCTCTAAGCGCCTTCTCTCTCCCTTCAGATGCCCGCCGATACATCGTCTCTGCCTCTGCATACTTCTTTTGATTGCCGAGCATCACTCCCAAGCTGTTAATGCTTGTCAATGTGTCTTCGTGCTCAGCTCCAAGCGTCTTCTCTCTTCCTTCAGCTGCCCGCCGATACATCGTCTCGGCCTCTACATACTTCTTTTGATTGCCGAACATCATTCCCAAGCTGTTAATGCTTCTCAATGTGTCTTCGTGCTCGGCTCCAAGTGTCTTCTCTCTCCCTTCAGCTGCCCGCCGAAACATCTTCTCTGCCTCTGCATACTTCTCCTGCCAATCAAGTGTCACTCCTAAGTTGTCAATACTTGTCAATGTGTCTTCGTGCTCAGCTCCAAGCGTCTTCTCTCTCCCTTCAGATGCCCGCCGTAACATTGTCTCTGCCTCTGCGTACTTCTTTTGCAAGTAAAGACTCACTCCCAAGCTGTTAATGCTTGTCAATGTGTCTCCATGCTCGGCTCCAATCGCCTTCTCTCTCCCCTCAGCTGCCCGCCGATACATTGCCTCTGCCTCGGAGTTGTAGCTTTGAGAGCTGTGCACATTACCAATGGAATGGAGTATCAAAAATCTAACCGGCACGTCATGGTCGTTTAACTTAGCCAGAGTAGCGCTGTAGACCTCGAGAGCGCTATCGTACTTATCTAGGCGATAGTAGAAATCGGCGATAGCCAAAAGCGCGTATACGGGGATAGAGGCTGACTTTTGCAATATGAGGCGGAATAGTACTTTTAACGGATCCGTTAATGCTTTAGCTCTCTGCAGTTGACGCTGTAATTTGAGGAAAAAGTTAACTTGTCCGTGCATGGACAACCTTCCGGTACCGTTGAGAAGTCTTATCAATTCGCGGGTTTCAATTGATGAGTCGTTGAACGCTGGGTCAACTGTCTCTTCAGGTCTAGGAAGACTGTCACCGGTTCCCTCATCTTCGATAAGGTCAAAGATCGTGCGCCACTGGTCTGTTCGCCAATCGCTCGGGCCATATTTCTGTTGCCTATTTGATAATTCCTCTTTCACTCGACCCTGTAATCTGAGTAGAAACTCCTTCGCATGGCCATCTCGTTCAAGCCAAACTAAAAGCGTGCCCAGGTCCTGCATTAGTGAGCCGTTTGATCCATCGTCAATGAGAATGATTGCAAAATATTCCAACCAAGAGACACAAGTTTCCATCGTGAGGAAGCGGCTGAGCTTGGTTATGGCAGTGGTTGAAGAAACCACAGACTCATTGCAATGATGTATCATAAATCGGGAGGCGTAATCCAGAAACGGATAGCGAGTCTCAAGTAATGGAAAAATCTGCGGGTCTTGAAGAGGAAAATCATATCCACCTAGTTCAAGGTAATCCAGACATATGGAACTGAATGAATCGTGGGATTCCGATATCTTAACGCGAAGCTTCTTTATTGCGTAATCATCATCAGAGGACCATTCCTCCTCTGGCCGAGTTAAGAACTCTTTGATGGAGAGATGGATGAGCCGCACAATACCATCCGTGATATTTATAAGGCCTCCACAAACACGGAGGATCTTTTGCGTGGGTTCTATGAGTAGATAATTGTGCAGCGAAAGTTGGGCGGATGGAGCGAGAGTTGATCTAATATCAAGAGCTTGTGCGTACTGTAGCTCTTCGAGCCTTAGGGGGCGACGGGAGACGATCGTAAGGCTAAGTATGCATCGTGCAAGCCTGAGTTCAAAGTTGTCGAGCCTGTGGACCAATCGTGCGAGTAGAAGACGATATGCATCCTGAAGCCCACGTGGCAAGTTCCGCAGCCTCTCCATGATCTCAGACCTCGAAGAAGACTTACGCAAATCATCAATCATTAGCTTCGCCCAGAGGAACATGCCATCTGCTTTTTCCTGAAGATTTGTAACCACATGCTCGTGCAGTTCTGGTTGGCTTAGCACTTCAGAACTCGTTACTGCATCCTCAATGAATACCTCCATGTCGGTTCTGGTCATGTAGGGAATGATCTCGATTGTGACACCCATAGTACTGAATTCCGGCAGCAGGTGTGGTCGTCCTAGCAAGAGTGCACGAGCGGCCTTATGGGAAGCGAGCTGGTTATGGATTCGCTCGAACAACGGCCAAGTCGACTCTCCACATTCGTCAACTCCGTCGATGGCCCAGCTGATTGCTTCAGTACTCTATGCAGCTATGCGATCGTATGCGTCCCAGAGTTCGGTAGTAAGAGGGTGTCCCCGGGACAACAGGTCGCGCATGATTTCGAAGCATTGCTCAGAAGTTATCTCTTGTGAAAGCTGCCAAAGCAGTGCACGAACTAAGCTGTCCAAGGTTTGTCGACAGGGATCTGTACCAGCAAAAGAGAAGAATAAGACCCGCCCGCTTCGACTCTTTAATATTTCCACGATTGACGCTGCAAGGATAGTTTTCCCACAACCGTGTGTACCGTATATGTAGAGGAGGCGGTCTGACGTTGATGTTGCAGATGGATTATCCCACCTGAGGAAAGTGGGATGTGTCCATATCCACTGGCAAGTTCCGTGCAATTTTTTCCGAATCTGAGATTCATAGACTTCCTTTATGTTTGGTGGGTTCAGCCAATTTTCGAATTTCAGTCTTAAGTCTTGATAATCTCTTGACGCCATCTCTGATCCTTCATGAGCTAATGCTAGGAAAGAATAACAATTTATGAGTATTACCGCTTCGAAATGTGGCAGCCCTTATGAGTTCAGCTGCAACAGCTGTGTGATCAACGATCTTTGCATGTGTTTTTAGACGGTCAATAATCTCGCCTAATTCTTCTCTCATAGAAGTAGCTACGATTCGGCCTAGTCTCGCTATTTGACCATTAGTGTTGATGGGCCATAAGAGCTTGTGCGGTTCAGATCTTACTTAATGCGCTGCCTCTAAAGTAGAGAGATGCTCGAAGAGAAAATTCTACTACGTCCGTGAATACATTCAATAGAGCAGTCTGGAGAATGGGATCCGGATGCAATTTTTCGTAAATTTGGAAGCGTGGAAGACTGTCGGATATGGTCTGTATCATAGTAACGATCTGTTCCACAACAAGTGTGTGATACTTTGAGATCTGTATTCCTCGTCAGTAAGGTACGCTTTAGTCACGCCAGTTCGACTTACCTGCAAAACAAATTTCAAAGGGGCCCATAAAGGACAGCCTATTCCTGCCTGAGTTTGCACGACAACGTCAACTACGCCGGAAAAGTTCTGCAGCCACAATGTGTTTTGCTGGAGTTTCTGCAGCACTTGAGTAGTACGTTTGTTCTTGAACAAATGATAGTTCTGTGTGGCCATTTTCATAATCTCAGGTACGGTATCCGCTTGAGCAATACTTTGTTGGAATAACGCATCGCCGTTGGGTAGACGTAAGAACGCCGAGCGGGCATTCTCTACAGCCTGCCGTTGCAAAGAGGAACTTTATCCTGTCAATCACTATTATAGTCTGTGAGGATCCCTTCTTACATGTGTTGGCTAGGGCCAGATGAAGACATGTCGAGAACAGTAATGGGTCGCCCTATAGAGCGCGAAGGGAGAAGCAGAGAGATTAGAAAGGTTGCGTGCATGATAATACCCATGAATGAGGTTGTCACGTCACGGTGTGGCCGGGGCTGTGCAGCGGCAGCAGTGGGATTCCGCCTTGTGCCGCCCACTGCCGCTAGTACGTCTAGCGCCTTCCTGTGAAAATGTACTGTAGTAATAAATAAGATAAATATTCTCTTCTGTGACCTAGCTACCATTCGCAGTAAATCCTGCTTTGCAACGTTCTGACGTCTCTCAGAAACTGAGGTTCTATTTGCTGCGGTCTCTCCCACACCTTCTACATATGATTAGAACACCTAGCTAGTTGAATTTGTGTGGTGGTAAAAGGGCCGCCTAGTTTGAAGGGATTGCTTCCTAATTTTCAGGCTTTTTATCCCTCATTATCAGATAGTCTCAGGGCCCAGCAATCATGCCGACAGAATTACCCAGTAAAGGGTCCAATGTCAGTGTGGCTGTGCCCCTGGGGCAGGCTGAGCGAGGTGAACGATGGCGGAGACAACAAGCGCCTCATCACCTCATTGCTAGCATGCCGCAGTCGGCATCCTCAACAGCCTCGAGGCATCCCGCGTACGCTGTGCCGTTTCCTCTTTCGGCATCAAATCTAGTCCTATTCTAACACGATGCGACAGCTCGTTAACTGGCTCCGACCGAACAGTAAAGCGAAGGTACATTCCATCCTCACTGTCGGCAGAGTCAGCTGCCACAGCTCCCCAAGGCCTACATGTTGTAGCCAAGGGAATCGACCCGGCCGTCGAATACGTGTGCTCGGCATGCTACACCTCGCTCAGCAGCTAACGTGACTCGAGCATCGTCGCCGTCCATGGCCTGAACGGACACCGCGAGAAGACGTGGACAGCGAGCAACGGCGTCAACTGGCTCCGCGACCTCCCGCAAGACCTTCCGAACGCGCCCATGTATACCTGGGGCTACGATGCGGATACTCATAGCCGCTCTCGCGTGAGCTGCCAGTACCTCTACGGTCATGCGAGATTCCTGGTATCCGACTTGTGCTTGGAAAGACAGATAACAGAGGTACGCGATGGACAAAGTGCATGATCCATAACAGGAACTGAGGTTGGAGCAGACGAGCAGGCTGACCAGCATGGCCAGCCTAGCATTAACGTACAACAACCAAGGACGGTTGAATGATGCTGAAGAGCTGCTACTGCAAGTAACGGAGACAAAAAAGTTTGTGTTTGGAGGGGAGCATTCAGACACGCTGACCAGCATAACCTAACGTTGATGTACAAGGGTCAAGGGCGGTAAGAGAAGGAGGAAGAGTTAATGGTACAAGTTACGGAGACAAGGAAAAGAGTGCTTGCCGAAGAGCATCCAGACACGCTGACGGGCATGAGTAACCTCGCATTCACGCTCAAGTCCCAAAGCCGCAACAAGCAGGCCATGGCACTGATGAAAACATGCTTTCAGATGCAGAAACGGATTCTTGGCCTTCATCATCCTAACATCGAGTCTTTGCTTGAAGCTCCGAATGAGTGACAAATGGAGACATAAGGAGGACTTATAATGCTTTAATTTGTAGAATATGGAGCTAGTACAAATGTAGAACAGGTTGGCTGTGTGAGCATGCTTACAAGCGATATCTGACGGTAACCCAAGTGATTTGACACTGAATGTTGCCACCACAAGTAGGGAGGGCGGCTGACCCGCTCCAGCAACACCCTTATTGAGACGTATTGAATTTGATAGAACTGTAGGAGAAAATATGTTGATAGAAGACTGAGCCACATGTAGTGGAACCAGCCTTTGGAGAACGCCACTTGATTTTGTACACTAGCCACCAGTACCGTCTGGTGTGTACGGTTGTTTGACGCTTGACTTAGTTCGGTAAGGCGACTGCTAAAAGGTCTGCTAATGGCGCGGGGCAAAATCTCAGCAGCACTTAGAGGGGAAGCCGGTTTCGCTAGCAACAGTAAATTAAAGAAGCGACTGTACAAGACGGGTAATGCTGCGGAACAACTATATCCTTCTTTTACAGAAAGAAGGTTTTTATTATCAGACACTTTTTTAGTCTTATTATTATTACTTTATCTCTTAGGCCTGCTCTTTAGCGGCTACTGTGGTAACGCGTTACAAAACCCAGAGTCCTAATAGCCCCAGCAACTCCTAAATATAACCTATTTATAGCAATCCAGGAAGATCCACCAGCCCCCTGGGGTCAAATATTATTTCAAAAGGCCTAAGAAACATAAGAAGCGGTAGCTAGTAAGCCTAAAAAATTATAAAGCTAAGTAGAAAAAGTTACTAAGATCCTATAACTAATAACGAGTCTAAAGGAGATTATTATCTAGTAAAGCCTTATTATCCAAGAAATAAAAGCCGAATAGCAGAAATTAAGGGACTAGAATATAGAGCTTAAAAAGGAGATTCTTAAGCTAAAGATATAACTTAACACCTTTTTAGTAGCACTCTCTTTAACGTGATTATAGGTATTAGTAATAGCAGAAAGCTAAAGCATAACAGCACTAAAAGCTACCTTTAAGTAAATAACTAGCTAAAAAAGTTTTAATAAGGACTTAAAAAGCATTAGAATTAGCACATAATAAAGTAACACTAATACTAAAGGTAAGGAGAATAAAGTATTTAAGAGATACCTTCTAATAGATTTAGTAAATACTTATATTCGGAATGCCCTATAGAATAATGACATAATAAAAGAAATCTAGGTAGTAGAAATTAGAATAATAAAGACTAAATATATAATTAGATTTAGAGATGAAAAATTTACCTAACTAGCTAAGTCCTACACTACATAACTTAATATGCTAAGAAATAGTATAAAACTTACTATACTATATTTTAAAGTAGTAGTCTATAGTGTCCTAACAGAGAATATTACCCTACTAAAGAATTAATTAGAAGTTATTAAGAAAATTATAAAAGAAAATAACATAGAAAGTAGAAGTTATTAAATCGTAGAAATTATATAGCTAAAAAGATAAGACAAACTACTAAAAAAGATAATAACTCTAGGAGTATAATTTAAAACAATAAAAGTAATAGAATAAATAATTAATAACGGAATAGTATTTAGACAGAGATATATTGGCAGCATTAAGTAGTATTAAGTTAAGAAGAAATAATACTATTAATACTAAAAACCAGGCCATTTAGTATAGTCCTATAGTGAAGTAATGAGATATAAATACTATATAAAAGAACACGACTACAGAGAGTGCTCTTCTAATATAGAAGTAAAATACATAAACTATAATAGTATATATTTAACTAGAGATTATATATACAGGAGCTAAATAGCTTTTAGTAACTAATAATAAATATAATAAATCTCTAGACCTTATAGCTAAATATTATGAAATCTAAAGTAAATATAAAAGCCCTTATTAATAATAAATAAACACAAAACCTTAATATTCTACTTATTTAGGAGCTATTGATTACTATATATAAAACTTATATTAATTACTAAGAATAGCAACTCTATCTACCTATATATATAGATAAAAATATTAGAAAATGAAGCTTACTATATGTGAATAAGTAGATCTTTATGTTAGGCTACTACTAGCTATAATATAATAGCCTAGACATAATAGTAGTAAAAGTCTGGATAGATAAAACTAAACTATTAATATTTTCAGTATACATCCCACTACTTAGCTATTAATAAATATTAGAGGAAATCTTAATATAAACTATACTAAATAAAATATAGACTATAATTAGAGAAGCTATAATAGATGCTAAACTTATCTAAATTATATTTATAGAAGATTTCAATTATCACCACCTTGTATAAAGTAATAAAGTAGTTAACTATTTACTACTAAGACACGCTAAAAAGCTACTTACCTTTATTTAAAATAATAAAATATAATAGTGCTTGCTAAGCGGAACCTTAACGTTCTAGTTACTATCTTATTTTAGAATAAAATTAACTATTAACCTGAACCTAATAGATACACCTAAGAGAGTTCTTAAATATTATTTTTACTATAAGAACTATAGATCTAACTATAGAGTAACTTACTATAAATAGAACTTTTAACTAAAACTAAGAGTAAACTAAAAACCACGTAAAGTATTCAAAAAAGCAGAATAGAAAAATATTAGAAAGATAATATAAATAATACTAGGTAATTCTTAAAATATTAAAACTATAGCCTAGCTAAAGTAATAAGTTAATAACCTAATCTAAGTTATCTTAAAAGCAGTTAAAAAGTATACACTATTTATAAACTTATTTTTATATTCTAAATAATAGTTCACCCTAGAACTTAAAACACAGTAGATAGAAGTTAATAGAGTGCGGAGAAAATAGCAAGAGAGCTGTATAAGAAAAAGAAGAAAGAACCTAGTAATAATAATATTATTTATAGAAATACAGACTAAACGCTAAGAGTAGACCTAAATAATTAAGTAAATAAAAGCTTTATACTAGAAGAAATTCCTTAATAACGCTAAATTAGAAAGCTTATAGAAGATAGCTAAGTATATAGACTTAAGAAACAGCTATGTTAATATATCCTCTCTTAAGATAGAGAGCAGTAAAGCTGTTGATAATAATAATAAGACCTAAGCATTTCTAAGAAGTTTCTTCCCAAAAATAGCCGAACTAACTCCTAAAGTAATAACTATAATAAAAGAGGAAATTCTATAAATCCCTATTACTAAAAGAGAGGTTAAAAGAGTGCTAAAAGCTATAAAAGTAAATACTACCTTAGAAGACAACAGCCTGCTAACACTAGTCTAGAAGAAAACATAAAAATACATATTATATATTATAATCTAAATCTTTAAAGCATCCACTAACCTTAGCTACTACCTAATGAAATGGAAAATAGTAATGATTATTATTTTAAGGAAGCCTAGAAAACTAGACTATATAATATCAGGAGCATACTAGCTAATCTCCTTCTTTAATATACTAAGAAAGCTACTAAAAGTAGTAATCGCCTAACACCTTTTATACTATATAGAGATATATAAACTACTTCTAGACACGTAGTTTAGTAGAAGACTAGAATATATAATAGAATAAGCACTTTTAATCCTAGCTAACGCTATTAACTAAGCCTAGCTTAAGAATAAAGTAATTATACTAATTGCTTTCGACCTTAAAAGGGCCTTTAACAGCGTTAATAAGCTGATACTAGATATATACCTAAAGGAAAACGGTATCCCAGCAATCGCAAGAAAATAGATATAAAGTTTTATAGAAGAAAGAATAGTAAGTATTAAGTTTAATAACTTTAAGACTAAAGTAGCTCCTCTAGAGAATATAGGCCTAGCCTAAGAATCTTCCCTATTACTAATTCTCTTTACTTTCTTTAACTTAGATTTTATAGATTAACTAATAGACACTAAAGAAGGGGCATTAGTATATATTAATAACTACTTCAGATAAAGAGCTAGACTTACTGCTGAAAAGAATCTTTAGAAGATTTAAGAAAAGAATATCCCATGCATTAAAGGGTAGGTAAAACGGACTGGCTTATACTTTACAGCTAAGAAAACAGAACTAATCTATCTAACCAAAAAGAAGAAAGAACTAGGAATAGGAGAAATTCTTATATATAAAAAGATAGTTAAAGCGGCACCTACAGCTAAACTTCTAGAAATAGTCTTTAATCAGGAAATAAGATAGAAGTAATATATATAACAAGTAGTAAAGAGAGCTACTAGAACTGCACTTAGCATAAGAGACTTTAGACACCTCCGCCTAACCTAAATAAGATAGTTATACTAGGTATATGTTACACTAAAGATAGACTACGTATTAATAATCTAACATAACATTAACAAAGATAAAGGACACCTTAGAGCACTTAACTTAGTATAAAAAATAGCACTACTTAAGACCCTCTTAGCGTTTAGGATAGTTATAATATAAACCCTAGAAGTAGAATCTTACACTCCTCTAATACATCTTTAACTAAAGTAATGAGCGTAGAACACTATTATTAACCTACACACGCTGCTAAAAGAGCATCTAATATAAAACGTTCTAAAGTAAATAGAAAGAAGACGTGTACGAAAAGGAACATGCGTGAAGTTTCTACTAGTTGAAGCAACCAAAACGCTAAACCTGAAAGCCACCAAAAACCTAGAAAGGATTGACCTAAAACCCCTGGTACTATAAAGACAACCAGTATTCGAAGCAATCGATATCGAACAAGAAGAAGAAAAAGCTATTTAGAAGATCATTAATCTAATGGACGCCCTAGAGACGATAATCTTCACTAACGCTACAGGAAAGAAACCCAATATTAGAGCTGCAGTAGTCATGATCAATCAATAAAACGAAATCACCAGATCATAGAGAACCAGCATTGGCCCTAAGAAATTCTGGTCCACCTATGTAGCTGAGCTCATCATAATATACTACGCTACCAAAGAGATTAAGAGTAAGGTATACAACAACAGAACACCCTAATGAGACAGAACATTTACTATCGCAAGCAACAACAGATTAGCCCTTCAGGCATTATAAAATCCCCCTAACAAATCAGGCCAGCAGATAGTACGAAATATCCTCAACAACGTGAAGAACATAAAGACACGGCAAATAAGAATACGCCTGCTCTGGATACCTGGATATAACGGAATCCTAGGAAATGACGCAGCCAACAGCCTGGCAAAAGCAGCAAGTAGACCAACTAAGACCTACATATTCAAGCACCCCATCACCACACAAATAAGACAAAATAGAACAGAAATGTTTGAGGAATGGCAGAAAGAATGGCAAACCACAGAAAAGGGCAAACACCTGCAAAGAATAGATAACGGGCTACCATCAAGACGCACATAGAGCCTCTACGGCCCTTAATCAAGAAACAGAGCATATCTGCTTACACAACTCAGAACTGGCTATTCGTGGCTCGCTACCCACGCTAAAATATTTGGCTTCACTAAGGAGGACAAATGCGAATGCGGAGCACGAGAGACGGTGAAGCATGTTTTGGTGGACTGCCCAAAACTCAAGGTAAGAAAGCAAAAGCTTTGGAATAAGATAGGAGACGCCTTTAACAGCATTGCAGAAATGCTTAGAGGAAGACCTTAGGGAAACCAGGAAGGACTTAAAGGATGGACAATCAACAACAACGTAATTGATGCAGTGCTTGACTTCGCAGAGGAGTCGAAAAGATTCACATCAAGAGCACCAGACCGGCCCCACAGGGGAGACGGCGGACAAAGAGACTAACACAGGCCCTTACGAGGCTTAAATTTCGTCTCCATGAAGTAGTACACTGTATAGTAATTTTAGAAGGATAGACAATAGTAGTAGTAGCCTACATATCCTTCGGGAGGGGTCGGGTAAATGAATCAAAAAAAAAAAAAAAAAAAAAAAAAAAAAGACAGTAAATTGAATGTTTAAGGTAATGACTAATTAAGTTCATAATAATCAAATAGGTAGTAACGACAGTATGAATCTTCAATGGCTCACATCGTAGTAGCGTTGGTACCTTGAGTTCTGCCTACCTTTAGCGCAAGGCAGCGAGGTTGCAAGGTTGCTTATCACGGTTATGCCAACACCCCTCACGTTATTATGGAGCTTCCGTTGATCGAGACCATCGATATTCGTAAGCAGCAACCTTGTATGTGCAAATGCGAGCGTTAGGTAAAAGGTCACGGCCGATTTGGAATACTGGAGAGAAGGGAAGTGGATAGAAGTGGAATGGAGTCTCCGCCGGGCAAACCATATTGATCTTTACTGAAGACAACAGGATGAGGAATGGTGGCACCTCCGGCATCCACACCTTTCTTCAAGAAAGGCTTCCCAGATCTCGACTTTCGAGTCCATGGTCTCGTCGTCTGGGTCCATTTCCTGAGTTGAAGATATGCCTGGAAGGTTACTTTGAGCAGATTCGAAGCTTTCAGGCTGCGCGTCCTGCGTAGAAGAAGAAGAGAAGGTGTTCTGATACTCTTCATCGATAGCATTGGAGACACCGTCATTGGTTACGAAGTGGTCGCCACGCTCCGGCTTGATGTCAGAGTGTACTTTCTTCTTCGTCTTTGCTACTGAGTCTGCTGTGACACTTTCGTTCACAATCGCGACTGCAGAGGAAAACGCATTTGCAGCACTCTCATCTGCGCTTTCGTCCACACTGGCAGCTCGGTTTGCCTCGCTTCTCTTTCACCAACATCATCCCGATACCTCTCCCCTCCTCGTTCCCACCATTCGACGTCCCCGCAGCAACGGTCCAGTGGCTGTCCCCCGTCTCCTTCACCACGCCTCCAACCCCATCTGATCGACAGCTTCATGAACCTCCTTTAACTTTATCTTCTCCGGGTGCGGGATCGCCTTGAGGAGTTCAAGCAACGGACTGGGCGTAAGGAGGTACAGACTTCCGGGTAAAGTATTAGGGTTGACTGGGAAGCGATATTTCTTTGCTACAAACCCTACACAAGGTATACAAATAGCGAGCAGTATGGTTACCGCTAGCAGAAGTCTGGCGGTGCGCGGGCTGACAATGATGCGTTCAGTGCTTTGAATAGGCGTGATGAGGACTTGTTCTGGATCTGGAAGATCTTCATGTACGGTGACTTGCAGGACAGTAGCAAACACGGTAGCAAAGATCTTGGATGCGCTGGATGAGAGCAGCGTGACGTTTGTTTCATCCCAACGATGCAGGATCTCATATCGACAGAACATGAAAGAGAGAATGTCGCCGGAGAAGTTGCGGGTGCGAGTGCGGCTTGATGTACACTCGCTTGCACAATCGGCTTCCGGTTTGTACGCTGCTGAACTTTTGCCTCCGCACTACCTTTGTAGCGCTTGGCATAGTCTTTACCTTATTAGACTTAGCTTGGTATGGAAGTATCGGTGCTGTTAACACAGCAAAAACTATCTAAACTCTTTATTTATCCAAATTTACGGATTGGTTTTGCGCTAAGCTGCGTAGCCGCGTCCTACTTGGGCCTGTGCCTGAACCGGGAGCTAGCCTAGCGGAAAGTTGTGTCAAGACCTATTATAACGTCACGATTAAGTCGCCCACACCGTTAATCCAAAGAGCCTTTACAACGAGCGCGCCGTCAGGGTTGCGCAACTGGTGAAAGAGTTGCGACAGAGCGAGAAGCGATGATAATGTGGCGCGCCCTCCGTGGCACAGCAGAGCCACAGCGACAGAGCTAAACAATGCCAGCGTGCGGCCTCTCCAGCCTGCTCTTTCAGCCAGCCTACCGTCACCATTTCCACAAACTTGATGTCGCTGAACCACCAACATGGCGCATCCCCCCCAGCCTCCGCATTCCGCACGACATCGTCGAACCCACAATGACTACCCGATCGGAGTGATATGCGCCCTCGCGGTCGAGAAAGCAGCCTTCGAGGCGATGCTGGATGAAGTGCATGAGACTCTGCCAACCCCTAAGAGCGACGACAACAGCTATACTTTTGGCAGGATTGGGGTCCACAACATTGTTGCCGCTTGTCTTCCCGCCGGCATAATGGGCAATAACTCGGCTGCGACGGTTGCCAAGGACATGCTGCGCAGCTTCCCGATCAAGATCGGACTCATGGTCGGAGTGGGCGGAGGAGTATGGAGCAAGAAGGTGGACATCCGACTGGGGGATGTTGTTGTCAGCCAGCCCGAAGGCACGCACGGTGGGGTGGTGCAGTGGGACTTTGGGAAGATGGAAAAGGGCGGTGTCTTTAGACGGACGGGATCACTGAACAAGCCACCACGGCCGTTGTTAAATGCTGTGCAAGATATCAAGATAAAGCATATCACAGATGGCGATGGACTTGCAGAACACCTATTAAAGGTGTTAAAGAACAAACCAAGGATGGCGCAGAATTTACGTATCAAGGTGCTGAGCACGACCACCTGTACAAGTCAGCCTACGGTCACGTAGGAGGCGAGACATGCGATAGTTGCGATATTGGGCAAGCTGTTGAAAGACAGCCTCGGACAACCTCGGATCCGCAGATTCACTACGGCAATATCGCATCCGGCAACGAGGTGATGAAGGATGGCGAAACTCGAGACCGCATAGCACAAGCAGAAGGGGTGATATGCTTTGAGATGGAGGCGGCCGGATTGATGGACAGCGTTCCGTGTCTTGTAATCAGAGGAATATGTGACTATGCCGACTCCCACAAGAACAAGCGATGGCAGCCATATGCGGCAGCTACGGCAGCAGCGTTCGCCAAGGAACTTCTCGGAGTCGTCAAGAAACAAGATGTAGATGAACTGGCACTAGCGAGTGAGTAATCTATTCTACACTGAATTCCAAGCCCAAAATAGGTCAGATAGGTATATTAGTAGTTGAGTACATATATCGCCCGCAGAATTGTAGAGGTGTCATGATCCCTCATCCTTCGTCCCAGCCTGGAGTGGTACGATAATGCTAACGTCTATCAAAGAAGCTACTCAATATCAGACGCAATTTAGCCTCGAAGGTGTTCCGAGAGTAAGTAAGTTTGTAGACCGACCGGCCGAGATGGCAGAGCTCGAACGATTCCTCCTGCCCGAACAACTGGGCTGCCGACAGAGGATACGTGTGCTCCACGGCCTTGGCGGAATAGGCAAGACGCAGCTGGCAGTCGAGTTCGTGCGGCGACACTACCATAGTTTCAGCTCCATGTTCTGGCTGGATGGGAGAAGCGAGGACAGCCTCAAACAAAGCATTGCGAGTTGCGCAAGCAAAATTCCCCGAGGCCAGACTCCAGAGACAAGTAGGGCATACTCCGCGGACGGTAGCATCGATGTTGATGCAGTTGTAAAGGATGTGATGGATTGGCTTGCGCAGCCGTACAACACCGCCTGGCTGCTCATCTTCGACAACGTCGACCGGGAGTACAATCCCTACGGTGCGGACCCCGATGCATACGATGTGAAGCGCTACTTTTCAGGCGCTGACCACGGGTCCGTCTTAATCACGACTCGATTAGCCAGGCTGGGGCAGTTAGGTGACCCGCAGCAGCTGGGCAAGGTTGATAGAGGTCAGGCCCAGGCTATCTTCGAGAATTGGTATAAAGGGAAGTACGGTAAGGCCCTGAACCCAGTGCACAGGTCGTTGTAAGCAGTCAAAGCTGACAATGCGATTACAGACATAGCAGAGAGTGAGCGCTTACTTAAGCTACTAGATGGCCTGCCGCTGGCAATTTCACAGGCAGGTGCGTTTCTTTGGGAGAGCGGAGTTGGGCTTGGGACCTACCTTAGGTTCTATGAGCAGCAGTGGGGTGAGCTCATGGAGTCACGAAACTGGGCCGACGCGCCGCTTCAAGATTACCCAGATCGTAGTGTGTGGACGACATGGGCTATCTCTTACAAAGCTATTCAGGACAAGCACAAATCCACCGCCAACCTGCTCCTCCTATGGTCATTCCTCGATAACAGAAATCTATGGTATGGTCTCTTTACAGCAGCATACCGGGCTTCTACAGTGGTTGCAAGAAGCTTGTCGGAATGGATTGGAGACATCGCAAGCAATGAGCTTGAATTCAGCAGGGCGATGCGGCTTCTGCGTAACTATTCGCTGATTGAAGACGTTGAAGAGCGGACAAGCTACGCTACTCATCCAGTTGTCCACCGATGGGCGTACCATTACCAGGGCAAGTATTTTGAATCGACGCTAGGTCAACTGGCGGTAGTTACAGTCGGATGGGCTGTGCCGAGCCGCTCAGCTAGTAACTGCTCGACTATGCAGCGTCGACTTCTCCCCCATGCCCAGGCGTGCTCTCAATGGGTATTAGAGGGCCAAATAGAGCGATGCTCTAGAAGTCATAGCGTGTATAACGTGGGCTTTAATGAGACCGAGAAGAAAGAAATAATACTGAACGCTATCCTTCTGCTTGGAAATCTCTACGCGGACCAAGGCAAGCTGGGCGAGGCGGAGAAGATGTACGAGCGGGCGCTGCGAGGCTACGAGGAGGCACTCGGTCCCAAGCACACGTCGACACTCGACACGGTCAACAACCTGGGAAATCTCTACAAGAACCAAGACAAGCTGGGCGAGGCGGAGAAGATGTACGAGCGGGCGCTGCGAGGGAGAGAAGAAGCACTTGGTTCGAAGCACACGTCGACACTAGATTCAGTCCACTGTCTTGCAATCCTTTATAAAGATAAGGGAAAGCTAGAGGAGGCGGAGAAGATGTACAAGCAGGCGCTGCGAGGCTATGAGGAGGCACTCGGTCCCAAGCACACGTCGACACTCGACACGGTCAACAACCTGGGAAATCTCTACAAGAACCAAGGCAAGCTGGGCGAGGCGGAGAAGATGTACGAGCGGGCGCTGCAAGGCTACGAGGAGGCACTCGGTCCAAGCACACATGGACATTCGACACGGTCAACAACCTAGGCGTTCTCTACATGGACCAAGGCAAACTGGGCGAGGCGGAGAAGATGTACGAGCGGGCGCTGCGAGGCTACGAGGAGGCACTCGGTCCCAAGCACACGTCGACACTCGACACGGTCAACAACCTGGGAAATCTCTACGCGGACCAAGACAAGCTGGGCGAGGCGGAGAAGATGTACGAGCGGGCGCTGCGAGGCTACGAGGAGGCACTCGGTCCCAAGCACACGTCGACACTCAGCACGGTCAACAACCTGGGCCTTCTCTACGCGGACCAAGGCAAGCTGGGCGAGGCGGAAAAGATGTACGAGCGGGTGCTGCGAGGCTTCGAGGAGGTAGTTGGCTCCAAAAATGTAGAAAAATACAGCCCAGCGCTTAACACGATGGAGAATATAGGCGATCTCTACAAGAAGCGAGGAGAGTTGGCTAAGGCTAAAGGGATGTATTCAAGAGCTCTTCTTAGTGTTCAGACTATTGTTGGACCATCCAGCAATGAATATCAACGTATTAGAGCTAAAATAGACGTACTAGGCCTTCCTGGAGGTGAGATATCAGGAATCGTTAAATTCGACTATTTGATAGCTGACAGACTTGTGCAGCCACCAATAATAGCGCAGAGCCGCAGGTGGAAGCGGGGGCGTCTAAAATTGCGGGTTCCGAAAAGAGGAAGTCGAAATCTACGGTACGTAGGTTTATGCACAGGATTTTTCGGTAATCTACCAACACGTTAAGCAATCAAGATTATGAAATGTATATTTAGATAAATACAGAATTTACAAGGCTTTTTCTCTTTTCAATGTGCAGGGATAGCCTACTTGCAGCTAAAACAAATAAAGTACAGTCTCTGCCAAGCGACGCAGGGTCCGTACGGACAAAAAGTTTAGAAGGTGCAAAAACCGGAAGCCGATTCTGCAAGCGAGTGTATCGGGTAGTGTTTGAGCGTGCTAAGATTCCGATGCCGTTTGTGATGTACGTACGGTGCATATATGCGTTCAACCTCATGCTAACTCTGGAGCTCAGGTCGCCTATGACAAGCTCCTCCGAGATAGGCTCGTAAGCGTGAATGGATGCGTCTACGATGGAATGGGTTTCGTTGGAGAGTAGATAAGCTATTCCCTTGCCTTTGTAGATTCGAGGTGTGCACGCTACGGCTATATTGTGTGGCGTGTGCTCTCCTGGTTTGGAGCCCAGCCTGCTTGAGAGTGATATAGCGCATTGAGGTATGTCTGTATCATCCATGTGCAACGGCTTCCATTGACCACATACCCCATAGTGCAGCTCTTTGAGGTTGTGAGCATCATGCTTAGGGGTACGAAGAGTATTCTCCTTTCCAAAACTCACATATCTCAGGAAATACTTTACCGCTTGCATCCAGACATGAGAGCTCCGCCCAGAACATTTCTGTCGGAAGCGTCCAGCAACCGGTTTCATCTGACTTCGAATAAGTCTCGTTGGCCGACTCAGGTGCGTTGAACAAATTCACAGGTAGCAATGTCTCATTGGAAGAGGCCCACAGGGGCATCCTGTTGGGGTACGCGAGGCCAATCATGGCGAATCTCAGAGTGCGGTCGAAAGTTCCGTCCATCCAATAAGTGATTTCAAGCACAGTTGCTAACCCTTCTGTCACTCCCTTCTATGAAAATGCGCTCGTGTACGAAACTGGTTTAGCTGTCACATACACTGGCGCACTGTCCGCATACTCCGGCGCAGAGATGGGTCGCTTGTCCTCGAACAAGCATATAGTGAAAAAGGAATAGTTAGATAAAGAAGTCTGGTGGGGCCTAGTCAACAAGCCAATATCTCCATGTGTTCTCCGTCATCCACATCTACAATCTCCTCGTTCCTTGCGAACTGTATTGTACATATCGCGCCATAGACATCATTAAATGGTTTCCATTAGCAAGAGTTGTCGCTGGAATGCGATATATGCTGGTAGCATTATTACCCCGAATGCATAAGCTAAAGCTCAGAGGAGACTATGCAAAAATAGCATCACCCAAGCAGCGAGCGCCGATGGGAGGAGCAGGACAACGGCCTTGTCGTCAATCGATAAAGGGGGGTTTCGGCAATGGATGAAATAAGTTTTTCAGAACACCGAAAACAGCAATCCTAACGCTTCTGCTCTCCTGAATGTGGATAAGCCTGCCATTATGAGTTTCTGGTGTAGGAGACAGTCCGCGGCAGCCTTGGATGGGAATCCAAAGGTAGGTCTGAAATCTGCAACTGTAAACCCTCTGTTGGAGTCGTGAAAAGATGACTCTTCAGGCTACACCCGCACTCTGCTGGCCAATCGAGCTTGAAACTGAGTAGATGGACGTGATGAAATAGCCGTTCTACCTCCATCGCACATATCTAGACAAACTATGGAGGGAATGGCAATCCCAAGACCTCTCCACTCATTTAACAGATAGCTCGGGTAACAACATTCCTCAACCATTCCCCATTCCAGGTC
This sequence comes from Zopfia rhizophila CBS 207.26, assembly GCA_010093925.1. Taxonomy (NCBI): domain Eukaryota; kingdom Fungi; phylum Ascomycota; class Dothideomycetes; family Zopfiaceae; genus Zopfia; species Zopfia rhizophila. The sequence goes on from ML994621.1 coordinate 1,940,911, forward strand.
CTTTTTTACGGAATGGTATGGCCGGGAAAATGGAACGTGTCCTGGGTTTCCGGGGTCCCATCCTCCGCCGGATGAGCTGCCGTTGAAGCCGAGAAACGTGGATGGAGATCCGAGAAACGTGACGACGTCGGATCATGTTTTGATGGTGGATGGTGCGCTGCCGAATGTTAGAATTAAGGATGTTATGGACATGAGGCGTGGGCTGCTTTGTTATGACTATGTTTAGGGTTCAAGGAGGCTTGAAAGGGGACACTTTGAAGTGAGGATTTTGTTTCCGTTCTATAAACTAATTTAAAACGTATATACTGGTCAGAGCAGTTGCATACAACCCAGATGGCGAAGGGTCGGATTCGCGCAAGGTGACATTGTCGCTATGGCGGACTATTGATGGAGATAAATTAAGAGTGGCCCAAGAAATCGCGGATTAGGTACGTCCTGCTCTAAGACAATATTCTTTCACCTTTAGCTCCTGACAGTTCTTCATAGGTGTTCCCTGACGATCAAGGAAATCCTACCGATCACCCAGGTCTACGACTTCAACTGTCCGACTTTGCTTGTGACATCGAACTAGACTTGCTAACAAACAATCATGATTTGCGATTTGTTTGAATTGTTTGATAACGTAATCAAACAATCAAACAATCTAGAGACCTCCGTCTTCGCCAAACAATCAAATCAAGGGGCCTTAATTTGTTTGATTTGTTTGATTCTTGTTTGAGGCTGTACATATTGGTGGGAGAGTTGGCTGGCGAAGTTGCCAGGTAAATCGACTTTTTAAAGGGAGCTTAATTGGCCGAATAAATTAGCCGAGGCTCTGCCGGAACTCCGAGATGTCAACACTCCTGACGTAATTGTCAGGGCGCGATTGTCAACATCTACTACCTACCTCTATACACCATTAAAACCTCACAACCACCACATTTCCTAACAAATCCGTTGTTCTGAGATGAATACGAACCTCAAAATTGCCTTCCAGAAAAAGGTTACACTTGAAAACTACAAACAACCACCTGAAAAGACTCTCTCTGAGTAAGCTAATAATGCTAGCGATTCTAACGCTGGCACCTGAATTGAAATGCCAAAAATTGCACCTAGCGATAATCTGTACGATGGCCTTAACTAGAATTACATCCCTTACTTTTAAAAGCCCTTTGTTAACTCTAATATGACAAGCTGGATATATAATTACGGCTGGCGTGTTTGGCATAGGAGGGAGCAGAAGCTCTACTAGCTATACAAGTAGTGCTACAAGCATAAGAAATATAGTAGAGAATATCAAGTAAAATTAGCTACTTCGTCAGTACAAGCTCATCTGAGGTCTTAAACTCCTGGCCACGGCTTTAATAAGGACAGAAAAGTTATCTATAAGCTTCTACCTAGCCAAAAGTCTCTCCTTGCAAACATGTAAGCTCGGGGGATTAAGATTAGTTAAAAGATAGCTAATAAGATAGCAGCTAGCTTCTCCAGGTTAAAGTTTTTTAATATAGTACAAAATTAGATTATTACTGATAACTAAGCCCTCCGGGTACTAGAAACACCAGGATTTTAAGAGATAATAGTAGTAGCCAATTCTTTAGCTAAAGAAGTATTCTAGAAGAATTACTAAAGCCTTTATGATCATATAATGGCTGAATATTTTGCCTATATCCTATTAGTAATTAAGAACCTCCGAAATTCGAAGTTATTTATATACCTTAGCTTTAATAATTAGATTATAATAGGTAGTAAGTAAGCGCTTACTGGGATATATATATATTATATAAATATAGAAGAAATAATATAAAACTATCTTATTAGTCTCCCTTAACTTTATAGTCAACACTCTGGAAAGAATATTGCTAATGTTATTAAATTAATAATAGAGATCTTTTAAATTAATAGTAAGTAAGTAGGCTATTTTGTACTTAATAATACCACTAATAACAATTCTATAATAGATAAATTAGTAGTGATTTATGGCTTTAATATAAAGCACTGTCAGCTTCGCTGTAGTTACTATATTCTTAACTTATATACTTAAATTATCATATAGGGTAAAGACAAAGACTCTTTTGAAAATTTAGAAGTAAATTTAGTAGTAGGTTATACTCACTAAACCTCTCCCAAGCTTACAGTTATTAAGGCTGAGAAGAATTTGATAAAGGAGTAGCATAAATATAGTCTATTTAGTATACTTTTTAACCTTCTTATATCTATTATCACCCCGTAAGCGAGAGAGTTACTTAATTGATTTTAAATTAAAAAAGCTAAGTAACTAGGTCTTGTTAACTTTAAGCTAAAGGAGATTATTAAGCTAGTTAAAACTTACTAGAACTTTTATCTTTACTGCTTTAAACGCGCTGTCGAACTTAAGGGTCCCCTTAATAGCTATATATTATATAAGATAAAGGAATATTAATTAGAACTGGCTTACTATACAGCTCAGCACGTGAACAAGCCTAAGGCATAATTATTTATAAGGGAGAGAGACTTTATAAGCCATAATTAGGCAACTATCTCTAAGTATATTAAGATATTAAAATCCTTTAAGAAAGTAACTCTCTAGTTTAAAGAGAGAGGTGTTTGCGGTCGCCACAGCGTAATTTAAAAAATTCTTCTTACTTTTAATTAGCTAATAAGCACGCTTGAGGATATTAAATTTAGAGTTACTAATATTAATTATAAGGACCTAGATGCCCCTGAAGACTACATCAAAATAAATTACAACTCTACGTGAAAGAAGCTATTGGAGTACTATAGTAAGCTTAATAATTCCCCTGCCTATTACACCGCAACGTGATTACACCCATACTATAAGGATACACTAGATGCACTTTGGCAGGTAGATCCTGAGAACACTAAGGATCTAAAGAAAAGCTGGCTAGAGAGAGCAGAGGAGAGCTTTCAGGCTTTGTAGAGAACTTATAAGATTGCTAACACAGCTGCCAAGCCTAACGCGTCAAAATTAATAATGGGAGAGCCACTAGCAAAGCGGCAGCAATTGGCGTCGTCTCATATAAACTATATTGCTGCCTCCGTCAAGGCTGCTCGACAATAAGAGGAGGAGTCTGGAGATAATGAGTATAAGCAGTGGAAGCTTGAGCCTCCGTTAGGGCCACAGGATCCGCTGGCAATGGATCCTATACGCTACTGGCTTACTCGGCAGGGCGATTACCCGCTGCTAGCTTATCTTGCAATTGATATATTCACCATCCCAGCAGCAAGTGCTGATTGTGAGCGGAACTTCAGCGAGTGTGGGGATCTCCTTGGCGTACGGAGGCTCCGGATGAACGTAGACCTGCTCTCAGCTCTCCAATCCTTGTGATCCTAGAAGCGGATTGGCCTAAAAAAGGCCCCTAAGAAGCTTGGTAAGTCAAACTATTGATATTACTACATATTAGCTTACTCAATCAACGCAGGGCAAGTTATTACACCATGCCAAGACCTCACGATAGCTCAAATAGATGAGATCCTGCTGGATTCCACTACTGTCGAATAGCCCCACGCGTATTACATAAACTTTTGTCAGCAAATCAAATCAAATCAAACAAATCAAGTAATTGGAGCCTGTCAAACAAATCAAACAAATCAGGAGCTTTTGAAACGCCAAATCAAACAAATTGAGAGGCCTCGATTTGTTTGTTTGTTTGTTAGCAAGTCTGCATCGAACCCAAAGGTGTCGATCCATCCACAACCGCCGCACTCAACAAAGACAACACAAGAACTACAGCCACAGCTACAAATACATGCACAGGCACCATTCCCGCATCCATAAACCCTGACCCATTCTTCCCTCAACATCCGAAGGCGAAGCACCACCGGGCTACTGCACGGGCTGCCACCGTCCTTTCACGCTGCCTACGCCGGAAGAGGTTACAGACGGCCCTATACCGCTTAGCAGAGACTCACCTGTAGGCTTCGCATGTGGTCATGTTTTCATTTAAGTTGTTTGTTGCCGAAGACGAGTGCGAGTGCGGCGGCAACGCTGCAGCAGAGGCTTGCGAGTGATGCATTGGAGAGCGGAGGGGGTTGGGAAGTGGGACGTGGGGGAGGGGTGTGGGTGCGAACGTTGCGCATACGCATGCGCATGTTATTGAGAGTGCGGTTGGACGTGGGTGTATGGTTTGTAGGGAGAGGGAGAGGATGGTTTCTGAGGAGAAATGACATCAACACTATGGAGAGTGAAGACAGGATGATGGGATGGGAAAGCGGTGTATATATGTGCGTGGGCTTGATGTCTAGTATTGGCTGGCGGCATTTCGAGATTTGTCTTAGTATATTAGGCACCTGGTTTGAAGTATGCGTAGGTATGTGTATCGATGCATTGGAGGCGTTGTTGCATAGATGCATATGAGAATAACCATTGTAGGGCAGAACCAGATTAAGTTTAGGCATTGAAATTCTGAATTTGGTTTATCTCGTCTTCTTTTCCATTCTGGTGGGTGCATACTTTTTATTCAAAGAAACTTGAAAGTAGCCCTAGCTACGATTCCGTCTTGTTGCGAATGGGCGCCACTGCCTCCGGTTAGCATTGATTAGAATATCTCGAACGATGTGAACTTACACAAAACCGCTCTTTCATCCCAATCAAACACCGCCTGAAAATTCTCCAAAAAAGACCATCCCAGTCCAACTGCATTCCCTTCATTGTTCCTCTCAAACGCAACCACACATTCATGAAGCTCCTTATCCGATGACGTTAACTCAAACGCATACTGAAAAGCATTGAGACTAACATCTCGTCCACCAATACCGAATGTCAAGTCTGGAAGATATTCTCGCTTCTCACAAGGGAACGAATCGAAGAAGCTTGTGTGGTTTGTTGGTCCGATAACGTCGAGGATTATCTTGCCCCAGTTCCCTGGGAGGAGGATGGACGGTACGGAGGTGGAGAAGTACGCTACTGCTGACTCGGAAAACTCTTGACTCGAGTTGCCGAAGGTCAGGGTTTGGAGTGTGGTCGCCCACTGCGCCCACCAGTATGGGCTGAATACCAGGGGGAGGCGCATGCTCTGCTCTTCGAAAAAATCCTGTGGCAGGCCTCCAAGGACGAGTTCCCCGTTTACACGCGGATTCTCAAAGTTTCGGTTCCCCGTTGGAGGAGAAATGGAGAACAAGTTTCGATCAAGAAGGCCCGCGTTCACGATATTCTCCCATGGCGAAGGGAAACCCACATGATTGGGAGCAAATCCAAGGACGCCGTCATAGTCAAAGTACCAGTCGAGCCATCCCACTTCGTGCGCATCTACTGCATTTAGAAAGACTTGGGAGAGGATGCCGAGACCCGCCACATTCAGAGTATCCAGTGATACATTTCCCTCAAAGGCAACACCGTCGTAGACGACATAGAGGTAATCTGTGCTTGGGATATATGTACTAGACTCTGAGGAATTGAAGCCGGTGTGAGGAGACACAGTGCAAGGATTGCTCTGGCAGAAGGCGGATTGAAGAAAGAATGTTGGCCATGAGATGTCGAACAGGACCTTTATGGATTGAGGAGGTGTGCCGATACTGATATTCAGACCGTATGCAATGAGTGCTACGTCCTCCATCATGTCAGCACTCACTGGCCGGCCTTGTCAAAGTCACGGGGGTGAATACATTGAATGGTGTGTGAAGAGGTGGTTCATCACTGAGCACCTTTTGCTGAACTCGAAATAACTCTTCTCGCCTTTTATGATGATTTTTCTCCAAATTAATTAGCCTTCCATCATGTACAGTGCTGTTGCATGGGACTACATCCGAAACGTTAGGAGATGGATAATGATCCGTCAAGGGAATCCTAAATATGCCTGCTTGGATGCTAGTGAACAGCGCAAAAAGAATACCCAAGACGGACGTCGCTAGCACAATGCTACGGTTCATTGAAGGTAAATGTGAGCACAAAATAGATCAGTGTTGTGGATTTCGTGTGGGCAGAGTGAGCGCGAAAACCCTAGCTGCGTAGGATTCCGGCGCAGCGTTCAAGGTTGAAACGCCATTTGCTGCGCCTCACGGCATCAATGATGGATCTTCGGGCGATCAAGCTGGAATTTGTTAAGATACTCCGGTTGAGAAAGTATTTAATTAGAGTGAAAGGCATGTGATGAGGCGAACTGTTCAAATCTTGTGCCCTATATTCGCAGAAGTGATACATGGGGTAGAAAAATGGAAGTATAAATGGCTGAGATATCGACTGAGACGTCATACGTGGGCACTGCGCCGAAGGATAATAAATTTATGATCTGGCGTACAAATGGTGGGAGGGTGTTAGAGACTGTCCCTACTGTTTTCCAGTGTTCATTGAGAGATCTTCTCTTTGAATTCCGAACAAGTCCATTTGTTATGTGCAAAATTCGGGGGAAACTTGGCGTCATCCGAAACTCCGCTTTGCGCTCCGAATCCTCATATAAATCAACGAAATCGTGAATTAACTTGTGACGTGTTAGATCAAGCTGTAGTGAGTTGAGGCCGTAAATTCATGCATAGATGGCCTATACTGCCGATTTTCCGGTGTTGTAGCTGCCCTCTGATCGCTGTTATGGCACATTTGATTATTATGTACTTAACCAGTCATTACTTTCAAGCAATCAATCAATTCATGATGTTCAAGACAATATTTATGAGTACTTCTAGCTGCCAGGACATGACCTCCTCCATGAACTATAAAGTTTATTAAGTACTACAACACTTATAAAATTCTGTTAGCTATTTTTCTACGTTATTTAACACATAGCTTGGTTACTAAACTCTTAATATTTTATTGTATAGTTTTTTAGCTATAGCCTATAGTAACGAAATCGAGAAGTTTTTACATGAGTGTTAAAGATTTTGTAAACTCTTGAAAAGAGACTTTTTCTCGCATATTTGAGTTATATAGCATAAAGCTATTACAGAGAAAAATATACTCTCTAGGTGAAAGATGATTGGCCTAACACCTTAGGAGCCTAAGAACGTTTAAAGCGATTTTCTACCACTAAAGATAATAGGCCTTTATTAAGTAAGTCTTTAACCCTTGTTTTAAGCGCTAAAGGCTAGAATCACACTAAGGAGCTTCTAAAGAAGACCGTTTAAAATATTTACGATGAGAACTTTTAAAAGCTCTTCTAGATGATTAACCACCTAACGATGGAGAACGTACTTTTTAAATTGCAAGCTAGCGGCCTAGAAAACGCTCTATTTATTAAATAGAAGCACCGTTAGCGTTCTAATCCACTAGAACTCGAACTTTGCGCGCCTGAGGATGGGATGGCTATATTTTATAGCGTGAACAAAGGTCTAGCAAGCACGTAATCGTGCATGGGAGGAAGGAGAAGCTGCGCGTATCGCAAAGGAAGAGAAAGAACAAGGAAAGTAGCGTAAAGAGGAGGAGAAAGCCGAGAAGAAATGGCCTCTTGAAGAATGTAAGGCTGCCTGAGCTATTGAATGAGAGGAGAGAGCTACTAAGAAAGAGCAGAAGCGTATTGAGAAGGAAGAAGCGAAACTTGTGCGCAAGGTTAACAAAAATTTAAACATGACTCCAAACGAGTGAAAAAGAATAGGAAGAAGGTTATTAAGGCCACTGTGATCGAATCAGACGAAGAAATTGAGGGTGCATCTGTTGATCAAGCGGTAGAGGCGACTCCTCACACAATCGACGCGGACAGAAAATAGTTCTTCCACAGCGATTTCGCAAGTAATTTAACTAGCTAGGAAGCTTCTCCGTCGTCGATGGTTTGTTACTCCAAAAATTTGAGAAATTTATCAAGTGCACGTGGCTCAAAAGCTCCTTGTTTGTAAATCTGTCATCTAAGATAGGTGCGTGGTAGGCCGATGGGTCAGGTGGGAAAAGACTGTAACCTCTCCAGTCGCAGATTCATACGAATAAATTCTGAAATCTAAGTGGATTTTTCTAGACTTCCCACAGACTTGTACGTCATTCTTGTATATCGAGCTAAAACAGGTTTCATATGGGGAGAAGACTGAAAGGCCAGACTTCATGCTGAAAAAGCGACAAGCCGTTTCAACAAACATGCCAGATCCGGCCGTTGGGCCAAAGGATCGCTTTGGACTTCCGGAGTTACTCCTAGGGGAAAGAGTTGGTTTGCATTAACGAGGACAGCAACGTGAGATCATCGTGCGATATCGGACACTCCGGCCTCGAAGGATGTAGCACAGAGACAACCAGTCAATTCGCAGATAGCACCAATTAAACGTCAATTCAATGACACGTCGCCATCTGCCGTCAATTGGAATCGAGAAGGAAGAAACCGTTTCACTACAATTGATGGCATTGATCGTGGTCGCCAGTGGGAGCTGAGTCGGGGCGAATCAAAGGGGACGAAGATCAAGACGCGCTTTTGCCTATTCTTTGCCAGTGTGGCGACGTTGTGCGGGGTTGGCGAGAGGCATGTCTACGATTTGAAACCCGAATGATCGTTGAGGGAGAAGAGGAATGTCGTTTAGAAAGGACTGGAGAAAATGTGCTGAAAATACCTGTTCACACGAAAAGCAATCCACCGCTTCTAGTTGGCGGAAATATTACCTATTTCCGCTCTCCGAGATGTCCATTTTGTTCGAGATATATTTACTTCCAGGCCATGAAACACCTCTGACGGCACGCATACCACCCACGTGGTATGCTTACATCCAGGGCCGTCCCCAGACTCAGGAACCCGTATTTTCTGGTTGTTGTTTCTTAGCATTCACCTCTGCCACATGGCGCCCGTACCCGGGGATTAACGGGTACCAAGCATTCATCCTTACGGCCACTATCCTCCCCATCTTTTGTGCAGATCTAAGTGGTAGTGGGGACTCTGAGATGTTGGCAGATCTCCTATTCCAGCATCCTTATTCTGTTCTTAATAATAGCTGGAAGTAGCAGAAGAACTGACGTGGGGTGTAGTACAAAGTGACGATCGTCTTGCCCCTCCAGTTTCGCCATCACAATTCCAACGTGAATGACGACATTCTCAAACATTTCTGAAAGAACAGCCGTCGTGCATTTTCTAAACATTTAACTAATGCCAGGGGTCCGCAAAGTGGCGAGGTGATCGTCCATTTGCTGACAATATCCTCGATCTCAGTCTCTGATTGGCCGCCAGCTATCCCTGCTCCAACAACTCGCACCTCTATCACGAAGTCCCCTTTCGGGCCGTGTATTTCGAGCATCCCACGAGCAGCGCGCCATCAGAGCGGGGTTTCAACGTCCTGCAAGCATGCGAACAGGAAACGGAGCTTATCAATTGTTGGGAGCGACCATCGGACCTAACACGAACAACAAACTTGGGCAACGAGTGGGTGGGAGTGGAGCGGGCGAGAAGCACAGCTGGAAAAGATGACCGCCTAAGAGACCCGAGTCTGACTCTCACCCGGATTCTCATCGCAATACATAAAGTCAGTCGGCCTCATCCGGCTCCCCTCACCGTCTGCAGCTGAATTCAAAATACAAACCCCAATTGTTGTGTGCTCTTCTGTTCAAGTCGGGACGTATTTCATTAGTATCTCACCAGTACCTCACCAGTACCTCACCAACTCCACGACAAGAGACTCACAATGTCATTCACATCCTCAACATCAGAATGGCGCTCTCCACTTCCACTAGCCCAGTCCCCTCTCCAATCAACCTCAAAATCAACATCAGCTCCAGCCCCAAAAGTCGCCATCCCAGAGCGAAAACCGAAGCTCCGCGCCTCATGCGACGCATGTGCCGCATCAAAAGTCAAATGCAGCAAAGAGCACCCTTCATGCGCTCGGTGTACCTCCAACGGCACAACTTGCATCTATGGGCTCTCACGCAAGCACGGCAAACCAGGTCGCGTTCGCAAGCGGAATCCCGACGGGACCGCAAAAGTCCCAAGACAGCGGTCGTCTCCCAATAGCAAGGAGTTCAACAAGTTCAGAGTTCGCGCTGAGCCATTGTTGCCGGATGCTGAGACTAGCAATAATACATGGACACCAGCGGCAGAGTATGACTATCAAATGTCGTCAAACGAGTCTTACCCGAGTCCCACTTTCTCCTTCATGGACGACATTTTGAACCCGCAACCCACATCTCCTGTGGACTGCAGGCAAACCGTCGAGCCGGAACTCACCTTCGAAGACCCGTTCGCGAAGCGGGAATCTCTACAGCTGCACGCGCCCTCGCCATCAGACTTCCAAGCACTGAAAGACTTCATTGGCGGGGGGGTAGTGCATCCTATGGATTATTCTTTCAACACAGTCGAATCGTTCGTCCCCGACCAGTCGGAACCACCGCAAAGCCCCATGGGGTCGATAGGTTCAAACTTCAATCCGCTGCGAGAGGGTGTCGCAATGCCGCCCTCGCATTGCTGCTACAGCCTCGCACACTCAACTCTTGAATCCCTACATTTTCCACGCTCCACCTCCAGTTCCGGATCAACGCCAGAGTCTACATCCACGAGCGACACATCGAATACCCAGTCATTAGACAGCGTCCTCTCAGCCACCAAAACAGCCGTCCAGAATATTCTCCAGCTGCTCTCATGTCCCTGCTCCTCAGACCCCCATCTCGCAATGCTGTACTCAAGTATCGCATCTAAGATCCTGACATGGTATCAAATAGCGGCAGGTCTCAAGACCGTTACTCCGCCCACCCCGGCTCTCACCACCGCCTCATCGCCCTCCCTCTCTTCGTCAAGGTTCTCCTCATCTATGTCGACGCCATCAGCGTCCTCAGCCGTCGGTATTAAGCTCCAACCACTTAAAATCGGCGCATTCGAGTTCGATGAGCAGGATCAGGAGGCGTTGCGCAGACAGGTAGTGTTGAGGGAGTTGCGGAAGTGTGGGGCGCTTGTTGAAGCGCTGGCAAATTGGAGCACTCCAGAAGGAGAGAGGGAGCACGCCGAGTTCTTATATGATGTGCTTGGTGCGTGGTTGAAGAGTGAGCTGTTTAATACAATAAGGGATGTGCGAGGAGGGGAGGAAAGTTGATGCATAGTAAATGGGTCGATGACCGCTAGAGAAACACAACGTTACGGAGATTCCTTCGCTGGCATAATTACTGGCATTACTAAACGGCTTAGTTCTGGCATGATATTCGAGTTTAATGATGGATATCCAATCATTTCTTCGGTTGTTTGCGGATAGGCTGGTACAGATGTCGATGGCAAGGTTTCCACATTCTGGAGATGACTCTCCGTCTTGGCGCGATTCATGGAAATCACGTGATAATCTTTTCTTTTGAACAATGAATGACTAGAGAGAAAAAGTTTAATATGAGAATATCATATCCAATGCGAAGCGTACATGCATACTAATGGTTGAATATATATTCCTTCGCCTAATCGTATGACTTGTTGGGAATCTAGGTACCATGTCGCACATACTATTATCCTACCAAACTCAGCCTCCCACCTTATCTTAGGCCAAATCCTTACTTCAGCTTGAGTCTCGCTGCTCGCTGTATAGCTGGCTAGGACTCTTCGCGATGCCACACTCAGCGCTTGAGAAGGATCCTAGGCCAACCGAAATCGTCACAACCCTCCTACAACCCGCCATGGCCATCCGTCAGCAGCCGTTCTGTAAGGCTCTTTAAAGACAGTGGATGAGGATGACTGCATTGTTGACCGAGGATTTGTATTCCTCATGGTGTTTGTATGTACAGCATGAACGCCAAGCCAGGAGAACATCTACCCGACCAGGTAACGTGATAACGCGGTCTTTACACGTTCCCCATAGGACTTCGACTTCATTAACATGCCTCGGCCTTCGCTACCTGTACTACTCGTTAATATATGGTGTGGAGACATCAAGAATCTGTTGGTAAAACTAGAATGGGCAACCTTGCCACTTTGCCACTTTGCCACTTTGCCACCACTTTGCCACCACTTTGCCACCACGGCAACGTGAGTCACCAAAGATTCGTACTATCGTTACTGCCTATTTGATTATTATGTATTTAAGCAGTCATTACCTTCAGTAAGAATTAATGCAATCATTCCTTTGAAGACAATATTTATGAGAACTTCATGCTGCCAAATAAGACCTCCATGAGAATCTTCGCAAACTTCTTGATGTTGGAGCTGACCCAACGCGATCAAAGAGAGTAGAACGTCTTGGGCTGGTAATTTCTATATTCCTCTCACAAAAGCTGTACGCAAAGGAGATGTCGCCATAGTCCAGCTTCTTCTTAGCTCAGGGGCTAACTTCGAGCGTTTGGTAAAAATAGTTCCCTTCAACGAACGGAATTCCCTCAGTAACCCACTCTTATACACCGCTGAAAACAATCTGGGAGAGATCGTGAAGCTTTTACTCAACGGCATACATCCAGATGATGATTGGTACAGTTGCTTTCCTCCTGCTCTCAAGAGAGCGCTTTCTTTACAACACTCCAGATTCGCACAACTCCTGCTAGATCATGGTGCCGATGACACGGATGCCGAGGTATCAATGTTCACGATGTCACTTGAGGATATATGGCCAATTAATAGGACAAAAAATATCGAATCTCTGGTCCGCAACCCGAAGATTTCGGGTGCGAGGATTTTTTCTGAGCCGCTTATTCATTTTGCACTTTTCTGGTTGCAAATGGCGCAGACGTGGACGCGAAAAAAGCACATGGAGTTACTCCCCTTCTTGGTGCCGTTTTTTACGGCCACGAGAAAGTTGTGCGCTCCCTGCTATCCTCCGGTGCAAATCCAAATATCACCCCGATCGCAGGTGATGAGCAACAGCGTCCTCACCGAAAATCAAATTCCGCCTTTGACGCCTATATCGATATGCACTGGACGACTCTTCATATTGCGGCCCACTACGGCTTCTCCAAAACCCTGTGGCTGTTAGTCAAATTTGGGGCAGTTAAGTCTCTATGCGAACGAAATGGTGCAACCGCACTTGATATAACAATGGAACCCCGAAATCGCAGTCTTTGTCATGAGATGCTACAATGGGAGTTCCCGTTAAGAGTTGGGCGGCCTGTGGCTTCCCTGCTTCTCGACCAGGCCATAACTGAATGCGACAATGAAACTGCAGCAATCCTGATTAAAAGTGATGTAAGGTCAGCAACGTATGGCCCAGAGCTCGATAAAGCTTAGATATTGTCACGAGAACAAGAAGTGGAAGCAACCAACACCGTGCTTAGGCTACTGGATCGGGCCATTTCAAGTGTCAGCGGTGCAGAAATGAAATGAGGAGCATCACATTTCTACATCAAATGCATCGAATTGGTTAAAATGTGCATGCTTGGCTTTAGCCCTTGCATCGAGGACCGCTATCTGAACTACCAGGACGGTGGTGCTGGCCTATATACGAAACATGAGCTTGATGGCAGGTGCAAGATATGCCAACTTATTCAGGACAGCAGGCTGACATCCAGTTCTGTGGAACCGTATTCTTTAGTATACGAGAAGCTTAGGGACCAAGATCGATGACCTTGTTATCTCCGCTCACACAGTCTACGATCACACGGTCAAACTATTACTTTGTAAGGATGCCCTTTCTATTCTATGATTTATAGTAATGAGGCATGCAGATGACTGGCGTTATTTCTATCAACTACAGAGCGCCCCGAGGATTCAGTGACTGACTCTCTAGCTGTAGTCGCGATGGTATTCAGTGGCTGAAGATTTGCGTGAACAGCCATCGCTCGTGCAATGCGGGTCTGTCGTCTGGCTTTTGTACAACAAGAATTGTCGATGTTGGCACCCCATACATCTCTCAAAGCCCGAAGCTCATTCAGACTTTGTCCATAATCGACCTTATATTGCTTTAAGTCAGCGATGGGCCTGGGATGGACCCCCCCGAACTACACTTACAAATATCGACCCAAGACAGCACGCAATACCAATGGAAACACTTTTGAGTACCATGAGGGAAGCCATTGTCATTGTTAAAAGTCCAGGATTTTGATATATTTGGGTTGACGCTCTGTGCGTCACCCAAGATTTGAAACAGGAGTGGCTGGGAAGGTCCAAAAATGAGTACTGTATTCAAGGGAGCCGTTCTAACCTTAGCGGTTACTGACTCTGAAGGCTATTCAATGGGCATATTCAGACCACGAGAAGCACGCTGTGAGAGACCATTTCCACTCGAACAGCTCAAAGCAATACTTCACAAGAATCAGAGTTGGTACGATGGCAAGGGTTTTTCTATGTCTTTCCTTTAACTAAAAAGGTCAGCTAAGGTATTCGTCCGAGAGGCCCATTGGATCCCGAGTTGGGTCTTACAAGAGCAGCTTCTTTCCCATCCAATACTTTACTATAGCCGTGGCCAGTTGTTCTGGGATTGTATCACTATGTCGACTTCGGAGTCATTCCCAATCTCTTCCTCGCTGCCTACCGACGAATATTCAGCAGAAACACAGGGCTTTAAAACTCATTCGGCGAACAATTGCTGGGGCTAATGATGCAGGTACTCTTCGCAAGCGTATTCAGGACGCTTGGATTCAAGTCATCACGAATTACTCGGCTCGTGAACTTTCCAATCGCTTGGATAAGCTGATCGCAATGGAAGGGATCCTCGATTCGATTGCAAGCGCATTGGACGATACACCCGTTGCCGGAATGTGGAAGGATGGATTCTGGTGTCAATTAACGTGGTGGACGAAAGCACCAGCCGAGAACTTCGAGCCGACGTCTGGTGAACCTAGGTTCTTAGCCCCAACATGGTAGTGGCTGAATGCCGATGGACCGGTGTTTTAGCACAGGACCGTCGAGAGTTCGCCGGATTTTAACGACCTGGTCCCGACCGTTGAGATTCTAGATATTCAGAGCAAAATCATGGCCCGCGAAACCGATATCGGAGGAAAGACTACTATTGCCGGCCCTGTCTTCACTTATAATCTTACGTTGAGTGATATGAGGGAGTCAATTTGGAAACGATGGAACTACGCTAAGCTGAGTATTAGTCGGGCTCGATGGCTGCTTGACGTTGACTTGGGTTGCCGCAGGTAATCCATTGCGTAGTGCTGGCAGAAGATAACGTAGCCAAGATACTTGTATGTCTCTGTCTGGTTCCTTCAGGAAGCAAACTTCGACGCGTCGGTCTTTGTTATTGGGCGCATCAAATTGTTCGGTTCACAAAGCAGGAACCTAGGAAGGACGTAGTGACGATTATTTGATGAATTCAATACGTGTACATGCTTCTTCATGCGGAATTTATCAGGAAGAAAGATTGCCATCTCAGGTGAAAAACATGGAGAGAATTTGAAATGTGCCGCTTGCTATTGAAATATCTATTGTGAGAACAAGCCTACATAATTGCAATACACTCCAACTTTGCTTCATTCACCCACGCCTCTTCGCAAAAATATCCAAACCCAACTCGGGCGTAACGAACCTATTTTTGAGAGTATTGCAGACATAAACTTGTATGTAAGCTGTCTTGCTTGATTACTGTAAGAAGAAACATTTCACTGCCTCCTTCGTAGATTGAAATCTCGAATCTAACTTATCCGAACCCATAACATAATATCTAATTCGGTGGGAACGACGTCGAGAACCACGAACCCCACAGTTCTTTCGCTTTTATCGACAATTATACAGGACATTTTTCAATAATGGCAGAGGGATAGCATAGAATCTGCATAATCAACACCTTCGACGTCTTCCAAGTTGATCTCAGGTATCCCAAACGTTGAACACGACTGTATTTGACTAGTAGTACTCATCTTACCATAATCTTCAACCGATATTTGCCCATATATTGTGTCAATAGGACTAGCCGGTGTAACTCTCAGCCAGAAGAGGATATTTCCTAAAACGGGAACCCAAAACCAGGTTGGTATTTACTCCTCAGCTGTATTTCTGGCGTGTTCCGATATACCGGTCCTAAAAGCTGGAGTAGAAGCCTCCCCTCCCAGACAACAAAGCGGTATCTATCTACTCGCCTTAACTGTTCCCCATTCGCGAGGCCCTGCAATGCTGGTAAGCGGCCTGTACTCCGTGTGAGTTTGCGGTTACTGTAAAATTCCACCATTCACTCCCATTCGGGGTAGTTTTAAATCTCAAACAGAACCCCGGTGTCCCTGAATCCAGTCGCTCCGTACTCTCGAGACTGCCACATAATACGGTCATCTATAAAACGCACAATTCGCCGAGAGAGGAGTCACTCTTTAGTCGTCTATGCTCTGTGCAGAGAGGGCCTTCAATTGGTGACTGTTCATATTGATGCCAGTAATGTTGGACGAAAATTGAACCACATCCTGTATCCCGGTCCTTATAGTGAGGTATTTCCACAGCTTGGTCACGTGGCGTAGGGGATAAAAGCAGGCCCTCCCGAGAGTCAGCCGCGCCCGCAGCAGCAATCGTAACCTGGGCATTGGCGTGAATAGTGCCCATGCATTGGGCCTCGCTTTGCCAGTCATTAGAGTCGTCATGAACAATACGCAATCAGTCGATCTAGAGATATTCGATACGCAGCTCTCTAGTCAGTACTATTATGTCATAGAATGTTTGGGCAGATTTGAGAGAGGGGCTCGTTCCAAGTGTGTGGTAAGAGTGCTTGTAGTTGTTTGCAGCGGTTACTTGTCTGGATAGCCCCAATAATGGCTTAAGGCTGTATAGAACCCTCCAACACCCTTGATTTCTACTAATTGAACGAGACGAGAGCCGGAATCTTTGACATCAATGACGCGTGTCGGAAGAACGGGCCCTATCGACTCATCCACGTTGACTCCAATTAATCTTACTCTGCACTCTTCGTGATGTTCCAGGCAATCTGTGAGCGAGGCATGCACAAACTTGAAAGCTTCGGGTGAATCTGCGCTCTCAAGAGGTGATCCGCTCGTGACATCCCTCGACAGTGCTGCAGCAGTGTCTAATAGTTACTTAGCATCTGCTGTGGAAATCCATCTGAGCTCGGATATTGCCTGGTCAAGTATGTACAGTGAAACCTGCGCTTCGATTATTTGCACCCTCATGTATCTCCATGTGTATTCGGTGAAGCAACAAGTCCTCACTTCGGAGATCTGATCCTCCATGCACAGTGAGTATCAGCGATACCTCTCCGATGTTTTGAATATCATGAAAATGAAGATTCGTCCAAAGAAAGTTGCGAAATCGGCACCGTTCTAGTGCATTTTGGACGAACTCCACTGAGTGTCGAAACTCTTTCCGATAACCATGGCCTAGCCAATATGGTTCATATCCATCGCAACCAAAGAGGTTTTGAAGAAATTTCAAGCATACCTCATAGAGATCGATTCGACATTGCGTAGCTTATCATTGGATGGCGTCCGGCTGCGAGGACTCCGTCATGGTCTTGGACCGGTTCCCGAAGTACGATATGGAAAGAAAGGATTCAGGTCCAAGAAATTTATGATTAAGCGGTCCAGCAAACGGCGGGTTTGCGGTTAAAATACGTCGAGCGAGGTGACGAAGAGTTCGAGGCAGGACAGGACGTAAAAAGGTACTGCCTAACCTACACCACATAGCCTCGTTCAGCCTTCTTGGAAAGCCCAAATGATATGTAATGGAATCAACGAATACAGTCGTGACTTGCTATATCTAGATATATGTCCGGTAAGCCAAACCATTCTGCTTCAAATGGTACATGTTAATTGACGTACCACTGAGCCTCAAAGGTGGTACTTCGTTGAAAACGATATATACGGGCATTCAAATAGACACCATAGATCGGCGTATAAAGTGAAAGGCTTGAATCAAGGGAAATAGACGGCGTTGTATCACTTCTAACAACATTATAGAAATGATCAACCCACGGCTCAAGCCAAAATTTCATCAAAACTCAAAGTTCACACAAGCACCGCATCTTTGAATGACCATCACGCATACAAATACAGAGAATCTTTAGATACTTTTCATTCCCATCTAGGAGTGCTAAAGAGCTATTGTGAAGCGCCATACTCCATACCAACAGTGAACCATCCCCATGCCAACACGATCCCAGCCATACACAATACCAGTCCACGCTCCAAGAAACAGCCATCTATCGTCATATCTAAATATTTAGGCAGTTGAAGGAATTAACGCTTAGACAACGTTCGAAAACCGCGAGATGGAAATGTATATCTCCTAACACTATTTTAAAGTAAATTAAAAGGTATAACAGTAGAGATTTAATGTTAAGAACCTTATCTAGCAATAAACGAAAGAAGAGAATGGGTTCGCTCTATCTCGTAAGAAAAGGCGACCGCGTGTCTATTTTAAGTTAGCTAAACATTTTGATGAATGTTTCTAATAAACATGGCGAAGTAGCCAAGCCAATGTTAATTATAGTGAACTTGAAGGTTGAGGGGATAGAAGTCGAGATAACCCGATTAGGCTGCCACCTGAGCCATCAATCTAACTACCTACCCAGATAAGCAGGTATGAGAAAGCATCTCTCTTGACCTGGCATGCAAATTCTGCTAAGGAAACGGATCCATTAGTCGAGACGACGTGCAATATATAGATGACGTAATCCTTTAAGGGCGTTGAATAAGATGCTCATCTTTATGCCTAAAGTGCTGGAAGGGTTATCTTATGGTGCATGTTTCGAATTGATCTGGTGTGCTATTTCGATTCATTTTGTCTTCCCAGAAAGACATTAATTCCTATGAATCATCGCTCGATGATTCAGATGACGGGGATTGCGGCGGTGTGACCGTGTGATCAGAATGATCATAGTACTTCAAACACAATTGACCTCCCAACTCCTCCTTTCATTCCCCTGACGTACATTTGAACCCCGGGTACGTCTTCCGCTCCCCTGGCTGACCCAAAATATCCAGAAAGAACTTATTCGGAAGATCATTCAGGGCGGATCTCGGGTCGCAATGGCAGTATTTGCTAACCATGATATCGACTATGAAGCATCGCAGCGATGACTCCTTCGGGGTGCTCTTGTACACATATTTGATGCTGTAAGGTGATGGAAGGGCCCAGTCTTGAATGCTTTTTCCAAAGAATAGATCGATCGCCGCGTTTCCTAGCTCCGACATCCGCTTTTCGGTTGCAAAGACATACACCTCGGAAACGAAGTGGTAGTCGAGAGGGATCCTTTTATTTCTCAAGTTCTCATAGAACTTTTTGTGTAAAACCAGCCGAAGAAGATACCAAAGACGTGGACTTCAACCTCGGATATTTCGAACCTCTGGGTGAATTCTTCATCCTATGCATTCAGTATGGCCGTCTGGAAGTAAGAGTAGTGGTAATGAAGTAAGCATCCGTGAACATGAAAGCCTTGCCCAATTCATCCAACAATTATGATGATGATTCGACCCTAAGATATCTGATATCGTCAGCATTCTCTTACAATAAGAGTGTAGTGAATATGTACTTACGGCGCAGGGCGTTTCGTAGTGGAAGAACATGGTAGTAGTTCGACTAGCTCCGCGGCTGTTCCGGGCTCCGAGGAAGCCATTGGCTGTCTGATTTACGATGGATTGTTGGTGGTGAGACGTTTTGGAAGACTGGGTCGTTTAACCTATAGGCCACCCAAAACGACAAATCAATCTGATTGCAAGCAAATTGTAAAATACGGTGAAAGGGATTGAAAGGCAGCGATTGGGGAATGTTATACAATCTAGTCAGAGTGAAAGAAGACAAATGAGCGAAGAGTTTGCAGTGAGGTTGAAGGTGAAGGCCCAAAAAAGTTGATATTCGTTCAAAGAGAGAAATCTAAGTCTACGAAAGACATAATCCTACAAGCCTTCAAAACCCTTCGATGAAATATCTAGAACTTGTAAACCTGATCCTTGCTGTAGCCGAGCTCTTTCAGATACCCCTCAAGCTCGCCTTGGTCTGTCGGGCTCTTCTTGCCACCGCTGATGGCCTTGTACATTCCCGGCGGACCGCACACGAAGACCTTGATCTTCTCGCCTTCCTTTGGTTCTGGCAGCACCGTCTTCAATAGCTCCTTTGTCACATATCCCTTTCCGCCTTGCCATTGCTCAGGCGGGTTATCTAGAACATAGAAAGCGCGGAATCTCTGAGGATACGTATTCTCCAGACGCTCCCACTCTCTCTTCAGTAGAATATCTTCTTCCGAGATGTTTCCGAAGATGAGTGTAACCTTCGTCTTGTCCTCCGGGTTCTTAAAGATGGCGTTTGCGACCTGCCACATGGGAGTAATGCCAGTACCGCCGGCAATCATGGCGACGTGTTCGTGCTTGTTAGGGGACCAAGGATATTTGGGGATCGGTCCCTTGATGTCAAGTCGTTGGCCAGGTTCCATGTCGTGTATGTGCGAAGACATTGGGCCGTTGGGGTATCTCTTGATGACAAATTCGACATAGCCTTTCTGGTCTGCAACATCTATTAGCCTTGTTTTGTGCAGATTAAATTGGAAGAGGGTTCACCTGTGTCGCTAGTTGGAGTGTATGGTCGAATGACGGGCTTCTCCATATTAGGGCCCTTGTACTTCGTTATAACGGCGGCTACCACTCTTCAGCATCCCCCTCGACTACATCGAGGGTATACGCACACGCCACAGGCAGTCCACTTTCCATATCCTCCTCCGGAAGCTTGAACCGGAGCTTCTTGGTATTGTGGTTGATGACCTCGGAGCTCTCCAACAGCAGCGATACAAAGCCCTGCTCCCCTCCCGTGAATGCAGCCTTGGCTGGAACTTTCTTGGCTTCCGCTGATGGAGGCGCCGCTCCTCCTTGCCCTGTAGGTGCTTGGCCTCCTCTCAGATAGAAGTATGCGCCACCGACACCGGCAAGGGCGATGCTGGTGTAGAGAAGGCCATTTCCGCCACTCTTGGGGGCCTCGCTTGCGTACCTGCGTACCTGCTGTTGTGGTGTTAGCTCTGTTGATGACGAGAAGAGGTCTGAAGTGGATTTGTCATGCGACCTGGTGAGGGTAAACGCACCTGGCGCAGGGCATTTGCTGGACGGAACATCTGTCGTGCGAACATGGTGGGGGAATTGATGGATGTGAGAGGCAATTGGGGGTGAATTGGGATGGGTGAGGGTGAGGCTGATGGTGAAGGAGAGTGCTGTGGTGGTGTAGCTGGAGCTGTTGTGAGCTCCAAACCTTGCCAGCCACAACCGAGCACACGTCATCGGCGTCTAGCGCCATCGAAAGGCCGAGCTCCGAAAACACCAGCCAAGCATCACCACCTTCACTCCTCCATCAATTGCTAACTTCATCCCCGATCCTACATCAGACTCAGAGGAAAGCAGCAGCTCAAGCTGCTCTCATCAGTTCTGCCATCCCAAAAATAATCCAGTGAAGCTAAGTAGAGCGAATGCGATCGTAAAGATATCGCTACATGCATTCCTAGATGACCAGCGAGCTCCCATGCAGGACTCTGAGGCTTAAAGCAGCTATCATAGGATGAATAATAAAAGTCCGCATGTCCAATCTGTTGAACTTCGCTTGTTCGGATCCCGCTCAATTTTATGATGCATTCCCAGCGATGCGGTCCCTGGAATACCGTCATATACTCCTCGTCTCCACCATTCTTATCACTTCAACCCGCCATTCCTTAGCCATGTTCCCAGATTTTTGTCCCGACACAGCCTTACCATTTCCTTAACTCTAAATCCCGCACCTTTTCCCATCGTGAGATAGCAAGTTCTCCATTTCGCCCTGCATGGGAACTAAACCTACCGCATTTCAATACATTGCCTTCGTGCTATTCTTCAGCTTTTCCCATGCCTTCGCACGCCATGGCAATAGAAAAGTATGGAAATTCCGAACCGGCGTATTCTTACTAAGGTACGTGAACTTCTCTATTTAAACATTTACCCTCCATCCACATGCCCGGCATTAAATTTTAGACTATCAAGCGAATTCACAATTCGCCCATATTGATTTCGAACAGCCTCTCAGCCCGCTCTCACATACGGCTCTGACAGCTCGTCCTTTCCATCCATTCCACTAATTTCAAGATCGTCTATCCCTTCCCTAGATGACAGCCTCTGACCCAGAATGCACATCAACCCTGGCCTCTGTCTCGGTGCGCTTCAGATGCGGCACGAGTACTCCGAACAGCGTAAGGCAAGGAACAACAGGCAAATGCATTTTAGCCTTGTCTACGTTGCGGTCTTGAAGTCGGAATGAAGTTCACGGAATCGTGCACGAAAGGCCGGTCTAATTTTGCTCAATATTCGTTGAATTTCTCGTTTGAGTCGCATGTCCAGATCACAACGTTGGAGCATAGAGACTTCAAGAGCTGTCTGCTTTGTTGGGAGCATAAGGAGGTACGGGTGGCCCGATAGTTATGGAAGCGTGGGGTGAACATATGAGACAGCATTTTAAGAATGATAGGTATCAGATCTGTATGAAGTCCGACGATTCTCAAAATATGCGACCTAGGAATGATTGCCCGGCGAAGAAGTGTTCGAAGACTCATAGCTAGGGGATAGTTTGGGAAAGCATTTGGCCGAGAGGAAGAAGTAAAGTGAGTCTTCATTTCCATCCTTTTTAACACGGATACGCTGAAACAATCATTTGATTTGTAGAGGATTTATAGATCGTGCCTGGATACTTGATCGCCAGACGCCCACCTGATTGTCATGCACACAAGGAACCCTGCAGGGTTTCTTACTCGCCCATGGCTCATGCACGACTTATTGCCCCCTCTACAACCTCCTCTTTCCTTATAAACCGTGTTCGGTTCAGTGATCGTATTGGACTGGGCCGGGTTTGGACTGGACTGGTGGGTTAGCGATTTGCATTGGGTGGATTGAGCTAAATTTTGCACTGGACTGTATGCTTTTGAAGCCTTCGGGGCTACAGTAGCCCTAATGCGCCTATCTTCCTGCGGCGGGTGTCACTGGCAGGGTCAACGAGGTTGTTTGGATGGCGTAAACTGCCAGGTAAGCCACTTTTTGATGCCGCGGATGTCGCTTGGTAAAGAGATCGGTGCATTTAAATAGGCGCTTGGTGCAACCTTTTGGCCACCAGCTTTACTGTTTTGGGTAGAGAATTAGCTCTATTTGGTGTAATTGGTTAATAAAAGAATCATCAACCTACTACAAGCCCGAAATTCAGATCCCTGCATTCGTACGAGTCTTATCGTGGGATCCCATTCTGCCCACCATGTCAATACACTGTTTTTACCCTCAATTAGCCAGCAGCCAACCTAGCAAAGACGTAATTCCTGCTTTTCTGTTAATTAATTTACCCGCAGAAGGCTAGCTGAAGTTTGATGAGTTTACTTACCAAGAGAGGAAATATACTTAATGTAGAGTACTAACTAAAAAGCCTAAGTATACAAAGAAGTGTAAATTGAAAATCTGGCTTTAGAAAAAGAATATTCAACGTTCAAGTAATGTTAATTCTAAACTAGCATAATATTACTACTACTATTTATATAAAAATAAAAAAAGCTATAAAAGTTATAATAATTTAATTAAGTATAAAAATAGCTATAAATTATTATATTAAAATTTATAATATACAAAAAAACTAAAATCTTTAAACTTATATATATTAGTAACTTAAAGTAATTAATATATTATAAAATTTATAAAAACTTTAAGTTTTATAAAAAACACTATTAATTTAGTAGTTAAATTACTACTATATTTTTTATTTAAGTTAAAAACTTATATTTTTATAAACTACTTACTTTTTTTAATAAACTAGTTATATAGTAAAAAAATTTAATTAATATTTATAATAAAAAAGTTAGCTAAAAAAAATAACCTAGTTTATAATATTAATAAAATATTTTTACTTTTAATTTGTAAGCTTTACTAAATAGTTTAATAATTATTAATATAATTAAATACTAAATGAATTAAAAAAATTAATGTTATTTAATATTTTCAAAATTTTAAAAATTTACTTATTTTTCACAATATTATTTATATTA
This sequence comes from Zopfia rhizophila CBS 207.26, assembly GCA_010093925.1. NCBI lineage: Eukaryota > Fungi > Ascomycota > Dothideomycetes > Zopfiaceae > Zopfia > Zopfia rhizophila. The sequence goes on from ML994621.1 coordinate 1,964,578, forward strand.
TTATAATTATATTATTAGTTTTATTACTTAAATATTTATTATTAAAAAAATATAAAAAAAAAATTATAAAAAACTTTTTAATATTATTTAATAAATTTAATTTTTTATAGTATTTTTAATTTTTAAATTAATTAAAATTAAAAACATTTTAATATAATTTAACAAACTAATAATAAATATTATATATATTTTTTTATTTAATTTCTTTTTTAATTTTATACTTGTTAAATAGTAAATAATTTTTTAAAATAACAAAATATAATAAAGAAACTTTTAGTATAATTAACTATTTTTTAAATATTTATAAGTATATTAAGTATTTTTAAAATAAATAAATATTTTTTAAAACTCTAAAACTACTTTTAAACTATAATTTTTTGTATACTTTTTATTAAAAAAAACCTTAAATATTTTACAAAACAAAATTAATAATAAAAAATACTAAAAGTATTAGTAATATACTTTTAAATACTACTTTAGTTAATATATAAACTAAACAACATATAATAAAAATTTATCAAGTTATTAAAATAATTTTAATATATTTAAAATAACTTAACTTATAAATAACTTATAATAAAATTTTTATTTAATTTACTATAGTTGTTTTTAATTTTACTATTAAAATATACTAATTTAAAATATACTAAAGTAAAAAAATTTTAAAGGTTTTTTTTTATTATTAAAAATTTAATTATAAAGCTTTAAAAAGAACAAGCATAAAAGTAAAATTTTTAAAATTTTTAATTCTTAAATAATATAAAATAAAAAGCTTGAAATTATATAACCTATATTTTAGAAATTAATAAAATTATAGTTTACTAGTACTGGAACGTATATAAATGTTAATTTATTTAATGAAAATAGAGAAAAGGCTTCTTTTATTAATAGTTTAAAAAAGTATTTGGAAACTAATTAACGTAGGTTAACTAATAAGTAAAGGCGCTTATAGAACGTTATTAGGTCCTAGATTAATTGTTAAGAAACTAAACCGAATATTACTTACCTTAGTCTTAACGTTTTTGTTGCACCTACTATAAGCAACAAATGTAAATATTTTTTTCTAGCTATAAAGTCCTTCTTAAAGCGCGTTAATCTAGCATAAAAGTCGATATAATTAAGGCTTGCAAGTGGCTGTAATACTTATTTAGTAGGCCTAATAAGTTTACATTTGATAGTGCTACTGTTAGAATATTTGAAGAAAAATCTTCTAACTTCTCTTTGCTGAGTAGGGAGGATACACTAGGCTAGAAGCAATTTGTCAAGAATATAACTTATGCTAACTATAAGGTGATCAAGTCTCTCAAGCAGCTGAGCTACCGGTAGAAGAAGACCTGCATGAAGCAATTGCATATGCAATTAATGAAGCCGACACTAAGAATGAGGACACTGAGGAAGCTGAGGAAGCCAAAGTTAATGAGAATTGGATGGAAATTGAATAGCCTATGTGTTGCCGGAAAAGCGACCTCCTACTGGTCGGACATACAATTCGCCGGCTTAGCATTTCTCTACTGTATATAGCCTCTACTCGCCCTCTAGATTTTTAGGTCCTCAATGCAGTCTTGTTTAGTCTCTCAATCTCTTCAAGTACCAATTCTGGTAACACTGTGTAAATTGCACCCTATTTTCGTCGACGTTGGCTGACTTCAACATCAAATGTTTCTATCTATAGTATACACACTTCTTGGCAGCCTCATTCGGCTGCATCAGGTTCAAAGTCTGCATTAGGTTACCCAGTGCAAAATTCTGCATTATAGTGGATTTGACCTCGAAAAAGGTACGGTCCAGTCCAATACGAGCACTGCGCCAATGTTGTTCGGCATAGAGGAAGCTGGACGGACGAAATTCGAATATATTAAATAATAGACGAAAATGCTGGAATGAATGCTACAATGAGAGCAGAACGCATGAATTGAACGATTAGAGGAGACTTACTCTCTTGGAATAATAACATTTCAGATGATTCATGGTTCGATAAAAGGCAAGCAGTCCCGGGTTATAACAGGAGTCTCTAGAAAATTCTCCTTGATTGTACCGTAGCATTAAGTGCACAAGACTCGAGACAGAGCTATTAGTTGATCTCTATCCCTCCTCTGATTTTGAATACCGCTCGTCGGCTAAATAGTGGAACAAGACTCGACGTAACGTGATGCCGATGGAAAAGCGCTTCGGAAGCCTCAATGCCATCACCCGAAAGATATCATACCTGGAGAATCTTCGGCAGTCGACTATCACGTTCGATCAGCTTGAGATGCTGGCGCGGAGATTTCCGTAAGCGGATCGCGGAAGACTGCCACTGCATATCCGGAAAATCTAACAGACGCAAAACTTCGGTGATCGGAGTGTTTTGAGGACCGATCAATTCAAATCAACGGACCATGTCGAAGTCCATGTTTCACTACCAAATTGCCTCTTGGGCGTGGCCTAGCTCTCGGCCGGACCGAGTCACGACTTCCCACGAGTAGATACATTGATAGATCCAAGATATCGGCAATTCGGGAGCCAAGCTGTCCGGTTAGGTCCTCGATGTATTAAATTCGTTGTCTCTCTGCATGCTGCAGCACCATGCATCATCACTTTTCTGCTTGAGTGACTTATTCTTTTAGCAATTTCAAGTTTCACGACATGAGCCAAAAGCACGCCAAAGTCCTCATTGCTGGAGGCAGCATAGCGGGCCTCACGCTGGCCAATATGTTGGAACAGATTAGCATCGATTACTTAGTGCTCGAGAAGTATCCACAAATCGCGCCCGACCTGGGAGCTAGCATCGCAATCTTTCCCAATGGAGCGAGGATCCTGGATCAGATTGGCTGCTGGGAGAAAATTAGAGCGCTCTTAGAAGGCGCCGATGCTTTCAAGACTATGGCTATGAGAAATGAGCGAGGGGAGACGGTATCGGAGATTATTGATGCATCGCAACACTTTGTTAAACGGTACGTCAAGTTCTGTTAGAAAATCTCATACATAATTCTAAACAATTTTCAGTTTGGGATATGAGCCAACTTTTATAGATCGGCAAATGGTTATCCAGGTTTTGTCCGAGAATATCAAGGACAAATCCAGGATCCTTACGAGCAAAAGAGTCTTGGATGTTGAGCCAATCTCCGGAGGCGTGCGCGTCGTTACAAAGGATGGGGACTCATTTACAGGAGAGATACTCGTTGGTGCTGATGGCATCCACAGCACTGTCAGGCGCGAGATGTGGAGAATAGCGGATCAGGCACAACCAGGCTACTTCCCACAGAAAGATCGGACCGGTATGTTACACATTGTCCTTGACACTTTCGGGTGAATGAAAGACGATACTGATCCGTTTGCAAGATGTACCCTGCGACTATTGTTGCATCTTCGGCATTTCCAAGCCGACGAGCGCGTTTCCGAGATACTCCTCACAGAATGTACTAGGGCAGAATTACTCCTATCTTCTCGCCAGTGGACCCAACCATCGCATCTACTGGTTTCTGTTTAAGAAACTATCCAAGAGATCACGGGGCCTGTACGAAAAGATACCCAGATATACGGCCGCGGACAGAGATGAGATGGCGGAGGAACATGTCGATGATCCTCTGACCGATACACTACGCTTTGGTGACTTATACAAGACGCGAACAACCGCAACCCTCCAGGCATTACCGGAAGTCGTCTTTTCAAAATGGCATTATGGGAGGATAATCACCATTGGCGATGCCGCACACAAGGTAAGCAACACTGTGATGACTTCATCGCGCGCAACCGCTGAGATTAACTTCTAGTTTAATCCTATCGGTGGCCAAGGTGGTAACAGTGCTATCGAGGATGCCGCGGTCCTTACGAACCACATCTTCGACTTGAGAAAGTCGAAAGGCAAAGCCTCCAGCTTCACTGACACAGATATCGCAATCGCATTCGAAAGCACCCAAACCAAGCGTCATGACCGCGCATCGATGCTCATGGGGAAGTCGCACGACTTGCAGAGCCTCCAAGCAATGGATACCTTCGTATCAAAGCTGATTGCAAGATATATCATACCCCATTCGTCTAAGGAACAAGTCCTCGAGATGATCAGCAGCAACGTCAGACCAGCTGCGCGGCTTGGGATGTCGAACGTACCCACTCGGCCACACTGCGATCTTTACCATGACGAACGACCTGCGACACCTCTAGGAGAGCCAAAGGCAGCGCGCCTTCTCGCCTTCGGGGTATTCCTTTATCTGACAATTGTTTCAGAGGCAAAAATGCGACTCCCCAATGCTCCATTACCTAAAGACTTTTTGGGCATACCGCCTCAAACGCACTTTACAGGGATTCAGCTATTTGACCAGCTCCTCAATATGATCGTTCTCTCTTTTGCAGATTCAATCAGTTGGGATGATGTCGGCCACAACCTTCAATTTTTCTATCTGCTCTCGTTCCTACTACCCACCTTCGTGCTTTGGTACATCGAAGGTTACCGCTTTGGAAACAAATGGTCTCTCATTTCTTGGTATGTTCATTACTTCTTCTGTCGAATTACGCCTAATCCGTTCCGCAGGCCCACATTTTATGGCGTCGCAATGAACTTCAGGGGCATTGGTGTTGTTGCACCCCTCTACTTCCTGGCCAGCATTTGGAGCACTAGCAGAACGACATACGATACGGACGTCAACCACCATATTCCGGAGTCTGTCGCCCAAGCCATATTACCTGCAACCCTTATCGGCTACGGCATCCCGACCCTTCTCATATTCATTCCGTATTTCCCAAAAGCTCACCTGCAAAACCTAGTCGCGCTTTGGCAGTTCGCAGCCATCCTTGTTCGCTTCCTTATCATTGGACTTTCCTACGTTTATGAATGGCGCAATAAGAAGGTATCTACTTCCCAAGTTTCTCCGGATTTTGCAATATACTCTCTACAAGACGGTCACCATCTGAAGAAAGCCTACAAAGTTATTTTCCTTCTATGTCTCCTGTACCACCTTCTGGTTGCCTCATACATCTCCTTCTCACGCATTCCTGCGCTTTCATTTGTTCGCTTGCTCTTTCCCGGTTCAAATTCTCCCGAAGAGTTTCCGGAGTCCCTCGCAGCAGGAATGTTTACGTTCTTGAAGTGGGACCATCTCTTTGCTATTATGGCAGTTGTACTCTACGGCCTGTATAGCTTGTACGAGCTACGTTGCAGTGGTTTGGTTACTACTAAGCAAGCGTTAGCTGCTATGTGTGCATATCTTGGTGCACAGATTCCTGTAGGGCCTGGGGCAGCAATTATTGCCCTGTGGTGGTGGAGGGAAAAAGCTTTAAGAGGAAGGGAATGGAACAGACTTGGTGTCTAGTGCAACGAAAGGGTCATACATGATGGAATCCCTTCTTGTAATATATGTTAGTACAAGTCAGTTACTATGGTGATTAACAGCATTTCTAATGAATAATATCTTACACTGTACAATACAAGCGAGTGAGCCACCTTATTAGCTTCTAGCGACTTCGAGTACTAATAACTCCACCACGCTAAGAGATATCGACTATCTATAACTTGCAGTTTAATCTACAGTATTTTCTTCATCTCTTTGACACGTACGGGCATTATGCCCTGCGTTACCGCAGTGCCTACAGCGCTTTGGCTGCGGCGCGTTCCCACACTTGCGCTTCCTACTCTAACGCGCTTCGCCTAGAATATGCTCATCAACGTCAATTTGAGCAGCCATCTCAGAGCCGTCAGCCTTGTTCGGGTCCGTCGCATCTATATGCGCTTTTTTTGGCGCTGCTTGCGCTGCGTTGCGGCCTCATTTGCTGCTTGAAGGCTGGTGACCCGCGCGCGTAGTAGTACAACTGAATGCATCACCATCTCAGCGCCTCTAGTGAGCTGATCAAGCGACTGCAAAATGGAGGTATGTGAGCTATCCTGATGTCTTTGAATTCGATCTCGAATTGGAGCTGTTTGAGAGCCTAGTTCAGCAGCGTTTCTTGGTGTTCTTGACCCCCCCCTAAGCGTCTTGTGTAGGTGGGGGTGATGGCATCTGAAGCCTGATTTCAAGCTTCGAGAATACAGCATCTGGGTTGTACGGGACGGCTTCCTAGAACTAACCTTCTTTGACGTAGCCTTCCTTGAACTAGTATGGCTGCCAGGTAGAGCCACGCAACCAGGGTGAAGATGGAAAGGTTCGTGCGCAGGAACTTCGAGTTGTGCGCAGCCAAGCACTGCTGTTCTCAGGGACGGATAAGGGTAATAATCTACTTTATAACCCGCTTACATGTCACAGAGACTTCACGGGGCTTGCCAGGAGCCAGCGTATGACGCGACTGGGGTTGACCTTCGGCCTCCTGGGAGGGTTGTCCCCTGCGGAACAGCTGTTCAAGGTCGCCTGCGTTGATCACGAACTAGTCGAACGGTGCGGCTTGGCTAGGCGGTTTGATGAGGACCTCATGGTTGTCTGGACGGTATACAGGTAGTACCGAAGACTATTAGCGTGCAAAGGCCAGCATCCTAGATAAAGTCAAGGACGGATGTGAGCTTTAAAGGGGGCCCGTGAGAGGCCATTGGAGACAGTATATGTGGTTGGGAGGTGCGAGGCAGAGCAGCACGACAAGAGAAATTGAACCTATTAAACGGGCTATCTTGTTCCGTGTATCCTGTGAGCTAAATTGAGCGGAGTGGCGTTCCTTTGTCACCGCTTGGCTGTTTTCGGTCGGCTCTCGTGCCATGATGCCTGTAACTAGCATAGAAGCGTACCGTTGTAGTTGAGCCTGAGCGAATAGGCTATTGTCTTGCCTACGCCAGTCGAAATCGAGCGATTTGGAATCTAGAAGGGAAGCTGTTCCGTAGAAAAAGCAACTGTATATGCGTTATTCTGTGGCAAACCTAGTGACGCAAAGCGGTGAAGCTAATGACATCCTAAGTACCGGCGCTGTGCGTTTGAATATGAATATGATGTCTGCTTACCATGATCCAGTGTCCTACGCTGCCAAAGTGAAACCAACTGAAAGAAGTCTGCAAAGACGCTTACAAGCCTCTGGAGAGTGAAGGAATACTGATCTGATAGGGCAAGTAGCTCTGTCACGAGAGCGAGGAACTTCTCGACAAAAGAGAGACTCTTGAAGACGGGATTGCAACTGGGAGCAAAGTAAACCTAAGGTTTTAAGAGGAGCTGTTCTGGATGTTGGGCGCCGGTACTATTGCTGGTTCAACTACGCTCCATTTGACGAGCTGCAGGATGCAGCAGCGGTTGCGATTGAGCTTTTGTGGCCTCCTGATTGGGTTAATCCGCGTGTGCTGGAAGTGGGCAGGAACTCCCGGATGGGCTAATCCGTATCTGGCTCCCCGGTGTCTCAAATGCAGAAAAGATATTGATCTTTTCACGCGTCTGAACGAAATTTAAAGGGAAGAGTCTACAGCGCACGTTAAATCCCACATCAGGACTAAGGCGGAAGACGCATTGCGCATCTTATTCACAGGATGTCCGATTTTTGTTTCGTGTGGGGGTTGCGTCTTCAGGTGGAATGCCGACATTGTTCCTCCAAAGCCCTGTGAAAGGTGCCTGAAGACCGATTTCGGGGCTTACGATGACTTGGTGAATGAATTGGCCGGCTACAGATGTGTCGATGTACCAGAGCTACCATTGAAATCGAGAGCCTTTGGCTCCAGGTCAGAGTGTATCCGCTGAGAACATGCATATGAAGCAATACATTGGCGGCCAACCAATATACTGGTTTCTATGCTACCTTAAATGTGCACATGTGACAGCGACTGGCGAGTTTTGCATGCAGGAGCATTGGAAGTGAAAGGGGAGGGGGATGAGAAGCCAAGGAAAAACACAAACCCTCAACAAGCCACTGCAATTCTCCTTCGTTCCGACTCTTGGAACGAATCTAATGCCAGCGATAAGCCTAAGCTGTGAAATTTATTGCCTACACATCTTCGTATTTGGCTTTCCCAGTGAATTCGATCCTCTTGGTTGTCGCCATTCCTTCGTGCGAACCTGTCTTGCCTCTAATTTACCAGGATTGATCTGCAGCGGCCACGATTTTTGATGTGCCTAAGCGTGCCTCAAATTTGGTAAGGATTGGAGAGCTTCCCCTCTCTAATTTCCGCCTGTGTCTCCCATCGTCGCTTCTCTCCTCTCGTCTCCAATTGCATTTTCTCCAACCATCACCGGTACTCCTGCAAGCACGGAACGTATGGGGAATTATCAGGCAATTCAACTCTGTCGCCCGAATAGCTCTTTCCAGGCAACTCATCCACGTTTACTGGTGCGTAAGTAACCTCAGAGCCGCGCTTGGTCACATGATTAGGCCTGTTTCTACAGGGTTGCTGCTTGTACCTAGCCATTCCTAGCTAGCGTGCGGGCAGGGGGCTCAATAATTGACTTGCAGTACAACCGTCTTGCCGTCGTACGATACGGTGACTGACCTGACCATATCGCCACGGCCCTTGAGCATCTGTTGGAAGGCCTTGTGTATATATGCTCTAGGCTCCGGTCCGTTCTCATATCTGTGCACATGTTCACCGGCTTTTCGTGCTTTGATCCGTGCTGATCTTCTAGCTTTGTGATGGTCATCACGCCGTATGCGGTAATCCAGAAGAAGAAACGTCGGAGAGTCACGTGGATTTAGGAAAGAGTGTCGGCCACAGTACTACAGAGGTTCTCTGGACTAAGCTAACAAGGGCCTAGGAATTGTCAAAAATGGAGTGCGATCGTGTCTATTAATGGGCAGTCCACGCAGTGAGGCATATTTCGGGACGCGAAAGGAGCTTGAATTCAGTAATAGAACGAGCGAGTTCTCTCATGCTCAATCTCCGGCACGCTACTCTTCCACTAAAGAAGCATGAAATGTCATGAAAACATGGTTACGCAGCTATGGCTTGGCTGCAAAAGCTTGATGGCGCCATCGTGGCCGTTCTCGACTGCCCATGAGAGCGGCGTCCGAGAGTACTCATCATCCTTGGATTCCAAATCGACCTTTCCAGTAGAAAGTAGCAATTGGATGACGCTTTCATGGCCGTTCTCGGCGGCATACGATAGCGGCGTCCGATCGGAGTAGCTCTTCGAGTCGACTTCGACGTCAGAGTTTTCGAGCAGCCGCCTGACGGCGGCCTCGTTGCCGTTTGAGGAGGCCCACGACAACGGCGTCCGGCCGTAAAGGTAATCCTTTGGATTGGCCAGCACGTCCTTGTTTGCGAGTAGCTGCTTGACGATAGCGTCATGGCCTCTCTCAGCAGCCCAAAACAGCGGTGTCCGGCCAAAATAGTCCCTCGGGTCAGCCAATGCTCCACTCACGTCGAGTAGCAGACTAACGACGAATTCCTGACCGTTCTCAGCGGCCCACGATAGCGGTGTCCGACCAAAAAAGTCTTTTGAGTTGGCATCGACACCAGCGGTTTTGAGCAACAGCTCGATAATAGCGTCGTTCCCGCTCGAGGCGGCCCACGATAGCGGGGTCCGGCCATATTCCGTGTCCGTCGAGTCAACCTCGATACCTTTGGTTTTGAGCAGTAGCCTAACAATAGCCTCATGTCCCTCCTCGGCGGCTAACGACAGTGGTGTCCGGCCATATTTGGTATCGCCCGAGTTAGCCTCGATTACATCTGTGTCGAGTAGTATCCAAGGGGGAGGGTCCTGGCCTGCTTTGACGGCCCAAAACGGCGGCCCACGGCCCGAATTGCTTTCCGAATTGACGTCCATATTACCAGTGTCGAGCAGCAGCCCAACGACAGCCGCGTGGCCGCTATCGGCAGCTAATGAGAGCGGAGTCTGGCCACGGGAGTCCTTCGCATCGGCGTCGACCTTGCCACTGTTCAATAGTAGCCTGACGACGTCCTCGTGGCCGTTCTTAGCAGCTAATGACAGCGGCGTCCGACCATACCACAGTGGTGTCCGAACCTCATTTGGGCCAGCTGTACCACTTGTTACATTCGAAATGCATTTTGAGTTGACATTGACGTTGCCCGTCTCGAGGAGCAACTTGACGATAGCAGCATTCCCTCGTTGGGCCGCTAGTGACAGTGGTGTGTGATTGTGTTTTTGTTCCATTGAGTCGGCATCAACTTTACCTGTATCAAGTAGTAACTTGACAATAGCCTCACGTCCTGTCATAGAAGCATACAAGAGCGGTGTTAAGCCCGATTTGCTTTTGAGTCTACATCGACTTTACCCTTATCGAGTAGCAGCTTGGCAACGGCTTTATGCCCTTGCTCAGCGGCATATGACAGTGGAGTTCGTCCATAAGCGTCCCTCTGGTCGGCATCGATTCCGCTAGTATCCAGCAACAGCTCAACTGTGGCATCGTGACCACCCTCGGCAGCAAATGACAGCGGGGTTCGACCAGGACGGTTGTCAGCGGCCTTCGAATTCACGTCGACCTTGTCGGTATCCAGCAGTAACCTGACGACAGACTTGTGCCCATTCCCAGCAGCTAGTGACAGGGGAGTCTGACCCTCATCAAAATACCCATCTGCTTTCACATCGGCGTCGACCTTGCCGGTATCGAGTAGGACCTTAACAATGGCTTCATGCCCGTTCGCGGCGGCATATGATAACGGCGTTCGACCGGGGAAAAAACCGCCAGATTTCGAATCGACATTGACCTTCCCAGTGCTAAACAGGAACTCGGTAACAGCCCTGTGCCCATTCTCGGCAGCTAAAGATAGCGGTGTCCTGCCAGTGATACTTCCCGAGTCGACATTGACTTTGCCAGTGTCAAACAGTAGCTTAACAACAGCCTCATATCCCGTTTTGGAAGCATAAGATAGCGGTGTTAGCCCTAAATCGCTTGTCGAGTCTGCATTAACTTTGCCCGTGTCGAGTAGCAGCTTGACGACGGCCCCGTACCCATGCTCGGCAGCATACGAGAGGGGCGTTCGACCGTCACTGTCTGTCAAATCTGGTTCATGCCGACGACTGAGTAGGGCGTTTGTTGCTTTCTCTAGCCCAAAGTAAGCTGCTAGGTGTAGCCCTGTCATATGCCTTGGAAACCTTTGGCTGTAACTTGAATCCCACGAGTTTCTTTGGTTGGCTAACAGCGCTTGGCTCGATGCCTCGACCTTAGCTCTGCTCTCTAGAAAGTTTATGGCGCACTGGCTTAAGGAAGCTTTGCGAGCGTGATGCCCCCAGTTCTGCGCGGCGTAGTTGTAGAGCGGATTTGACCGCAGCCGCTCCTCAAACTCGTCGTCCGTTTGACAAAACCCGCCCTCAAAGGCATCAAATGAGAGGTAGGTAACGCAGATGGTCATGACAGTTCCTTGGGTATCAGCCGTAGCAATGTCGTTCTTTTGGACGTCGAATATCATGGGGTCCTCCAGAGACCGGGGATCCTCCTCAGGTTTTATGCAAAACATATGAGTCTCCAGGTATTCCCTTGTCGTGTCATGAAGCAAGCGAACAATATGCCCGGCTTTGTCGACAGTCACCAGCCCTGCACATGCAGAGACAATCGCTGTGGTGATCGGGAGGTCGCCCTCGTTAAGAGTGGAGGCACCTGCCTTTACGGCAAGGGCATGTCGGAGTTCCGAAAGTGCTAGTAGCCTCTTTGCCCCGGTGAGCAATGAGAGGACTCTCTCCGCAAGAAGTCGAAATCCCTGTGGCTGGCTTCTAATTCTGTTGATAGTTTTTCCATATGCTTGGGCCAATGAATCCTTCCCTTTCGGCAGTGTGTCTAATGCAACAGTAATTTCGTTGGGTGTTACCTTGTCAATTAGGCCGTCGAAGTGAATTTGGGCAAGCAGAAATCTGCCCGAACAGTTAGCCATATCAACTCGATCTGCAGCATGAGCAGGAAATTACACTCCATTGGCAGCCCCGATAATTTTAGTTTTGATGTCGGCCTTGATTTTCATCTTGGTTTCCTCCGACAGATCGTCGTTTTCGTCATCAAGTAACGACAGCTGCAACATATGACCATCGATGTATTTCCCTACATCATCATCTCTGGCACTAATCTCGACTGATCGCATCATTGGGAACCTCTTTTCAATCTCTGTTTGAATCCTTTGGCCAGGTCGCGAAGTTGTAAAGAGATTTATTCTGGCCTCAGCTTGAAGTTGGGAGATTTCGGAAAGGACGGCGCTTCGGTCCGGTTCTCGGCATTCGTCGAGCGCATCGATCACGATAAAAACTCTAGTATAACCAGAGACAATAGATTGTAACACTTTCGAGAAAGCGCCAATTCGGAGTGACGACGAAGGCTTGCTTTTGTGGTCGTTGTAGAGATACTTCACGCTCTCGGGCACACACGGCTGTTCCTGAACCAACTGCCTCACCAGACTTGCCAGTATGGCTACAGGCTTCTGCTGATCGCACATTTGAAAATCGTAATATACGAATGCGATACCGAACTTTTCGTCCCGATCGTGGCCGTTCTGGTTCGGGTAGTTCTGGTATGTAGTCTGGAGATGGTCGACGACCATAGAGGCAATGATTGTCTTCCCTGTTCCGGGAAAGCCATAACAAAACAGCGTCTTCTTGTCGGTCTCTCGCCACTCACGGAACTCCGGGCAGTCTAGGACCCATTGGCCAGTTCCCGGTTGTTGCCTGCTGAGGTGGTCGCTCTGTTGGAGGGCGTAGTCGATTGGCGTGAGCCACTTGAGGATGGCATCATCCTCTTGCCCACGAACAAATTTGCGAAAGCCTTGCGACATCATGTCGATTCTACTTTCCATATCTTAGCATGGAGAGAATTAATATTGATTTGCTGACAGGAATCGATTCTGAGACTTACTAGACAGAATGTCGCCAATCCTCCTCTCGGCCTCGAGCCTGTTGGGAGGAATTCGATAGAGAAGATCTTTGGCGTAGGCGGCAGCCGCCATTGCTGCATGCCCTTGCCACTCCTTGTTTTTGTGGGTGTCCGAGTAGTCGCATATACCGCGAATCACTAAACAGGGAAATTGATTCATCAATCCTGCCGCTTCCATTTCAAAGCATAGAACATTTTTTGCCTCTGCCAGTCTGTCCCGGACTAAAGCGTCCTTCATCAGCTGGTCCGCCGAAGCAATGAGGCCGTAGTGAATGGCCGGATTATCATCGTATTCGGCCCGTTCGCATCGCTTTCGCAGCTGTGACCGGTCATCACCACAGACTTCCGCACAGCTTGCATCGTTGTTTGGGGGATGGGTGACTGTGGATTGATACAGCCTGTCGCTACTTGGATCAGGTCGCTTATATTTGTTCCGTAGTCTCGGTTTCTTGTGGAGTATGCCGTTGATAGCCGCTTCAAACCCATGGCCTTCGCTCTCGTAGTGAGCTTTGAGTCCATTCACCGCCGCCAGCAGGACTGCTGGTGGCTGGTTCAAGAATCCTGTTGTTTTGAAGCTTTGATCCTGGACAGTTTTGCCAAAGGCATACTGGAATACACCGCCATGCCCGTCGCGGGGAGCGCTGACAACAATGTCGCCTAGACGGATGTCATGCTTTTCACTTGGTGCACCGCCACCGATGCCGACCATCAGACCGATTCTGACGTTAGGAAAGCTACGCATCATGTCCCTTGCGACGCTTGCTGCAGAGGATATGCCATACTGTCCTTCAGGCAGAACGGCGACGACGACATTATGCTTCCCAACTTCGCCCAACGTGTAATCGTTGTTGTCGTTTGGAGGCAAATATTCCGGTTGTCCGTGCTTTTTGTCGAGGAACTGTAGTGCAGCTACGTACTCGGTAGTTATGGCGCAGATCCAGCCGATGGTGTAGTCATTGGCGTTCGACATGCTCGGCGAAGCACGACAAAGGCAGACCAGGACATCAGATCGTTGGTGGCACGAATTCTAGCTCGGGTGTTCAGTTGAAGCTCGGTCGATTTCGTTCGATTACAGACGCGAGTCAATGTGGTGATGGATGGCCCCAACTTGGTCGTAAAGGCAATCGATTAGTACCTTAATGGGTAGAAGAGGCGAATCAAACTGGTGAAGAACGAGAGAATGGGATGAAGGAAAGGACGACTTGATCCGATCTTGCACAGAAAGCACGGCGGGTCTGTTTGCATTGGGATTCGGATGCACACAACATCACCCCGTAGAAAGCGGAGTCCGGTTGCCCGTCTCGGCCCCACATGTTCCAGGGCACGTGGTCTCAAGACAACATCCTCATTCGCGTTAGCGATACCAAATCCACGCCTTTGACGCCCAATTAAACAAAGTGAGCGAGGCTGCACCTTTGTGTGTAATGTAACACACTAATGCAAGCAATTGTCAGTCACGTCAACTGCAGATATGATATGCCCAGTTTGTCCCGTACATACATTGACCCACCTACGCCATGTGACCACTCAGAAGGACCAGACCCACGGAGTCTTTTCCTACTGTAGTTGAAAAAGATGCACAACGCTAACGGTCGAGGCGTCATTTTCATACGCGAAAGAGGAGCAGCTAACGCCCTTCTACGTATACATACGGATCAAAGATTGTCTGCTTTTCTGCAACCGGCGTCCTCAAGACCGGTTCATCTTCATAAATATCATCCGCATCACCTTGCGCTCCTCTACAGTCTCTCCCACTAGCACGCCGGATTCCCCTATATGCATAGATCCCCGAGGACGGATGTATACCTTCTTAGTTCCGTCCTACCTCATGCGCAACCCTTCTAATCTCAACTCTACTCAACCCCTCACTCAAAATAATAACATCCGCCTTCCCCCTCAACCACAACCACCGCTCTCTATACCCACAATCGCTGTACTCCGTTGGGAATCTCCCCGTACTGACCGCGCGATAATTGTCTTCTTCCCGCGATGAGAGGTACCCTTCTCCCTGTAGGTAACCCATTAATCACGAGATTGCGAAGTGGCATATTGCTAGTACTGCAGTTGCAAGCATGAGTACTCGAGACGGCGGAATTCGAGAAGTCTGTACATCTCTTTCCAAATGCGCGTTCGGCCTTCTTACTTTTTCTTCCTCGGCACCTGTTTGCACACCCATGCCCATGCCTTGAGCCTCCTCCACTAGAGGCCGCTCTGCCTCACCCCCTTACATGACTCCCATCCCTCCTTGCACTTCTCATCCTCCGTTTCACTCTCCTGAAATGCGACCGCTCTTCTAGTAGACCTTGCTTTAGGTTTGATAGGCAGTCAGTGATTTGGGGAAGGTGCGGCATGGGGTTTTTGAAGCGGGGACCGGAGGACATTGAAGGAGGTTAAGAAGGTGAAGGCGAAGGATATAGACCGATTATTAGCTCGCGATGGAGATGGGGGCGAGGGTGCTGGTGCTGGCGCTGGATAGGTTGGCGCCCATTGGGACCCGGATGAATGGGAGAAGGGAGAGATCTGGAGTGGTGGGAAGATTGAAATGATGGAGATAGGTGGAGGATGTGATTAGGATGGAAAGGGATGGATGTAGTGGGAATGGGTAGGTTGTTGGGCGATTGGCAAATTGATATAGGAAATTTTGTGCACTAATGCTGAGAGTAGCTGTTTCTGAAAATAGAGCCCAAGAAATGCCAAATTCAAATGATAAGTGTTTACAGAAATGTCAAGGAGGTTGCGGGGTCGCTCCCGCAGCCCTCGAGCTCTAAATCCTGGAGGTCATCATAGTGCGAAAGGCCGATTGCCTGATATTTCGTCATGGGTGGTTGTTTTAACCAGCGTGTCACTTCCTAAACAAGCAGCAGATAGATTGATTGGTGTGGAACTTTTCGATCTTTCGTAGTATCGAGCCTATATTTTGCGGTCATGATAATGGTATTTGCCTTTCTACTAGAGATGAATCTTCGCCAGGGCCTATTCATATACGACAGAGATGATATATGTGTTGCATCGATGGTCTTAATAGCCTCCAGGAGTCATGAGAAGCAGCGCAGCAGGCCTCCAAATCAGTGAGCAATTGAGAAGTGAGAAAAAGGTGAGAAAGAACATTGTTCACCCCGATGAGCAGGGCTTCATATGATAGACAAAGAAATCCGACTTACCTCAACACCAAGCTCCTCATACCTCCCCAGCGTGTTCTTTGTCCTCTATCACAAAGTTCAAAACAATGTCATTATCCCACATCAAAATAACCGTCCAGCATAACGAGAGAGTCTTCACAATGCCATGCCTCCAGCATTGTGCACACTCTTTTCCCCCTATAAATTCCCCCTCCCATCCCGCTCATCCGCTCTTCGTCTCATTTTGCGTGCTTTAACAAGGTTAAGCAGTTGGGATACAGCTCAGCACCCTTCTTCTCTACGAGAAGATACGACCAGGTGTCTGAGCCTCCCCCGAATCCTGGTGATTCGTGGACTAGGTAAGTAATCACGGCTGCACCTACCTTGTATACACCAAGATATAGCAGGCACCATGTCTCTTCCGATGTTCACCTCCAAGCTCTCCAAGCTCCCCAAGCTCCGCACCGGCGCAGGCTCTGCTGGTTGGTCCCAGGAGAAGGCTATTGGTCCTTCCGCAGATGAGCTGCTTGATGCTTATGGCGAGTACATGGTTCCCTCATCGGCCGTTGAATATGGCGAGGAGGACGGTTGTGGATCTGACTTCGAAGAACTCGATCTGAGCTCTCCAACTGAGAGCCAGATGCTGGATCCTCAGGACGGGATGTCAGGATCCATGATGGGCGATTCGATGACCGAGAACACTCGTGGCCGCGAACCAACCTACAACTTGCGCCAAGGTAAGGGAGCCGCTGTCCGACGTTCCGACTGGAACGGCGAGTTTAACACTTCCAGGCTTTCACGTGCACGTACTTCGTCCTCAAACGTTGAGGGTGAGGTCCTGTTTGATGCCGAGGCTGATTCCGATTCCGATGACGGCGAGCCTGCGCCCGTCATCACACTCGATCCCCACCAAGTCGCCGCTCAGTTCAACCATCTCTTGCGCACTGATCCCACGCCCAACGATATTCAAGACGAAGATTGGACGCAAGTCTCATCAGGTGAGAGCTCTGCCAATGCCCCCGTCCACCCGAGGTCTTTTTTAGGGTCTCGCTCCCAAGTCCGGTTGAAGTGCCGGATTTGAGGGAGCGAGACACTGCGGTGAATCCTTTTGTTACACCAGTTGATTATATTGCGCTTCAGGATGCGCCGGGGGAATCTTCTTCCTCCTCCAAGTTCTCGCCGGAGCCCTTTCCAGCGTTCTACCGCTCAGTCGTTTCCATACCAACTCCTGAAGGTCTCCGCAAAGCCTGCTGGAAGCTAAAATTGAATATCAGGCATGAGCAACAGTATGATTCGCGTACATCGGATCACGCTTCGGACTATGATCCGTACGAGGATTACTCAGAGCGGTCGACTGCAGGACATCATGTGGCAAAGTATGAAGGCATTCCGAATAACATCCTTGTGGATCCTAGAGCAGCACCTCGTTGGCTTGGGTATCCTGGCAATGGTGCTAGTCCAACGACGCGGGAGCAGATGGAGAATACGATTTTGAGCGAACGTGGCGATCGTGAAAAGTGTACGGCATTGCACGTTCAGAACTGGACCCATAAGGCTCGTGAGATCATGATCCACTGCTATACCGAGGACAGTGTCCTTGCTAAGGGCCAAATCCTACCACCCAAGGGCGTTACAAAGCGGTTGACCGTGGATACCAAGTCCAGGTCTCCGGTCGCAACCCCGTCGAGCCTCATGGCACGTCGGATGGAGAAGTATCAGAGGGACCACGCTGAATCGCTATACCGCTCTGATGAATTATTCCTAGACGTCAGCGGGAATAATGAGTTAGAGCTGGAGAACTTTGAATTTGATGAGGAGGAAGCTCTAGGTTCTGGGGATGTTCCAGCTCTGAGCGAGCAGGATGATGTTGATCGTCTCCTGAGCGCTGAGGAACAACAGGTATTCGATATAGACTACAATCGCGAGGGGGATGTAGATCATCTTATGTCTGCTGAGGTAGAACAACAAGTATTTGAGACCACCTACACTTCGTCCTATCTGCACACTCTTTTTATTGATTCCCCTTCACCGCCAGACTGCGATAATAAGTGTTCGGACGCATTCTACTTCAGAGGTTCGCGAGCTGAGCTGGAAGATAGCAGTGACGTCCACTACTCTCCCTCAGAGGTCGACAGCGATGTGTGCGATCTCGAGTACTGGGATTTCATCATTGATCTCCAGGACTATTTACGCGGCAAGCCTGATGAGATAGACGGAACCGAGAAAGATTCAGACCGCAAGTCCATCTGCTCCATGGGCATCACCGACGTGGTCGTCCTCGATACCGATTTAGATTGGGAAGATGACCTCGAGGTGGCCCCGGAAGCCCACTCTGCACCAGTAAAATTCTTCGACGCTGCGATTGGAAGGGAGGCAGAGTATTACGCAACTAGGCCACACATCCAGCCAGATGTTGGGGACTATGTGCCGGAGCCACTTCCCCAGGTTCCTCTCCAGTATGATATCCCACGGCATCTCCTCTGCCCCATCGTAAACATGGTGCGGACCGAGTATGACTTTGAGCGGTCGCTGACGGTTGTCGATAATCCCGCGGAAGATGATGGCTCAGAACAGGAAGATGCGTTAAGTGATTCCTCGAGTGTGTTCGATGCTAGTGCGCATGTCGCGCCGTTGAGGAGCAATAGACTCAGCAAAATCAACGAGGAGAGATCAGATGACTCCGATTCCGATTGCTCAGTCGACTCCAACATGGAATTCGAACGTGGTTTCGTTCAGCCGCTGGGGACCCACCAGAACAATTTCCTAGACGAACAAAACGGCGATGATACTGACTCGGTTAAATCACTTCCATCCTCGTCAGTATCTGAGACATGCGTTCCTATCCTATACATGTCTGAAATCGAGGAATACTTCATGGACGACATCTGGGGTGGTGAACCAGAATTTTCCTTCAACATCCACTTCTCCTCAGTCCAATCTCCATCAACCATGTCCGGCTCTCTTCTCAATGGAGACGAACTCGATAGCCAAGACGGAAGCGGTATGGCCTTTTCTCCCCCGGATTCTGATATCGAAGCTGAGATTGCGAGGTCCGAGTTCCATTTCCGACACCAGACTTGGGACTGGCGTACCGACACCTTCAAGATCCCTGTTCTAGTTCCCGTTATCACGGTGATGCAGGACAACACGCCCCAAACCGCAGCTGTTGAAAACCAAGGACCTAGCGAGCTAAATCAGAGACTCTTGCATGCTACTCGCGACACAACTTTCCGTCTTCGTGTGCAAGGTATCAGCTAAAAGCTTCCCTAAATACGCACCGTACGGGCTAGTGTCGTTAACATACGAAGTCCGGCAGGAAATCTTTGACGCTCTTCGATCGGATCAAAGATGTCTCTTGTGTTCCCTCCCCAGCGACACTTCAAGACACCTAGCTTCATGCAAGGGTATCATTCGAGATATGCGGGGGAAATGGAATGTAACTTAGACAGCCGCGAGCGGAAGGTTTTGGGCGGTATAATTAGGGAGGATAGAGACGAATTCGACAAATTCGGACATTTGATGCCGTACTACTACATCAGCAGCATATTTGAGGGTGTAAGTTGGGCGGGAGATATCGAGAAGAAGATCCATCAAGTGTTTCTGCCGACGGTGAACAAATTTTGGGCAGCCTCCCTTCAGTGGCTAACTCTACGGTCGAAAGAAGCTCGAGAGGGCTCGGCGGGATCTTTCTGAGTAAGGTTGCGCTCCTGAGACTAATCGCTAATCGTTCTCTATCACTCAATATGTCAATCGTTGTGTTTGTAATTTTAATTTCTTCTTTTGTTTTGTGATAGCAACTGTGACATGAGCGGTCTGAATCCAAATTTCCTTTACAGTGAAGATAGAGAATAGAATGAGATGTCAAGAAAATCCAAATTCAAGTGAAACGTGATAGTGTGATCTTAGGGAGTAGCATCCTACGTGCACGAAGGGATGATAGAAGAGGCTTAGCAGATAACAATTCCGGACAATGATAAAAAGTGTATGAATGGGAGATTAAGACGTAGGATGAAGGAGCAGAACTTGGTAGTGAGTCCACGAGCAGACATTTCGGTGGCTAACGAGCAGCGGAGGATTCAAACATGAGGCGCTGTTCCGCCCACGGGAGTGAACTGAGCACCAAAAACCACGTTCGGCAGTGGTATGCCCGACGTGGACAGCTGATTGACACAGAATCATGCCAGGACTGCCCGTATTCCTACTCCCAGCACCTAGAATCGGGTATGTTCAAGCGATTCATAAGAGCCTACCTTATCTGGTCCCACCCTTAGGTAAATTCAGATGCCGTCTCTGCCGATACGATGGGTGGGCAGCGAGTAAAGATCCACCAAAGTTGGCTCGACAAGAGGGGCTTCATTTAGCAGTAGACTCCGCATGTACCTATCTTGCTGCACTCTGGAGTTCGTGAGATTCATGGCTCGTGATTCGTGCGCTCATTTCGGTCAGGCGTTCCGATCCCAGCTATTAATGGCTCAAGGGTCGTATCCGTGGCAACGTGAATCATGGAATCCAGTGAATGTGGTCGGACGGCTTTTCGGATAACCTCACAAGGAAACCCTAAAGTGCCATCTTTCTCATGCGAATCCAAGGCATATTAGCCAAGTGTTCGTTAAACATCATGGCGGTTTCAGGCGCTGTATCCGTCCAAGCGAAGTCGGCGAGTCGCCTGGAAAGACACGCCCAAAGGCAGAGCATCCACAATTTTGTTTTTTCAACTCCTCAGCTTGGCAATAAATAATTCCTCGTTTTGATGTATGTGTTGTCAAATAATTATCCATTCACAAAATGCGGAAGGATGACAAAACCAGTGTCTGAATAAGCCTGACAGGGCTCCGGCCCAGCAGGATCTCAAGTTTCTTCCTTGGATTCGAAGCTATCGATAAGCAAGAATTCAACAAAAGGCGTGATCAGCGAATGGTGTCTAGGTGACTAGAGTGATCAGAACACGATGTGTTCCGTTTCCAGAAGAAATTTAGCATATGCCATCCTGCTCCGAGATAGTGCATGAAGTCTAGCTCGAGTACCTTGCCAGAAGTTTGACTAGGACAAGATTCCAACGATATGTCAGGACTGTGTGGAAAGGATTGCAATGAGCTAACCATCAACTCTAGCTTATGGGGGTGTGGTGTTCAGGAGTGTCGAGCGATTCTGATGTCGAAATTCTCGACGTGCTTCGTGCAAGCGACATCCTCGGTGATGTTGGAATGAATACGATATCGATACGTCCTATCTTATCGTATTACATGACTGGGTGGAAGAAAATGGTGCCTAAGTCATTTTCGCCGAGAGCCAATACGTTCTTTTCGTATTCGAAAACATGTTTCACTTGAGTGAACAGAAATAGAAACTGGGTCTAGACGAGGGAGTCCAAAGCTCTGAAGTGGGTCCTCAGAATAAGGAGAATGGAGCAGACCTGCCTGGAAACCGTTTTGTCGATGTTGAGAGGTAACTGCAGTGATGCGACAGTTTGAACAAACGTGTGTAACATTCATGTCAGCCTAGATAATATCTCAAATATCATGAGGATAATTGGTGCATCCCGCTATTACTTCCCCGTTCGGTTGAAGCGTGATCTCGTGAGCTGCAGGTAAGCAACACTGGCACGTATTTCGACCGTGGGAGGAGTTCTGGTAGTCGGTGGCTTGCCAGACAACGCTGAACAGGATGGCTGGAGAAAACAAGGAGCAAAATAGGAATCTCGGTGTGCGAGCCTACCGAAGTCTCCTATCATCAGCCGTGTTGAGCTTCGCCTCGGTCGAAGATGGAGAATTGTTTGGATGCAAAGGGTTAGGCTCAACGGCACTTCGATGGACGGACACGCCTCCTTTTTGACAGCGTGCGAAGAGTAGAGCTATGACTTGAGGCTCGAGCGAACTGGCAGATGCAACGGCGTGATAGCCGCAAAAGTGGATTTGCGAAGTTTGGGCAGCTGGGACGATGGCAGAGTGGTAACGTGAAGTGTGAAGGCTACCTTGATATGTCATCATAATGCGACAAAAATTTCGATACGCTAAACCGCAAATGGCAGGGCGAGTCTTGGGCGCCCCAAAAATAGCACTCGGCTCTCAGCCGGATAACGGCAGACGACGAAAGGTTGCACCTCCACCGTCACTCCACTCCAGCCATCCCAGCCATGGCTGGCTCCAAAGTACCCTCTCTTCCTTGGGCAACTCGACTCCAGCCACACCCGTGCGTGGGAGCTCGGCTATCAATGGCCGCTTCCGGTACTGCTTCCGGATCCACTCTCAGCCGACAAAAACAGCGTGTCCATTCTTAGCACCCATGTCTTGCCACCACAGAAGCTGGTAGGGCTGTGCTGAGCCGACTTTCCCAACTCAGCTATCCACGCTATCGACACGCCGTATTCTCCAGAATGTTGCCTCGCAGAGGCAAGCACCGAGATCATGGCGAACGAAGATGACTCTGCTCGTGATGTGACAAACCAATGACATAACTGGGTCAACCATGGAATCTCGTAGACATACGAGGACGCGTGGTATAAAGCGCCCTCTCATCCTGTGCCTCAGTCGATCCATCACCCTCAAACAGAACACATTTCAGTTTAATCCCCATTTCCTTATAACATTCGCTTTTTCTTTCTCCTCACACCAGACAATCGCTTCTCTCAGATCTTACTCGCAGTCCATCGCTTGAGTGCCATCTTCAGAGACCTAATACCTAACATATCACCACGTCGAGTATCACCACAGAACACCAAAGTCAATATGCGATCAGTATCAGTTGCCCTCGCTGCGCTCATCGGCGCTGCTGCAGCCAACCCAGTCGCTGAGTACTGGCCTCGCGACTACTACGGCTATCCCCAGCCAACCGGTCACTCTTCGTCAACGTCCTCATACGCTCCACCCCCCTCCTCCTCATCATCATACGTCCACCCATCTTCATCCCTCTCATCCTCAGTCTACCCCTCCTCTTCCCCATCCTCATCCCCATCCTCATCCGTATACTACCCTTCTTCATCATCGACTAAGCCGTCCGGCACTGGCCACTCCTCGGTCGTTCCTAGCTCATCAAAAAGCTCTGACCACCCGTATCCGCCAATTTCCACGGGTGTGAGCTCTTCGAAGCCACCGCATCCACCCACAACTGGTGTCACCACTGATACCATTACCACATACACCACAACGACTGTCTGCCCAGTCACCTATACTTCAGGAACGCAAGTGATCACTAGGACTACAACTTCAACAATTACCGTCACTTCCTGCAAGGGCGGATGCCACCACCAGCCGACTCCTCCTTCGACCCCTGTCGTTCCGCCATCCAACCCGACCGGTCCAGTCACCATCCCCACCACGATCACAACAACCACCTACACATTTGTGCCCTGCTCCACCTCTGTTGGCCACAACGGTAACAATGTAATATACTCCACCTACCTCACCTCCTCATACATCACCAAGACCTACACCACTGATGTCGTCTACTACCCGACTCCCGCTCCTCAGCAGCCTCAGCCTCCAGTTGTGACTCCTCCAGCCAACTGCCCTGCTCAGGCCACCGTCACCGTCTACGCTCCCGGGCCATGCAAGGAGTGCGAGGTCAAGACCTACACCATCACTGAGGGCGGCTCCAAGACGACCATTACCGTCACTATCCCAAGCACCCAAAACCCCAGCCAGCCCAGCACTGCTGTCAACCCATCCAAGCCTCCTCACACCAACCAGCCTCCCGTCCCAACCGGTGGCAGCGCTCTCCCCAGCATCCCCCACTCCACTGGCTACGTCCCGTACCCCACTAAGGGTCACTCTGAGGTCCCAAGCAGCTCTTCCCGCTCTGGGCCTAAGCCAACTGGACACCCAAACAGCTACGGATACTAAGCGGCTCATCGTTGACTCAATTTAATCATAAAAGGCGTTTCGATTTGGGCTGTGAACAGCATGCATGCGGGCAGGTATATTTAATGCGGGCTATCAACGATTTTCCTTGATCATCATAGCATAAGCGTCCATTCCTTTTACTTGCATAGCCGCGAAGTTTTGATTTGGGAGCCATGCATACCCTTCTTGCATATAGAAATTTTTGGGTCGCATTTTTGGATATATTTTTGGGTAGCAATATATAATATCTAACTTATTACCCTCCTTATTTTGGATTCTGATCAATTGTAATCTTTTGCGTTGTACTCAATACCGCGTGCTTCCAAATGTCTCACTTCACAATTCGATTTGGAGTCACACGACTAATCGTTCTTTCCACATTTAGGTTTTCTAATCTTACCAGGTTCTCTCGTATACCTACCGCCTTAGTCCTGCATGTGTCAATTTCCCATAGCAAGGGCGAATCAGCAAAGGTATTTTTTTTTTCCACATGAGTATGGATCAAAGTGGCACATTATTGTACACACCTGCCAATTACATCCTTTGGATTCAGTATCCACAGCTTTGGTAAGTTCAATTACACGAGGGCTCCAGCCCACTCCCAGGTTTTCTGCACATTTTCCGTTCAGTGCCAGTGACAATAACTTACACGGCGGGTTGCCCATCCCCAATTTCATCCGACCACGACATCAAACCTGAAATTCCAGACTCACCAATCGTATTTCACCCGAAAACCCCGGTTCGGCCTCCAATAATCTCCCTGACCTACAAGGCTCGTGTCCCTGCATCTACATTTAGGCCTTCATCACGACTGCGCCATCCCGCAACTCCCGTCTGACGATCATGACTCCGACGATCTTTTGCAGCACGGGCATCGTAAAGCTTATCTTCACAGTCAAACTAATGGCTATCCTTGATTGAAATTCGGGCTACAATATCGAGATATCTGTTAGGCTTTACGAAGTTGCAATCTTGATTTGTTGAGAGCACGACACACTTTCTAAGTCTACATCGGGCCTTCAACGAGGAACAATACTAAAAATAGGGGAAAGTTAGAATGCAGAATTCCAAGCGGTAGGATTTACGAGAAGAGTTGGAATTCGTACACGTGGAATCCTCTCGCCATTACGAATACGTTTCTTGGACGCGCTGGGATCCTTGGAAGCTGAGCGCCGCAGCGCCACACGCCACATCTGCTGCGCCTCAACGCTGAACCGGCAGTGATCTTCACCTTCGGAGGTCGCGGATTTCGTGCATAGGTCAGCTCTTGCTTCCAGGTCTCGGAACAAAATTTCCCTCTCAAACCTCTTTCTAACTACTCTGCTTGCCTAATATCCACCGATATCTCCGAAAACAAAAGAGGCACCTATCTTGCGAGCCTCTGGGCAGTTATTCGGAGATATCGGTTTTCGCGCTCCTCGGAGGGCGAGAGTGAGGCTACTTTATCCAATGAGAGGAGGGATCAGCAGCTTTCGTGATGCCAATGGTCTGGAACTTCAGACCCTCTACCCTCAGATATATGAATCACCCTTTGACAACTCGGAGAGGGGAAGAAGAGAAGGAATATTATGATTGAGTTATAAGCAAATTCGGAATAGCACTTTAACATCGCAAGGTCGAAGCGGAAATATTATCACAGCCTGTGGAGAGGACGAACTGCTATTTCACAAGTACACCCTCGTTATCATATACATGATTTAAAAAAAAAACCTTTTCTTCTTCGTCTTGCTTCGACGATTCTGATCCCAACTCTCACCTTTCATATGCGAAAATGTCTTCCATACTCCTCAAAAACGGTACTGCACTCCTGCACTCCGCAAACCGTGTTACACCAACTCAAACCGACATCTAAATCGTCGGCAATAAGATCTCTAAGATCGAAAAGAATATCAAGCCGGGGGGCGACGTCAAAGTTATCGATTGTACGGATAAGATTATTAGTCCGGGCTTCATTGACACCCATCATCATGGCTGGCAGACGCAATTGAAGGGTAGACATGCGGATGAGTTGTTGTTGAATTATATGGTTACTGGTACCCTCCTTCCCTCCCTCCCTCTCACACGCCCCATCTCCTCCTCGCATATACCGCTCAAACTTTAGCTCATAGTTATCTACCCGCCCGCTAATGCTCACAGGAAATGCACAATCCTCCCAATTCACCCCCACAGATATCTTCTACGGACAGTTGAGTGGCTATTTGGAGGGGCTTGCTGCTGGAACAACCACTATTGTAGACCATGCACACTTGACGTACTCGCCTGAACATGTCCGATCCGCACTCTCGGCTACAATATCGTCTGGTGTTCGCTCTGTGTTTTGCTACACGCCTATTAATCGCATCAAACATTGGAATCCAATAACGTACCACGAAAATGTGTTGGAAGATTGGGTTATGGGCACGTTTGAAGAGCTCGCCAGCGAAAGAAAGGGCTTGGAGGATGAGGGATGGGGTGGAGGGAGAGTGACGTTAGGATTTGCATGGGATTTGTGGTTCCTTGGAGACGAGGTGAGTAAAGCCGTGTTTAGGAAAGCGCATGAAGCGGGCGTGAAAACGATTACGTGTCATTTTTCGACGACACCGCAGATCTTCGGGAAAAACAG
This sequence comes from Zopfia rhizophila CBS 207.26, assembly GCA_010093925.1. Lineage (NCBI taxonomy): Eukaryota > Fungi > Ascomycota > Dothideomycetes > Zopfiaceae > Zopfia > Zopfia rhizophila. Next base: position 1,990,821 of record ML994621.1, read on the forward strand.
TTTGCCGGAGCTTTTGGGCCGTCTGGGCTTGTTGGATGGAAGGATTTTGTTGAGCCATGCGAACGGCTGCACGGGGCGCGATTGCGAATTGATGAGGGAGGCAGGCACGCACGTCTCCTCAACACCAAGCACAGAACTCCAAATGGCGATGGGCCGCTCCATCTGCTTCGACGCGTCCGCCGAGCAACCACGAGAAATCCAATCCCACTCCAGCCTAGGCGTAGACTGTCATTCCAACAACGCATCTTCCATCATCCTCGAAGCGCGCCTTGGGCTCCAAAACGCTCGCAACCATTACAACGAGGGCTTTTTGAAGGACGGGAAGACGACGTATAAACTACCACAGAGTTTGAGTGTCGAGGCTGCGTTTAATTTGGCTACGATACAGGGTGCGAGAGCCGTTGGTATGGAAAACAAGATCGGGAGCTTGGAGGTGGGAAAGAAAGCTGATATCGTTATTTTCGATGGAATGAGCCCGGGGATGGTGGGCGCGGCTCAGCATGATCCAACGGCGGCGGTTGTGTTGCATAGCAGTCCTAGTGATATTGAGACTGTTATTGTTGATGGTGTAGTTAGAAAGAAGGAAGGGAAGCTTGTAACGGTAGATGTTGATGAAGGGGTAAGACAGGTAGTAGGAAGGCAGAGTTTGGAATGGAGGGATATTGCGAGGGAGGTTGTGAAGAGTAGGGAGAGGATACAGAAGGAGATTGACAAATTGGATTTTCAGAAGGAGAAGCGGGTGTTGATGAAGGCCCTTTATATTGACGAGGGTGTTTTTGTTGACGGAGGGTGAAATGAGGTATGAATGAAGAAGATGAAGGAATTTCGATGTCTTAAGGTCATGAACTATTGACACCATAATATCTTTCTGCAATGCCAAAGTCAGCGTGGACCAGGTTTCGGAAGGAGGTAATGAATACCATGATCCTATGGACCAGTATTGCAACGTCCAAATGATATTAAGAGACAAGTCAGTCTAGCACATACTGACTTGGGTATTCATCTTCAATAATTTTGATTATTCCTTTGAGTAATTTCTTAAATCCTAATTGCTGGGTAAGAAAAGTCAGAATTTCGTCGCATAAGCTGGAGCTAGAAGGCATATTGCAAAAGTTTGAACGCAATTACTCTCAGTCAGCTAATCACATTATGGGCGAAAGAATTGAATTATCATGACAATTGTATTCATTAAGGGTGATGAAGGGATGGGAGGAAATGCACATGTATGAATGTATAAGAAGAGTTTGTAGAGTCTAGTATAACTAAAATAAAGTTATCATCTAATGCACAAGCTTACCTAACGTACGCTTTTTTAGGCACTTTTACCTTTTGTATTTCAATTACTAATACAGCTTTTAATATAAGATTTTAACATTATAAAAATTATATATAAAAATCTGTTTATATAAAAATAATAATATAAAATAAATATAAAATATTAAATTGTAAATAATTAAAAACTTATAATTTTTATAATAAAAATTTACTAAAATATTTAAGTTTCTGTTTTTATTTAAATTTATAAACTTTTGTAATTACTTTAAAATTAATTTTTTTTTTAATTAAATATATAAAAGTTATATAATAAGTACTTTTTAAATATGTTTTTAAGAATATAAAAATAATAAAAAAGTTAATTAAATAATACTTTATTTAAAAACTTAATTTACTAATTTATAATAAATATAAAATAGTTATATTATTATTATTATTATTATTATTTACTATAACGTATTCTATAAGTAAGCTATGTATATAGGTAAGCTGCGTATTTTGAACTTTACTAAAAAATTAAAATCTTCTACCTTAATATCTCAACAACCACTTAATGATAAATTCTAAAAATTGAAATCTGAGCTTTTATATACACCTTACAGCGTTCATGAAAGTTACATAAAAATTGGTTTAGTAGTTTTTAAGATATAGCAATTTAGAGGCTAAAATAAAGCCAAATCGCTATATCTTAAAAACTACTAAACTAATTTTTATGCAACTTTCATGAACGCCGTAAGGTGTAAATAAAAGCTCAGATTTCAATTTTTAGAATTTATCATTAAGTGGTTGTTGAGATATTAAGGTGGAAAATTTTGATTTTTTAGTAAATTTTAAAATACGCAGCTTACTTATATATATAGCTTACTTATAAAATACGTAAGTATAATAACCTTAGTAAAAGCTTTAAAACTAGTATAATAAAATTTAGTTACTTTATAATAATGTTTTATTTTTCTAAACTTAGACTTATATTAATTTTTTTATATTAACTTTATTTTCCTAAATATTTTTTACTTTAATAGTAAGTTTTATATATTATATACTTAGCTTTTATTTATTAAAACTAAACTCTAGTTTAACTAGCTTATAAAAATTAATACTTTTAACTATATATAAAATTATTTAAAGTAGTTATAATAAGTTTTTATTTTATACTTTTACTCGTTTACTAAAAAAAAAAAACCTAGTTTTAAAATTTTAAAGCTATTTTTTTTTGTAGTTTTATTACAATTTACATAAATAATAAAAATTAGTTTAGTATTTTATATTAATTTAATAGTAGAAAGAAAAGTGTTTAGTTATATTTTTAATTTACTTTAAGTAGCTAGCTTATAAAGTTAGTGTTACTTTTTAACTAAATATATTTTATATTACTATTTTATATTATAAACTTTAGTATAGTTTTTGCTAGTATTTTAAAAAGTTAAGTAACTTTTTATTTAACTCTTTTTTGTAATAAATGTGTTAAGTTAGCATAATATATAAACTATTATACTTAATACTTTTATTTAGTATAAAAACTAGTTTAAAAATTAGTATTTAAACTAATTAAATACTTAACTTCTTATAATATAAAACTTATAAAACTTAACTATTTTAATTAGCTAAATACTATTTTTATTATTTATAAAATAACTTTACTTTTACTATAGCTTTTAATATTACTAAATTATAAATTACTTAGTATTTAATTTTTAGTTTAGTTTCTACTTTTACTTATTTACTAAATTTTTTAATAAGTTTTATAAACTTACTATTAAATATAAGTTTTTAATTATATTATATATAGCTACTTAAATAAAAAGTACTATAATAGTACACTATTATATATACTATATTATATATATAGCTAGTTAACTAGTATTAGTTATTAGTTTTTATATTATTTGTTTACTTTATACAAAATTCTTTTTTAGTAATTTCTTTTATAACTACTTAAATTTTATATATAGTAAACTAATTTAATTTTATTACAAATTGAAATATTACTACTTATAGTTTTTTGTAATAGTATTAAATAAATAATATATTTAGTTATATTATTAAAAGTATAAGTTTCTAAACTTTAAAAAGTAAATAAAGTTGTAATATAATATAAAAAGTATAAAAAAAGTATATTTAACAGTAAAAAATACTAATAAAAGTAAAAAGTTTAAAGAAATTACTAAAAATAAAGTTAATAAGTAAATTAAAAATAAAAAGTATTAAAATCAAAAGTATACTAAAATTAACATATTATAGTAAAAGTACTATAAATATTATATAAAACTTAGGTATACTTTTTATATATATAAAAAAACTAAAAAATAAGTTAACTATTTATAAATTAAATATTTTTATAATAGCTATTAGTATTACATTATTATTAGTTTATAAAGTAGTAAAAACTTAGTAAAATAAAATACTTACTTATTTAAAGTATTTATTTATTAAATATGTTAAATATACTTGTAATAAAAAAGTATGTATTTTGTTTTAAAAGTATTTTAAAATTTTATATTTTTATTTACTTTATATACTTTATTATTATAAATAATATATTTTAATATTATTATACTTTAATAAAAATTTAAACTTAAAATTTTAGTAAATAAAAAGTTTTAAAATAAAGTTTAAAAAATATAAAAAGAATAACTAGTTATAAAAATATTAAATACTAAAATATTTTATATTATAATTTTTATTTATAATTAAAATTAAATAACTAAATTTAAATAAATATTTAAACTTTACTAATTATAATAAGTATTTAATTTAATATAAATACTATATATTAATATTATTATTTTTAAGTATTTTTACTTTTAAAAAAATAAAACTAAATAATAATTAATATAATTATATTTATAAATAGTTTACTTACTTAATTTAATTTAATTTAATTTTTAGTTAATTTTTAGTTAATTTATTTTAAAATTTTATTATAAAACGATTTTATTTAATATATTATATAGATATTTTTTTTTCAAATAAATAAGTATTACTAAATTTTATAAATAAGTAAAAGTTTATATTATAATTAAAATTTGGCTAATACTTTACTATTATATAGTTTTATAAAGTATAAATATAATATAAATAAAAAGCTAGTAATTAAAAATCGTCTTTTATTAATATTATAAAAATATAAAATGTTGTAACTATTATAGTAAATTAAATATAAACATCATAACTTTATAAATATTTTATATAATTAAAAAATTTAATTATTTTTAATTTTTATAATATAATTAAAAATTATAATATTAAAATAACTATTTTTACTTATTTAATTATATAACATAAATTTTGAAACTAGTTACTATTAACTATAATTTTAGTTGCTAAATAAACTTAAAAAATATGTTATAATACTTTATATAAAGTTTATTTATAATATTAATTACTGAGCGTAGCGAAGCTTTCTTCTATTTAAATAGAAAGGTTTTTAGTTTAGAAGTTTATTAAGATAGTACTAAGATTTCTTGTGTTCTAGTTAGTTAAAAAAAATAATCTTATGTAATTAGGTTCTAGTTATTCCGTACCGGAGGAATACTAAAGTTTACTAAAAATTCTCACACAACTAATACTTCAACGCCTTGACTAATACCTCTTTTATATAACTTTTTTTATATCTAATACTTTTCTAATAAATCTGTTTTCTCTTTGCAATTAGTGTGGTAACCCTAAAGATACTACTACTAATAAAATAATCTATAGTATTTAGAAAGCTACATGCTTACGCTATAGGAATATTAATATATAATATATATATACACTTATACCTATTAAGGTCTCTATGGCTAATTATATATATAATATAAGTATAAAGCTGTATTATTTTTACCTTTTACTTCCTACTGTTTTACACTCTTACTATAAGTAGTTATACCTATATAATGCCCCTTGCTAAATATAGTTATATTTATATAACATTATACACCCCTAGCTCCGCCTCTTATACTATATAGTTCTTTAATTATATTATATAGTACTTTATTTCCATAATAGCAGCGCAGTCCTCCTTATTATTTACTAAGTAAATTAGATAGTAATAATACACTAGCTTAAGCTAACGCTTACTGTGTTTAAATTAAGATTTAAAGATAATACTATATTAAGTGTTAGATAGATAATAAAGTATTATCTATATCATCTATCTCATCTTTAATAAAACGCTAGGAGGAGCTAAATTAGTCTTTTTAGTTAATCTCTTTATCCCAGGATACAGAGCTAAATCAGTCTTTAGACTTAATATCTATATTCTAGAATATTAAGCTAAATTAGCCTTTATAGTTAACATTTATATTTTATAATACTATACTTAATGAGTTCCCTTTTTCTACTCTATTTATACTTTCTAATATAAATCTATTTTATAACCTGCTGCTATCTAACTCTATTATAGATTTTTTAAGTAATACTTTCTTAAATAACTCTGCTCTTAGCTTTATAGATTAATAATTAATTAAGAGGTTTTACACCTGCCTTAATAAGCCTATAATAAAGACCTATAGTACTTATAATAAACGCTGGTTTAATATAAAATAAAGCTTATAAATAAAAAGTATTTTATTTGCCATAAAGACGAGGCTAAGCACTTAAGACTTAAAAATAGTTCTTAAGATCCTAATTTTATACCCTTATTTAGCTATAATAATGAGATAGACTCTAGCTTATAGCCTAAAAAGCTTCTAAAACTTTCTACTATAGAGAAAATACTAATTACTTAAGTGCATATCTTCATAAAAGTCTACTAATATTAAGATACTTAATATAAATATATAGGGCATATTTGCCACTTTTTATATAACATTAGAAAGATTTTTAGTTTATTATCTCTTCTACCTTAAGATCTTAACATTATACTCCTTAAGTTACCCCGTTCTTCTGGTGATAATCATAAACGTGTTGACTAATAGTTTCAGAATAATTATTATGTATAGTATTAGACAGTTTAGCGTTAGCTACACTTCTTATAGCAAAATTATAATAACTATAAAGATATTACTATTAATAATAAAGCCTTAAGCGCTCTTCCTAATGATGATTATGTTAACAGTAATTTACCTACTATTAAAATAAATAAAGTATCTTTTATGTTTACTTAATAAGAATAGTCTATAAATACTACACAAGAAGGTCTCGCCTATGACTAGGCTACTAAGAGTTTAGACACTAATACAAATATGCCCTATAAGAATAATAGTGAAGATAATAGTAGAAATAATAGTAAGAATAGTAGTAAGGATAATAGTAAGAATAATTCTACTCCTTAAGTTACTATAGTCCCAGATCTGGTTTCTAATATACAGGAGTTAGAGATTCTATAGTATTAAATTAAAGCCTTAGTCTTACTCTCTATAGCATCTATCTAATATACCTCTTTATTAGAGTTTAACTGTAGTAAGGTATTACTAAGTAGGGCTTTCCTAATATACTTTTCTATAAATACAGGAAAGTACATAAAGCCTTATTAATAATATATTAACTATAAATCTTATATTAAATACATATTACTATATAAGGATGGCTGTATAACGTAATATTCACGCTTTCATTACATAGCGTTCAATACAATTATAAGGAAACAAATAAACTTAAAGTCTAGGTTTTTTATATTAAGAATATCTAATAATAAAGACATCTCTATTAATAAGCTTTAGAGTACTTTTAAGGATAACAGTTCCTAGTCTATAGCTATACTAAACTTAGTTATATGTTTTACTAGAGCCCTTCATGAGACGCGCCCTTTTTAGATAGGTAAAAGTAAAAATCTTAAAGCTATAGTATATAATTCCATTTCACTATTTACTAAAACTAATACTGGGACTAATACTGGGACTAATACTAAGACTAATACCTTTCTAGATACGGCAGCTAAAGAGTCTAAGTTTATTTATTACTTTCTCTACAGCTAATTACTATTAAGATAACCTAATATAATATCTATCTTAATATAATAAGTGAAAGAATGTTATCCCTACCACTAGAATTAAGATCACACATAATAACGTTTAGGATAATCCCTATATTATTATCTATTACTTTTACTATTATTTTTAAGCTTTCAAGGATAAGATACTTACCCTTAAGTTTAGTATTATTAATAGTTAGAATTGTTTTAAGTAGCAGAGCTATGGTAGTACTTATAATTATAATATATATTACTATAAAGACACGCTAAATCCTGATAAGAAGCTCTTTAATAAAGATAACCACAGAGCTTTAGCCGAATTTACGAGATTTTAAAGAGTATATATTTCTACTATATATTCTTAACCTTAGCCTTAAGATATTACTAATAAAGGCTCGCCTCTTTCACTTGCCTATTCTAATATAACCTAGGAATTTAAGTAATTGTTCTTAATCTTAACTAGAATTTAAATCCACCGTTATATAACAGAGTATTACTTAAAGTTTAATAAGAAAATAAAACAGCTTAAGTGCTAATTTTCTGCTTTCTAGTTATTTACTAAATTCCTTACTATTTACTATAATAAGGGTAAGTTATACTATTAGTTTTACCCTACGCATAATCACTCTTAATTAAATCTATATTATTATATACTCCTAATGAGATGGCTGGCTAATATTGATATTTAACTATATACTAGCACTACTAGTGTAATAATATATAGTAGAAAGTATACCACTAAGTAGGAAAAGCTTTCTAAGGACTATAAGACTATAATTACTAGAATTTTATCTAAACTTAATTCTAAAAGGCCGCTACACTCTTTCGTTATAAAGATAATAAATAAGCTTATTAGTGAGTGGGACTAGTTAACTTAAAAAATTTCCTATTTTCTTCTTAATCTACTATTAGTTTATTACTCTTATTAGATACTTAATGTTAATTATCAGCTAAAGGAGGACCAGCTAAATACGTACTATTTTAAGAAAAAAAATAGTAAAGATAATGGAACTCTTTATTATAGTAAAAGTTTTCTCTAAAAGTATAAAAATCATCCTAATCTATATGATCTTTCTTTCCATAATTTCTTTCTTAAACATAACTATACTAGCGACATGAAGGAGAGGCCTTAGGCTAAGCTAAAAATTTTAAACTTTATATTCTAATATTATTTTAATTATAACTCAGCGCAGTTTACTTATGGTTAAATTATACTCTATTATCTATTTTAAGAGATAAGTAAAATCCTTTCGTCTAAGAATAAAACCTTTACTATATATAAGGAGGCTTATTAGTACTATAAGTCCTACTATAGTCACCTATAAAATAATTTATATAAGAAAAAAAAACTATCTACTAAAGAGAATAATCCAGACCTTAAAGACATTAATAAAAAAGAGAAAGATCTTAATTTATCTTATAGAAAATTAGCCGCTCATTAACCAGGCACATAAGATATTCTAGTTAATAGAAAAAACTTAGAAAATTACTTTAAAGATCGCGTAATAAATTAGTCTACCTAAATTAGTACCTATAACCTTAATCTCTTTACATACTAGAAATAATAAAAGGCTGATTATCCTATTAACTTTACTATCTAGGCTAAGAGAACATATAAGACTCTTATTAAAAAGCAAAAGTTATTTAATAGACTTATTATAAACCACTACTAGTTAATTTTAGTTAGAGAAAACCTCCTATAGTAGCTAGTTAACTTAAATAGAGAAGTAGAGTCTAGAAAAATATATATTATAGAATTTACCTCTACTAAGCTTAATAACTTAGCTACTACTTATAGATATTATTCTCTAATAATTTAAGTAGTATCTATAGGTTATGCTGCTTATAATATTTCTAGTAAGACACTAAACACATTATTTTATATTCTAATTAAGAATATAGAGTTTACTAAGTTATTATCACAAGCTATCCAGGCTCTCCAGGCTACGTTTAAAAACATTTAATATCTAGTTATAAATAAAAAATTTATAGTTAGCTTAAAGATACTTGCTTGGGTTAATTTATAGTATAAGAAAATCTTCTTATTATCTAGTTATCTTTCCTTTAGTAGCTTAAGTATAGTTTTAGCTAGAGATTTCTTTCAACTTCCACCTATAAATACAAGGCCTCTATATAATACTTATATATCTTAGAATATAAGTAAGACATTCAGGCAGCAGCTATATTAGTAATTTAAGAAATCTATTATCCTTAACGTTATAATGTGATAGTAGGGCCATAATTAGGGGGCTTTTTATAACACATTAGATTATCTTCACGTTAGAAAGATTATAATTTAAAACTAGCTCTTATTTACTACTAGAATTTAATTAACGCTCTTTATAGATAATATTAATTTATTTTAAGACGCGATTTATATCTACGTTAAGAGGGCTTAAGTCTAGAAGTTAAATTACTACCAGCTATAAAATTCTAGCTAACTTATAATAGCTATTACAACTAGCTATAAGGGCGTAGGGGCTGAAAATTCCATTATAAAAAAAAACTAAAAACCTTAAAGCATTACTTTCTTTAAGTATTAGCTTACGGGTTATACTTATGGATAATATATAAATAAAAAAAGGCCTAGTAAACGGTGCTCTAAGTGTATTAGATAATATTATATAATTAAGTAATACTATAAACTCTTAAAAAAAAGCCCCTTTAGCGTTACTTGTTACTTTTAATAACTATAATAGGCCATTAGTATACAGGACCTCAGGTAAGAAAAATGTAGTACTAATTTTCTATTATTATTAGAATTTCTAGCGTGGGAAAGTTACATGTTTATAGACTTAATTCCCTTTAATAGTAGCTTATACTATTACTGTTTATAAGTTATAAAATATTACTATTAAACAAGCAGTATTAGATATCTTAGATAAGAAGAACTTTATTTTTAGATTAACTTATATAACTATTTCACGCTGCAAGACTCTCTAGGGTATGCTATTTATAAATACCTTTAACTTTTAAAGGTTAAAGTAAAAAGAGAGTAAAATAACACGTATAAGACAGGCTAATATTAATAGATAGTTTTAATATTAAGTTATGGTTACTAACACGGTGTTTAGATCTTAAAGAGAGTAAATATATTTATAGTTAAATAGACTAATACTAACTAATACCTAGAACTTCGTTATTTTGTGTCTATTTCTGCCTAGATCTATCAAGCAGCTTAATCTATACACTAACGTCTTTTAGTATAGAATTATTATTATCTAAAAGCTAGTTAAGTAGGTGTTTAGTATTATTCTTATTAAAATTCCTAAAGTAAAACTCCTTAGTAAAGTCTTTTATTATATTAGACTAAAAAGCACCTGAAAGACCTAAGTATCCTAATATAGATGCTAACTGAATTTTAGATTAAAGATATTAGCTATAAGATTATGCTACAGTAACTACTACTATAATAATACATTCTAGACAGCTAAATAAACTATAAAAGGGTGGAATTAAATAGCTATTAATTAAATCTACTTTAAGTATTAAGACGCCGTGTTTAATTGCCAGAGCATATAAGACTTTTAAAATAGAAATCTAGATTATATTAGTAATATACTAATACCTAGACTAATATCTTACTTTATGGTAGATACTAAGTAGTATAGTTAACTTCTTCTTTATAGGAACACCTTTAAGATTTATGCTTTTTTATACTTAACTTACTTAGTTAAAGTGCTTAGCTTATATTATTATTATTAGATATTTCTAAACAGGTATTAGTTTAGTATTAGTCTAAAACTAAGAAAATAGATTCTTATCTTAAATCGTGATTTGCTTATAAGCCTAATAATATATCTAAAGTCCGTCTAAGCGAGGAGCCGCCTTAATTTCTTAATAATACTTTTTAATACTATACCCTAAAAGTGTTGCACTGCGTGCTACTGTGTTATTAAATCTAGTATAACTAAATTCTTAAGCACTTAAAGTTATTTTTTAATAGCAGTGCTTAATTCTACTTTATTATTATTATCTATATTATTATTATCGCCCGATACAGTATTGCTGAGGATAGAAGATTAGAAGGGATATTCTTTATTAGGGTTTTATAGCTTCGCTTTCTAGATCTAATAAATACTAATCTTAAACCTACTAATATTAGTGACTAATACTAAGACTAATACCTTATTTACTTATAGTTTTTTAATAGCCTCAGTCTTCGCCTTTTCTTTTAGGTTTTTTATTATAAACTTTTTATTTTTCTCCTCGGCAGCGTTAATTTCAGCTGTATAATCCTTCACATATTTTATCTAATATTTTAAGATAAATTTATTTATTGTATTCTTATTCCATACTAGGGCTAGCTCTTTATTCTCTAAATTATTATACCTATTCCTCTCTTTAGCGGTATACACATTATCCGAATATTTATTATCTTTTTTTTAGTGTTTATTTAGTAATATTACAGAGGCAGATTTTACAGCACGTTTTAGAAATATAATAAATAGCTAGTAAATAAAATATCACTAATATATAATATTAGTTTAGATATTAGTTACGCGGCGTAAAAACTTACAAAATATTATTTTAATAAGGTTAGTATATTAGTATTAGTAAGAGAGTAAAGTAAAATTAGATAAATAAATAATTTATACACTAGGCAGCTAATTAAATGCTTATACCTTACTAAAATTTTCTTTTTTACTTATTTTTATCTGTATCTTTATACTAATCCTAACGCCCTAACATTTCAAAATCTACTTTAATACTTAATTTAATTACTAATTATTTCGTTTTAACTAATATCTGTCTAATACCTTAACTATGGCTAGCATAGAGTAGGTTATGCTTACTAGTTTTAATAAGCCTTATAATAATTCTACTAGTACTAAGTAGGTTATACTTATTAGTTTTAATAAGCCTTATAATAATCCTTCCAGCACAGAGTAAGTTACGCCTGGTTTTAATAAGTCTTATAATAATATCTCTAGTATAGAGAATGTTATACTTAGTAGTTCTAATAAATCTAGTAATAATATTCCTAATACCTAGTATGTTATACCTGGTGGTTTTAATAAGCCTTATAATAATATTTCTAGTATAAAGTATGTTACACACACTAGTTCTAATAAGATATATAAGAATATTCTAAGTAAAAAGTATATTACGCTTACTAGCTCTAATATATTTTATAAAAATCTTACTAGTAAAGTAGTATATAAACTAGCCTAAAAGTTAGCCCATAAGACTATTACTGCCACAGATTAGTTCTTAGTATTAAGTAAGATATTAGTTAATTATAATTAATACTTTACAGTCCTTTAGCCTTAAACGCGTATTAAACGGCTTCTAGTAGCTTTAGCTAGTAATAAATCTTAAGTTCTACTACCCCTATACCTTAACTCTCTTAGTAATAATCATAAGCATAAGCCCAGCAGTACATATTTCCAATTTTCCTTTCTTTTCTTTTATTTTCTTCTTTTTATTTTTATTTCTGATATTAAGTTAACAATTTACAGCTAATGCGCTACACGAGATTAAATACTATTAATATTACTAAAAATATCTATTAAGGCATCTTCTATTCCAGTGACTGGTTTATAAGATTATTAAAAACTTTAATAATAATCTCTAGATTTAGGCTATAGCTCTTAACGCTCTGCAAGAAGCCGCAGAGGCTTTCTTAGTTAATATTTTTAAAAATAAGTATTTCTAGGTATTAGTTTTAGTATTAGTCTAATTAGCTTTAGCTGTTAATCTATCCGCTATTTATGCTAAGTAAGTTATAATTTAATCTAAGAATCTCTATTACTTCTTCTAGATTATCTGCTGCCTAGCTGGCTATACTAATTTTATTAGTAATATAGATTTAGCTTATATCACTAGAGCTAGCTATTACTAGTAAAGGCTAATAATAAAAAAATAGGACTAGATATAGAGTTTAGCATTAAGTTAGAGTTTAGTATCTTATTTTTAAATAAGTAGAGTTTTAGTACCTACTCTAAACTTAAAGATAAATAAAAATCTATACTATAGCTTTATTATATATAATTATATATAACTTAAAACTCTAATATAAATTTATAATATACTTCACTACGCTCAGCCCTCTAACATTTATGTTAACTTTAGTATTTTAAATATTATAATTAATAAAAAAGTTATTAAAATAAAATTTTAAGTAAAGTAATTAAATATTAAGTATAAGAAAAATATAAATAATATAATACTAAAATTTATAAGTATAAAAAATAGGAAAAAAAAATAAAGAAAAATTTAAATTTAAAAAAAATTAAAAAAAAAAATTAAAAAAACTATTATAAAATATATAGTATAATTTTAAGTAAAATATACATTAATGTTATTTAGTTTATATATTTTATAATATTTATAAATTTTATTTACTTTTTTTATATTAGTAATAACAAACTTTTTAAAATAAGTTATTTTTATATATAAAAATTAAAAGTAAAAAAAAATTAAACATTCTTAAATTTTTTTTAAATTTATACTACTTAGCTTTATAATATAAAATTTTAAAATTTAAAAGTAATAAAGTATTTACATAATTAAAAATAATTGCTTTAAAATATTTATTTACATAAAAAGTTATTTTATTTTTATTTTAACTAAAATAGTTTTTAAAACTTTATTTAAAAAAACCCTTTAATTATAAATAGTTAAAAACTAATTTTACTTTAAATCTTTTGTATATTATATGTTAATAACTAAATTTAACTTTTAAAATACTTATACTTATACTTAAGTGGTTGTTTTTAAAACTTTATTTTTTTTTTTTTAAAATAGTTTTCTAAAAATTATAGTATTAATTATAGTTTTATAGTATTTTAAAATTTATTACTATAATTTATTTTACTATAATAAAGTAGTTATAATTATTTATATTTAAAGTTAATTTTTCTAACTACTTACTTTTTAAGTAAACTTTTTATAAGTATGTAATAGTATACTATTATACATATTATACTATATACATAGCTAACTAGCTAGCTACTATTAGTTAATAGCTTTTATATTATCTATTTGTTTTATACGAAATTCTTTCTTTAGTAATTCCTTTTATAACTACCTAAATTTTATATGTAGTAAACTAATTTAATTTTATTATAAGTTTAAATATTACTACCTATAGCCTTTTGTAATAAAGTATATATATTTAGAGTAGATTAATTTTAACTACTTAGCTTTAAAGTAGACTTTTTAAAACTATTTGCTTTTTAAATACCGTTTTTATAACCATTTATTTATTATGTATACTTCTTTTCTAATACTTATTTTATACTAAATATTTTCTAGCAAACGGGTTTTCTAGCATGTGTTTCTTTTCTTAAGGACGTGATTAGATTCTAAATTTAAGAGACGTGATAGGAATAAATAAAGTATGGATTTAATTTTTGGGTTCTTATTTAGGCTAGGGTAGGTAGAGTTTTAGACATTTCTCAAACTCTACTTACCCTAGAACTATTATAGAATAGTGTATCTTCATTATTATTTAAATCTAATAAATGGCAGCGCCCTAATAATATTAATAATGATGTCTATGCCTTTAGCATCGACACGCGTCAATATAACTAGGAAGCGTAACAGAAAGGTGCAACTTTTATGGACCATTTCGTACCATTCGCGGTCGTTAGATTGTTTAGTTGTGGGAGTTGCGTGCTCATAGTTACTCGCCTTCATGGATTCACGTAGTTCAGGTTCAGTAAGCGAGATTTAAGATCTCACTAATCGACAACGGTATTCGCTCTTAGACAGCCGCAGCCAATAAGAGCGAACTTTACCTAGGATCAAAACTATTATATGTGCTACCAAGCGCTATAAAATATCTTTATTTCCCCCCTGCGCCATTATACGTTTTTTTGAGGGGGAAATAGTGGGATTCGGTTTAGTACCCTAGGACACCAGATTTGAGCACCGTGATTAAAGCCCAAACTTACATGTTTATATTAGAAGTGTGTTGATATCAGAAGTGTGTTAATATCAGAAGTGTATTGATATTAGAAGTATATTGATATCAGAAGTGTATTGATATCAGAATTGTGTTGATATTAGAAGTGTGTTAATATCAGAAAGCTAAGGGCTTTAATTAAATCAAGGGCAGTCTAGCCCCTAGGAAATTCAATCAGATACGGGCTTGCCGTCCATGCGGTGCGGTAACAGCCATAAAACCTTTATAACCAAGGCGTCTAAGGGCTGTGTTGATCGGCGGGATCCAAGTCCCTATTTGCTACTAAGGTACAAGGCCAATGGACGTCGACGAGAGCGACGCCCATAGCCGCACACGTTGTATACGAAAGAAAAGTCCCTACAGGAAACGTGGGTGTAAGAAATATTAGGCCGCACGCGGCGTCAGGCAACCCCATTTTAGCCTAAGCCACTAAGTCTGTTGGACCTTTGCCCCTAGGGGATTGAAGTCCGGCTAAAGCTTTAGAATAATTACACATAGACCATTTCACTAGGTCCATATCCGCAATGAGATCAACACGGGAAAGGGCATGAAGATGCAGTGAATGCGGTCAGAGCAAACCGTCAAATATACCATATAGGCCGACTGATGCTGAGAGCAGGTTAAACCCCACAGGTACAATTCGCACCACTATCCCCCACCCCTGACTAATCTACGTTAGTTGTAGAAAGGAAACTTCAAGATTACTTGTTACAGAGCGTTGCAAAACCGGCTTCCCCTCCAATCACTCTCGAAATTCTTTTCATCCCCTGTCGGACAACGGAACCCCCTAGCAATAAGCTGACAGGGGGTACTACGAGCTATATCTTTCTTCTCTGAACTTAAGGAAAAAGCTCGTGCTAAGTTTTCCGTTTCTTTTACTGCTGAGTAAGACTGTTGTTTTCGCTTCACGAGATATTTCATGCCTTAGGCAAACGCTATGCAAATCTCTTTTCCGTCGGGATAGTATCAACGGGGCCGGAATGCGTCGAATCCGGTGGCGGATATATAGACGTTCGCTTACTTTTACATGGTGCATTCTTGTAAGCTATCTACCAGTGTGCATTCGACATGAAACGTCCAAACTGCTGTTTGATTTCAAATCCACTATACAAGTATTTCTAATCTCTCTTGCGATTCTAAGCAACTCTGCCTCCGCGATATCTTATAAAAGGAACCTAGACCTGGGGAGGCGATTCGTCTCCCTTTCCACTTTTTACCTTTTTCACCTTTTTCATTTCGCTCTCTGCTCTCACGCCTGCGAGAACTCTATTATCGATACGCGGCCCGATGCATGCCCCAGAGCAACGATGTCCTCGAAAACGGCCACGCTTGTGGCTCGATGGTCGGGAGGAAGCCAAAGCAGGGTTTCTGAGCCGCGAAAGATCCATTGTTCCTTGACGAACAAGGCTGGAGCGCGAGTGCAAGGAGAAGACGGAGATGGAACAGAGTTAGGGCTGGCGATTCCATGTTTTGTAATGCCGAGGGCGAGAGTTCCTCGATCGGTATGTAAGTGAGACCCGTCGCTAGAAAAGGAAAGTCGTTGAATAGTGGAATGAACCTCGAGGGTCTGCTTGCAGCCGCCCGTCTCCGCACCCCAGAGCCGCACCGTCTCATCGCCCGAAGCCGACGCGAGCTGCTTACCGTCCGGCGAGAAGGCGACTGACTCGGCCGAACGGCTATGGCCCTCGAAGGTCTGCTTGCAACCGCCCGTCTCCGCATCCCAGAGCCGCACCGTCCCATCGCCCGAAGCCGACGCGAGCTGCTTACCGTCTGGCGAGAAGGCGACTGAATTGACCCAACCGCTATAGCCCTCGAAGGTCTGCTTGCAGCCGCCCGTCTCCGCATCCCAGAGCCGCACCGTCCCATCATCCGAAGCCGACGCGAGCTGCTTACCGTCCGGCGAGAAGGCGACTGACTTGACCCAATCGCTATGGCCCTCGAAGGTCTGCTTGCAGTTGCCCGTCTCCGCATCCCAGAGCCGCACCGTCCTATCGCCCGAAGCCGACGCGAGCTGCTTACCGTCTGGCGAGAATGCGACTGACTTGACCCAATCGCTATGGCCCTCGAAGGTCTGCTTACAGTTGCCCGTCTCCGCATCCCAGAGCCGCACCGTCCTATCGCCCGAAGCCGACGCGAGCTGCTTACCGTCAGGCGAGAAGGCGACTGACTCGGCCGAACGGCTATGGCCCTCGAAGGTCTGCTTGCAACCGCCCGTCTCCGCATCCCAGAGCCGCACCGTCCTATCGCCCGAAGCCGACGCGAGCTGCTTACCGTCCGGCGAGAAGGCGACTGAGTTGACCCAATCGCTATGGCCCTCGAAGGTCTGCTTGCAGTCGCCCGTCTCCGCATCCCAGAGCCGCACCGTCTCATCGTTCGAAGCCGACGCGAGCTGCTTACCGTCCGGCGAGAAGGCGACTGAATTGGCCGAACGGCTATGGCCCTCGAAGGTCTGCTTGCAGTCGCCCGTCTCCGCATCCCAGAGCCGCACCGTCCCATCGCCCGAAGCCGACGCGAGCTGCTTACCGCCCGGCGAGAAGGCGACTGACTCGACCGAACCACTATGGCCCTCGAGGATCTGGTGACATGAATCCCAGTTCTCTCTAATGCCTTTGACGCTCTTGATAAACGGTAGTCGTTGCTTCTTCCAATACTGTTCCTTTATCTTGCTCTCTGTCGGACAGAACGCAATCGCGGCGCCATAGGTCTGCAAGGGCGCCCGTTCTATAATCGATCGGTAACTGAGTGCGTACTTCTCTACATCTTTCAAGAACGTCGCGAACTCAGCGTCCGTGTCTGATCTTGACTGTTGTTAATTAGCATTCTAATACGACTATATATGATGTAAATATATATAGACATACATTGACGATATGCAGAAGCTTTCTAATAGAGAGTAGTGTATCCGGAACTTTGTGTGAGAGACTCAAGCTCTCCAGCCAGTGGAGGAAGTGCTTCTTGAAAAAAGAGAAGACTTCTCCGTCGTCGGATAAAGCCATCTTGCACTTGGAGCTCTGACCTTCGACCTGGCAGAAATGATCAATCCAGTAGATAGAGGAGTATCGCACAGCTGCTAGCGGATCTGGGTCTGGCTCCTTGACCTTGTCGATCGGAAATCCAGGACAGCGGAGGTTATAGATATCTTGTCGGAGAGTGTGTGAAAGGGCATCGAGTGAGCGGGAGAACATATCGAAGTGGATGGACCCTGGTCCAGCAGGAAAGAATGTTTTGGACGCGTTTTCTGTGAGATAGTCCTTCGCCGACTGGTGAATGAGGTAGACGTAATCTTCTCGGATCGTAAGGAACGAGCCACACTTGTTTACGATTTTTTCCAGGTTGCCTTTCTGTGTCAAGCGCCCTCTGAGGCCCGCCACAATCGGAAGTTCTAATAAATGAAGCGGGCGATACGCCAGAGTCGCTGCAGACAGAACAGAGCGGCAGTTCTTCGGGTCGGTACCTTTGAGTCGGCCAATCTGCCCCATCATTCGATCGTAGAGTTTTGGCAAATCGCTGGGCATCTGGTCGAGCACCTGCAGGACATCGGAACTATCCTCGTATTCGACCTCCTCTAACTCGAGGAGCTCCTTAAACACGAGAGCTACCCAGAGGAACGTTCCATTAGCCTTTCGGCGCAACTGCTCGCGGACTTGGGCTTGTAGCTCTTGGTCATATTTCATGGATGTGAGTTTGGCTATCTTGTGGGTGATATACACGTCAATGGCGTGGAAGACGAGTTTGGGATTTACCTCAAGGCTGAGCCTCACGCCAGCGTTATCGGGATCCAGTAGTCGCTCGATGTCAGGCCTATTTCGACTGGATACGATCCATTTGACCCTACTGGACGGAGTTGATGATGTCCGGACAATCAAGTCTAGGAGCAGTGCCAAGTCTGTCTCGCATTCGTCCAGCGCATCGACAACAAGATACGCCTCCGTCAGATTCGGGTCTCTCAGCATGGCCTGAAAGATGTCGGACAACGCGTGAAATGCGCTTTTACCTTCGAGAAGCCTCTGGCCCGCCGAGCCGTACTCGGTCCGCAGGTATGAAATCAGACGGTATTCCTGGACGATCAATAGGTAGATTAGGCCTCGTAGCACAGCCGTGGCATTATTCAGTGTTGCGGCGGTTCCTTGGCAGAGGAAGAAAGAGAGCAAACGAGCGTCGGAGGCTCTCATCAGTTGGTCCAATTCGTTGATAATGCCGATCAAGAGCATGGTCTTGCCCTTGCCAGCGTCGCCTTTGATCCACAGCAGTCGGCCTTGTTTTCCATTTTTCCATTTCCAGAAGTCGGGGTGGTCGAGAACCCATTTGCAGCAGTCCTCGAGCAGGCCGCCTTTGGTCTGCTCGATGCGCGCCTTGTCATGGCGTGGATCTGTCAGGCGTACATACCGGAGACACTCGTGATCCTTCTCGGACATTTGCGCAAAGAGTTGTTCCTGTTGTATACGACGTACATCTCTGGGGTCCTCTGTAATAAGGGCTAGGTTTTCTTCTTGGACTTTGCGCGAGGCCTCTGCTCCGTGGACAGACATGACTGTCTCAAACTTCTGAACAAGTGAAGTTTCGCCTTTCAAGATTAGGGATGGTGGTTTGAAAGACTGTCGGAACTCCCTCTCAAGTCTGACCAACGCCTTCTTCCGCCCTTCGCCGTAGATGAGCGGCATATGGATGTCGAAAATGCCTAGCAAACAGTATACTGCGTCTTCTTCAATAGTTGTCTCGCGTTTTTTTGCCCATGACATTCGCTCTACGAAATCGAATTGGGATAGCAGGCCTCCTTGAAGAGCTTGAAGGCTAATTCCTGTTATCTCGTGAATCTGCCGCTCTAGCGATTTCTTATCACCTAGTAGCTTGCCCTCTACGGAAAAGAACTCAACTGATGCTGGAGCAATAAGTTCTTGAAGCGTCCAGCCGCGGGTAAACCATGTGCTTTTCCGAAAGGCTGACTCCCACTCGCACTGGGCGAACTTATTATTATTATCGTCATGTATGGAAACATCTGGCAAGTACACATAGCACTTTGTCGCATCACCATACCATTTAAACATCGAGTTAATGGCCTCGGAAAGCTCGGTGTAGTTTGCCTTGTCGATACAACAAGTGTCTATCCAGAAGTATTCCAGACCATCGCGGACTGCTTGTTCTCTGCAGAAGTTGAGCTTTTTATAGCCGACCTTATCCTTTCCAGTCCCATTTTCCAGATCTTTGAAGGTGACTTCTTCGCTGTCTTCTCCCCATCTGTGCGAAAGTATAGCATAACGCGGAATTTTATCGCCAATAAACTTGACCAGGTTGAACTCGCCATCGCATTTAAGTTTCAAAAGACGCATTATTGCGATCGGATTTTCAGGGCGCCTTAGGGAAGGAAATCATCATAGACATGAACACATAATCTCGCGTGGAGTTTCCGAAGAACTGCGACTGTGTTGACTGGCAGACCTCATTGCTGAAGAGATGAGCTGGCAGCTGTCAGGCCCGCTTCGCTTATGTTTCCTGTTCAGGTTAGCGATGGTGAGTCAGCACTCAGCAGCTCCTTGTAGTCTAGCGTTTGCTAAGTCCGATCCTTCAAAATTTAGAAGCTGAAGCTTGGACGTTTTCTCCGGAGGGGATTCCTAAAGTCACGTGGGCCACTATCCCCTTTAGGGCAGGGGCTGACGTAAACGCTAGACTAAGCTCCTTGTATGTAGCTGCGACGTAGATAGCTTCCACCAGAACAAGCCACTACAGTTACACACCACATGCGCATTAGCCTCGTGCTGTGAGAGCAGCAACTTGTGGCCTTACTTCCATTAGCAGCACGATCACATAACCACTAATTATAAGATGCAATGTGTGATCCACTGAGCATTAGTTAAGGAGTTGTTGATTCCGAATTTCTGAGCTAATCCCGAAGAGGAAGGTTAATGGCACCTAGGTTTCCGAGCGAGTGCGGAACGTCTTCCCCCGCTACCCGCCCATCTTTGAACAGTGCACTATCGCACACCACGCTACACTCGACCTCCCCTTACAAACCATCCATCGAATCGTGCTTTGCACCATGACCTAGACATGGGCTGAGGCGGTGGTGTGTGATTGCCGGTCTTTTCTCGCAAGAACATCTGTTGAGGTTAAGCATTGCAACGTACCGAGCGCCACTCAACAAGAAGCACCTAGACCGACGCAGCAACAGAAGCTTATCACCTCAAAAATGGTGAGTCACGAGAATTACAGTGCATCTCAAAAGTCTTCGAACTCGACCGCCTCACTGTTTCAAAAATATCCGTGCCGCCTTGGCCCGGCTGATCGCCACTTTAGCGACCTTCTAGAGGGCTCAAATCTGGGGCTGGGTGTGGGTCGCCCCAGCACCGGTCAGCTGTCTTCGACTTATCTCAGAATCTCAGTCCGCAGAGCCTCAAATCTGAAGTAAGTCTTCGGCATGATACGAGTACACGAATCCGCAAGTGTCGATACGAAGTGTGATAAGCGACGAATCCTCTCGCGGCCGTCAGAGAAGGTTTTCATCCATTCCGTCACCAGTTGTCCGCCTGGCAGTATGGTAATATGGCAGTTCGACGATAGCGGCCTAGCAGTCGGTCCTCTTCCTGATGCCAATAGTTTAATCCGGCAATGGCTGCGACTGCGAGGGCGTTGATTCTTGCCTGAAGCGTGGCGGGACCTGGTACTCATCAATTACGCCACGCCCCAGAGTTGGGGTGCGCTCGGCCACCCCCGGATCCGAGTTCTCGTTTTTCTAGAACATTTCCGTATCCGTGCACCCCAATCCGTCCCAACGTTTCCACGAGCCTTGTAACAGCCTTATAAGGGTGCAGGCACCAATGGTTTCTTGAACTCACACTCCATTCTTCTTCTCCCCCATCGGATACGTCGTCGCACTCGACTGCCACTATCCCATATGCCTTTTTGCATTCCAAGCTAGACCTTCGTCTATACCCTTCCCCTCTCGTTTGTCCTGCGAATCCAAGCTGACACTCGGCGTGAACGTGTCTCAAACTGTCGTCGGAGTTTGCAGTATATAGACTACGAGGTACTCTGGACTCTTGGTTGACCGATTCATTCCACTCGCCATGGACGGCGAGCAGAGATATGACGAGGAGTCGCTTCAACACATCTATGCGCTCTTAGAGAAGTACGAATGGCCCGAGATATGTGGAATGATACAGCAGGTTGCCAGTCCTCGTAAGTAGCTGGTCACTAATCCAACACCTCTCCCTCAACTAATTTCTCGCAGGCCCTACTTCAACCGTCTCATTCTCGACCTCTTCCCAGTTCTCTCGCAGGTCTACCGACTCCCGATTCTCAGCCGTGAGCGCCGATTACGCGCCGTCTTTGCTGTCGTCCACTTCTTCTCGTTCGCGACCTCGACGGGACCCATCGTTTTACCGTTCCGGTCTCAATCCTACAAGACCTGGCCCGTTACCTATACCCTCGCCGGCTTCGGAGGCATTCAGTCCGATGGACACCCTTTCGCAAGCCTCGCCCCTCCCCATTGACTGCGACTCAAGCTCCATTGCTTCCTCAACTACAAGACCGAGCGGACGGTCGGCCAATGAAGGCTGTTGGTTTTGCACCTTTTGCACTGACCATAAGTCATTCTGCGCCAAATCCGACTGGAAAAAGCATGAGACGCGGCATCATGAAACTGGTGAGGATTGGCCTTGCCCATTTCGTAATTGTTTCCGGGTTTTCGATCGCCAGGCAGACTTCCTAAAACATTGTCAATGCCATCATCCAGATTTACCTCCTCCAACGGACATAAGGATACGACTACTTCCCCGAGTGGTATATGGATGCGGCTTTGATGGTTGCAAAGCTGTTCTCATAGGATGGAACGAGCGATGCAACCACGTTGCGGACCAGCATATGAAGAAGGAAGGGATGACACGATCTGAGTGGAAGTATTCCAACGTGATTCACAACTTACTACGCCAAGATGCCACACGAAATGGCTGGAAGGAACTTTTCTCCGCTCTCGAGACCAAACAGCCAAGATATCAGATCACCTGGAGGCCAGAGAATACGCGCATTCTGAAGCAGAAACTGGAATGCCGCGACATGAGACCCGACATAGACGTAATCCTGCATACAGCTCTCAGCCTGCGGGAAGGTCGTCCTTTTAACGATGTAGTAGAGTTGGATCCAAGCCTCAGGACTCCTAGCCAAGACTCAATACCTGATTTCGACACTTTGTCACAGGACCAGCTCAACCAGATTCTCAAGGGTAATCCAACAAAACCTGTTCCCCGCGTCCGATCGAACACCTTAACAGCACCTACATACAAGCTATCCGGTAACAACATGAACACCTTTGTAGAACCCCACCCAGGCACCCTCGTCGAATTCGATATCCCATCTCACACCGGAGGAACCGTGACCGACGCCAACGGAAGACGCATAAGCTACATCATGGACATCGACCAAGAAAGTCTAGGTCTGCCTTCCGAACCTGATCCACAAATCCCACCAGGATTGGATCTAGACCCTTTTCAGATCGATACTGGTAGTTCTTCAAAACCAATTGGGATTCACTATCCGCATTCTTTCGATACTTCGTCGATGTTTGAGGGGTCGCCGCATCAACGTCGTTCCTCAAGAGGCCATATTATTCCGAAATCTATAAGGCATTTTACGAGCCGGTTGAGTCCTAAACAATGAGTTCTCCGGTGAATCAGCAGGATGGGATTTCTGAGTTTACGACGCCGCGGTCCCATCGTGGTTGTACGCAACAGTAGTCTCGAACAATCGACGGTCAGGTCGAACTTTTCCACATACTCTCCCCTTTCACGCCTCATGGAAGGCTTTTCGGCGCCTTCCGCATGCATATCTCTCGAAACTAAAAATTTTCGGCCTCCATCAAGGCCATCGTTTCCTAATCTTCCTTTTGTGGCTTGGTTTTACTATTCTTTTCTTTTGTTTATACTTAGATACCCCCGTGCAAATGGCACGCGCATAGCAATACAATTCACTTGACATCATTTCGTCCATCCGGCTCCAACCACGTTCAACTTGTGCTTTTGTTTTATTGCATTTCATGCTTCGTATATTCGTGCGGTCCGACATGATGTTTCGAGGCCCACGTTCCTTTCATCAATGTCCGCATCCGGTTAGCGGTATGCATCATATCTTGAGAAGATGCACAATTTGGCGAAGTGTGGCAAGCTAAGGCAGATGTTCACCGGTTTATCATGTTCACATACCATTGATCTAACTCTGTCATGGCTGAGCAGCTGCTAAATCCATATAAACGCCACAAAAAGCTCGCGCCCTTATTTAAGGCAATGCTTCCGACTCTCTGGCGCCATTCTAAAAACTCCTCCACCATCGCCAAGCTTCGCTAGATTTTGCGACCCAAGACGAACAGATTTTTATAGGCATATTGGTTCGTGCTAGGAAATTCACTGCTTCTTCTCACTTCTTCGAAGCTTTGTGCATCGCTCAGCACAATTTCGAATAATATGACCAACGTTTTCGAGTATAATGAGATTTCTGGGTCGGACATCCGCCTCGTATCAATCGGACCGGATGAATAGGACGCCAAAATTCGATGCAAGCTCAAGCATGCTCCCTTGAATGACGATTTCAAATTTGTCGCCTTGTCGTATGTCTGGGGCGACGCGAATGATCGCGTGGTTATGGAATTGAATGGTCAAGATTTCTTCATCACTCGAAATCTTTTCCACGTTATTCGCCAATTCCGAGATCATATTGCTCAAGGCCAACTCCGAGATGAAAAATTTTGGTTTTGGATTGACGCAATTTGTATCTATCTCGATCGATCCCGAATCAAACACTGTAGAAACTTGAGGCTGGGACTTCTGTTTTGTGAGGAACAGCCAGAGGGAAAGGAACATGAATGTTTTCGTCAGGACAATTGAGCATCGTGAAGAAATTTGCGTCAAGCTAAGGGAAGATGCAGCAAGTCACGGAGAAACGGCCTCGAGAAATGCCTATTTCATGGTCAACCAGTGCAATTATGATCGTCATCCGAAATCGGTTTAGCGCCATTGTGGGGCATCAAGCAAGCACGACCTCCACCTCTTCGAGATCCAAACTTTCCCACATGGTCTTCTGAACTCGTCCAAGCCCTTTTCTCATGGCAATCCCACCGTGTCCTTCTATGAGCATGACGTTATAGAACTCATAAACGTTACCATCCTTGCTCCGCCTCTTCATCTCCCACTCATCTAACATGGTCCAAGGTACGCCAACACTTTGCCCAGGGACGCAAAGAAACTCGCCGGCTGAGATGGCTATAAACTCTCCCGAAACGTCGGCGGTAGACCAATCCTCTGACTTTGGATCGTGAAGTTGAACTAATCCCACCTGAAGCTCGCGGTTCGATGTTGGTTTCCTTTCGATGGCATACCAGCGGTCGTCTTCCTTCCGTGGCGTCCCCTTCGGCTTAATGGAAAGAAATGCCCTTTTTACTACTCCCTGTATCTTCGATGTCCACGATTGATTGTCGCTGACTTCTGCGATATCCAAAGGTAAGGGAACCGGGAATCGAAATTGGCGATGCTCTCCTAAGGCAGAATGTGTAAATTGATGATTGGTACTACGCAGCAGACGACTAAGCGTGCCATCTTTGCCAAAACCAAATCGTAAGGCTTGCCTCTTCCAGCCAACGGGAGGCGGCAATGAACTGTCCTGGGCCAAAGCTCGATGAACGCTGTAGCAGTTGACGAGTGGGACGAGAGCGCCTGAGGAACGGGATGTCTTCTGCCATTTTACTATTGTCGTTATGGTGTAGAAGCTTTGGTTGTAATATGACAGGAAGAGACTTTCGGCGGCAGCTTCCCAAGCTGAGAAGTCGAAGGGACCCTTCCATCTAGCCCAAGACCAGCTTGGAAGATCTGCAAGAGGTTTGCTGTCCGCTATGGCGAGCGATATTCTATCTGCAAGAACGCCCTTGGGCTGCCAAAGAAGGCCGATGTCGAAACAAACTTCTGGGAGCCCAAATAGGAAACCATTCAAGAACGAGGCCTCCAGCGCGTCAAGAACGCCAGCGAAGGCGTCAAGAGAATCGCATGGGTATGTCAGTTCCCTCTCAACATACTCTTCTACAAGACTTTTGAAGTAGAACATATTGGGCCATTTGTGGATGATGAGTTTGGTCGTTCCTGAACCGGGGAGACTGACATCATGCGATATAGGTATGTCAGTGCCTTCCTGCCATATGCTCTTCTGGCATTGGAATGTAACAGTATCTCCGCGGAAGACGAAAGATCGGCGTGCGAATATTCGCTCCTGGAACGTCCACCCCCGCGTAGACCATCGAGTATTTTCGGTTGCCGGCTCATAGACAACGCCAATTTCGGCCAGGAGCTCTCTGCAGTGGGTACGATATTTGGGACGAATACAGTCCTCTGTGCAAAGCCCATGACTTCCATCTCCTCCTGCAGCGATTATTACGAAATGCGCATGGTAATATATGGATCCCATGGCCTGAAGCTGGCTATGTTTCTCTGGCTGGTCGTCTTGAGGGACGCAGTAGCGATCCACCCAAAGATATTTCAGGCCCATATTTCTTGTAAAAGTCATGGCTTGTTCCACACTTTGAGGAATCCGATCGAAATTCCAAGTGAAGAAGCCAAGCTCCAGCATTCTGGATAGAGCAGTCTTCGAGCATTCCCATGTGTTATGTTGAAGGTTGGGATCCGAAGATCCCCAGACGTAACTGAGAGCTGCATACTTCTCCCGGGTTGATGCGCGAACCAGACAGTTTGCATGTAAATCAATGAGGTAGATCGGCACGATGTCTTTCGTATTTGGAATATCTTGCGACATAGAACACGTCTGCGCATGGCCGTTTATACAGTGCTGCAGGCTTTTTTTGCTGAAGCCGGTGCTAAGATATGTACGATCGAATTCTTTGAGATACCGCTTGGCTTCGGTTGGTTGCAGATACAAAGCAGTGCCCTTATCGACAGTGGCTCTGAGACACTGGACGACTTTCGTTGGGAACACTGTAAAGGATACCTGCATTATTTGCTTCTGAATTCCCAATGTTGAGAGAATATGCGACATGACTTCGCACGATGGGCATTCTGAATCGGAGGACACCGATACTGTGACACTGGTGCCTTGTCCATCCCATGAGTTGGCATCATCGCCACCCCTTAACGAAACGAGAACATTCTCAATTCTTCGACATCCCGCGCATAGGAGTTTCTGTTAATGCGTCAGTTCGATGATGAGCTTTATGCAGTATGTACGCAGGTCAGTCGGCTGTGCAGACTTGTTTACCTTTCTCTTCCCGCCCTTGGCGTCATCGCCATCTCTTAACGAAACGAGAACATTCTCGATTCTTCCCACGCATAGGAGTTCCTGTTAACGTGTCAGTTCGATGATGAGCTTTATGCAACATATACGTACGTCAGTCTGCTGTGCAGACTTGTTTACCTTTCTCTTCCCACCCTCCGGGGCCTCAACGCATTCATAACTCTTAGAGTCTTCGTAGATTTCAAAGCGCCGTTGCCTTCCCATGGGATATACTCAATGTAACTTGGTGTGGATGCATAAAGCCAGAACTTGGCCTTGTTCAGCTCATATACGAAGGTAAGCGAGATATCGCTAGGCATCCACTTTCAGCTGATGAATGGGAAGCGGGGCAGATCTTGGCGCTGTTCTTACCGCAAAGTGGCATCATATACCGTGGCTGGAGAGATTTAATCGAGAAGTTTTCATCCCTAGACGGCGCCTTCCTTCCCCGCGTGTCGACCTTGCATCATGTGACGCAAAATTCCGACCCTGCACTCATATTTCAGGCAAGTGCGAAACGCCACAAAAATAATTCTACATAGCACACAGGAAGTTGTCGGTATTAAAGAGCAGGCTTAAGGATTATCTCAATAACATATTGCCTACTTCCAAATCCGAGAGCACATTACCTACCCGACAAGATACTATACGGTCATCGAGAATTAGTAAATCTTCGTTACTCGTCACTGAAAATGCTAGGTTAGCGTCAACACGCAGGTAGAATTCAAGTCCGTATAAATGCGAAGCAGGATGAGTTCAAGCATGCGGACGTGTGATATGTAACAGTAATAAAAGCAATCTGGTAGAAAATTGCCACCATAAATAGGGAGGCTGGCCGACTCGCTTCAGCCACACCCTTGTGGATATTTACTAATTACATAGATTATGGGAGAGTAGAGGTACATGTGGCGCAGCTTATAAGACCACCACCCCTATATCAAAATTTGTTACCAGATGACTAAGCTAGACTTCACATGCGAAAAGTAATACTCCTACTATGCTTATAATAAGGCTATATAGCTATCTTATAAGTACTAAACATAAGTACCCCCTACAAAAATAGTAAAAAATAGAAATTTCTGAGGTAATTACTTAATAATCTTATTAGTATTAATACTAATTTAAAGAGAGCTTTTTTATAAAGTGTTATAAATAATAATAATAAGATAGCTATATTTAAAGAGCTAAGGAAACTAGCCATAATAGCTAATAAAGCTCTAAAATAGAAACATATATTTAAGCTAGAAAAGAAGAATTATAAATAGGCATAGGATATACTAACACAGGCTAAAATATAAGCTAAGAAATAAAAATAAAAATATAGAACTATACTATAGGATTAGAAGTAGTTACGTACGTGACTAAGAAAGGCTTAATAGATAAGTACAGATAAAAGAGATAATACTAAGACTAAACTTATCTTTATTATTTTCTTTAATAGTATCTAATATACTACCAGCAGGTGTATAATATACG
This sequence comes from Zopfia rhizophila CBS 207.26, assembly GCA_010093925.1. Classification (NCBI taxonomy): domain Eukaryota; kingdom Fungi; phylum Ascomycota; class Dothideomycetes; family Zopfiaceae; genus Zopfia; species Zopfia rhizophila. Next base: position 2,019,635 of record ML994621.1, read on the forward strand.
TATGAAGAGTTTTCTATAAATATAAGGCATAGAATAGCTTAGAGATATTTTAGATTCTTTATAGTTACTCTAAAATCAAGATCTTATCTCTAAGTTAAGACTTGAACTTAAGTGAAATAGTTTAATACTATCTTATTAAATCTATTATATATCCCTTTCTCTACCTTATGATAAGCACAAACTCTATTCTGTTAAACCTAGAGCTATTTATTCTAAATATAGAAAAAACTAAAAGCTTATTAAATAACTAGTTAGGATAGAGTTACTAAACGTGAAACATACTATTAAGTAAAGGCAACTTATAACATTATAACTACCCTTTTAAAGTGTAAGAGAGGACGTTGGATTGATTCTAATAACAAATTTCTAATTATAGTTTATAATAATTTATTATAAGAACGAATAAGAACTTTACTTATTAGAAAAAAGTAGTAGTAAAGAAGAAGTTATAATAGAATCTTTATCTACTACTAAAAGTACATCAGGAGGAAGTAAGAGTATATAGTAAATTATTTAAGAATAAAAAGTAGTTATTATAAAACTACGTAATACTCTAGTCAACCTATAATAATAAGTAGTAGTAAGTAAAACTAGTAGAAAAGAAATAGCAAAAATATAATCTCCTATAAAGTTTAATAGTAATAAAGATAAACTTAAAACCTTTATAGCTATAATAAACTTCTATTATTAGTTTAATTAATCTTTATTCATAACTAACTAAGATCGGATCTTAGTAGCTAGTATAAATATAATAAGAAAAGCCATAAAATAATTTAAACTACTTATAAAGAACTATCTAACTAAAGAAGATTTAAACTTAGGACCTACAGGACTTATAAACTATAATAATAATATTAAAAAAACCTTTAAAAACTATAAGAGCTTTAAAAAGGAAATGATTGTAGTTTTTAAAAAAATTAATAAAAAAATAGAAGTAATTTAGAAGCTCTAATGGCTTAAATAATACATATTAATAGCTAACTATATAGCAGAATTTAAGTAAATCTAATCTTAACTAGACTAAGCAGATTAATCTCTAGTTATAATATACTATATAGGACTAAAAGACAGGATTAAGGATAAAATTTCCTAAAGAAAATAACCTAGTATACTTTTAGAAATTATTAAATAAGCGGTAATAATTAATAACTATTAGTATTAAAGGGAATAAGAAAAAAAGAACAACGCTAGGCTAGTAATCTATATACTATAAAAGAATAGAAAAGATAACTAAACTTATAATATAATAGAAATCAACTAAGTATTAGTCAAGAACATATAGATTAATAGATAAAAATAAAATAAATAAATTAAGAAATAAATAAATTAATATGCACGCAGAGTATGTCTTAGTTATAAAAAAAAACACTTTATTAAAGACTATAAATAATAAAAAGTAGATGTTAAATAGGCTTATATTTAAACTAAAGCACTAATTAAAATTACTATAGTCTAAATAGAATTAGCTAAAGACTAGAAATTTAGATAATAATAAGATTAAGAGATAATAGAGAGCAAAAAGCTAATATCTATAATAATTAGATAATAAATAAGCTAGAGATACTACTAAATCTATAAATTAGAATACTATATAGAGAAATATTATATCACTAAGCACTAAAAGGTTACTCTAAAAGACAGAATGTATAAATACTAATAAGTATTATAAATAGCTAAAAATAAGTAGTATAGAGAACTTAACAGATAAAAACTAACCACATAAATAAATAAAATTTATAAATAAGAACTAATATTACTTATAAGTTATGTAACCTGTTACTACTCTGTTAGATATCTAGAGCTAGGCTAGGACTAGAATAAAAAACTAGAAAAAAAACTTACTCTATTTATCTTATAAGTATAAGACAAAGAAGCTGCTGAAAGAACTATATAAAAGAAATACTAGATATATAGAGAAAAGATATATACCAGATAAAAATATAAATAAACAGCTTATACTATTTAAGTTAAAAAACTAATAATAAAATAAGTATTAAAATAAATAGCATAAAAACAGGAGCTTAACATATAATAAGAATTAATTTATATAGATTCCAAAAAAGAACTTTAAGACTCTAAGACTAAGAAATATAAGTAGTTAGACTAAGATAAGTACTAACTAGAATACTAATACCACTAAGCTAAATACCGCTAAAATAGATAGTTAGCTACAGAATTACATACCAAACTAATAATAAAGAAATATTTCTTAGAATAAAAGTACCAAAATTATAGAGAGGAAACAAGAAAAGAATATGAAATACTATTATAAAAATAATACTAACTTTAGTGATGTTTTATCTATAAACTAAAAGAAAAGACACTAAGAAAATAACTGCTACTTAAAAGTTAATAAATAATAAAAAACTAGGAGGCTAGTAAGTAATAACCATGCTACTAGAGAGCTAATTTAAAGTTAAAACTTAAGAATTATCACTTAACTACACACGACTTAAATAAAAACACGAAAATAAGCTATATATAGATATATATATTAATAGCTTTTAGACACAAGCGCTTGTAGATAGCAGAGCTAGTAAAACACTTATATTAAATAAATAAATATAAGGATACTATATCTTAACTAGAGTTCTAAACGAACCTATAAGAGTAGTATACGTAGATAATAATCCAGTAATATTTAGAAAAGACTTAATTAATCTTAAAATAGAGAATATAACTATTAAAGTAGCAGGTTACATAAATAACTACTATATTAAGATTATAGATCTAGGTAGTAAGGATTTTATATTAGGATAAAACTAGCTAATATAATAGAATCTACTAATTAACTAGAGAATAAAGTTTATAAGAACTAGGAAAAACTACCATAGATAAATATAAGCTATAATATAGATAAAGAAAATAACTTTTTACAACACCACGTTTATTATGCCGAACGAATACTAAGAGGAATTTAGAAAATAGTTCTTTAAAAAAGCTAAAGACTAACTACTAAAATACTAAAATTAGGACTATAAAATTATACTTAAAGAAAGAACGGATCTGAAACCAGGACTATTATATTAACTATCTATTAATTAACAAAAGGAGTTATAATAATATCTGAACGAAAATTTGAAAAAAAGATATATATAGAAAAGCAAAAGTACTATAGCATCACCAACACTTTTTATACTAAAAAAAAATAGTAAATTAAAGGTTATGTGTTGACTATAGACATTTTAATGAAGCTATAATAAAAAATTATTACCTTATACCTTTAATATTAAAACTTATAGATAAACTTAGAGGAGCTAAATAGTTTAGCCTTTTTAATATTAAGAATAAATACTATAAAATATAAATAGCTAAAGAACACGAATAGATAACTATACTAAAAATAAGATATAAGTTATTTAAATATCTAGTTATGCTATTTAAACTCACAAACGCACTAGCAATATTCTAGACAATTATTAACTAAGTATTAAGAGAATACTTAGACGTATTTATAATAGCATATCTCAATAACGTGCTTATATACACGAACGGGATATTAAAAGAATATATTAAATATATAAAGAAAGTATTACAAAAGCTTAAGAAACATAACCTATATATTTAAACAGAGAAATGTGTATTCTATAGGAAAGAAATTAAATTCTTAAGATATCTAATATCCCGAGATAAAATAGTAGTTAACCTAGATAAAGCTAGAGATGTTTTATTATTGTGATGACGGGCTCAGTCTTCACGCGTCGTTGCATGGATGCAGGTTGACGGGATAAGTTGGCTCTATTTCAGCTACACTAAGATGAGGAGAGAAGAGGTACAAAGGGGGCTCGCCCCTAAATAGGGCGGTGCATGGCCTGAGCGCGAGCTAGCCATGCTCCGAGCTCTGCGCTAGGTCGTGGCTGGCGTAGCCAGTCGCGATATCATGTGGCCTGCAGCGAGCAGAGCAAGCAGCACCGTCACATTACCCCCCCTCTAAGGGAGGCTCGTCCCCGAGTCTCTAGGTTACAGTCTCCTCCTTGCTGGTCTCTGTACCACTCTTGTCTTTGAAGCCGCCTTGTCGTCCTCCTCTGTTACGTCCAGGCCCTCCTCTGCTTCGTACGCTTTCAACCAGGCGTCTAGTCGTGCCGGCGGTCCTGCTTTCTCTGGATAGGCCTCGTGGTAGTCTCTTACCTTGTATGGGGCGCCTATAAAGCCTCGGGCGTTGTACCAGGTAGGATCTGGGTCATGAGCTAGCCAGGATGCTTTGTACTGTAGTCGGCCATGGAATAGGCGGCTATCAAGGATTTCCTGCACTGGCCACTCGGGATGCCCGTTGATCTCGATAGGCGGTTCCTCAGGTTCAATTTGGCCAGGCAGTGGGCGAGTAGAAGCCTTCCGTAGGCGGTCTGCGTGGAAGACGTCAAGCATGCGCATGTGCGACGGCAGCTTAAGGCGATAGGAGTGTCCCTTCATGCCTATAATAGGATAGGGTCCGTACATCTGCTGGTCAAGCTTCTGGCTAGGTCGGCTAGTGGTGAAGCCCTTAGGTGTAACGTATACCTTATCTCCTGTAGAGAAGTCTAGCTTGCGGCGCTTCTTATTAGCCTGTTGAGCCTATCACTCTTGTGCTTGAGCGATCCCTTATTGAGCTATCTCTGTAGCTAGCTTTACTATATCATGGCGAGCTTTAGCGTAGCTCTGCGCTTCCTCACGTGACATTTGTTTACAGACTATAGTAGATGCCTTCATACGTTCCTCCTAGTCCTAGTGATAGATTAGCTGGTGGCCAAACTTAATTTAATAGGGTGATAAGCCTGTAGTTTCATACAGTAGAATTGCTTGGGCCTAGTCCATATAGGGCAGCAGGTCTGACCAGTTGTCCTAATAATGGTTAACAAATGAGCGTAGACGCTAGTTAATGTACTAGTTCAGGACCTCAGTGTTCCTGTTAGTTTGGGGGTGATACAGCGTTAAGAGTTTTTACTTAATTCCTATTAGTCAGCATAGCTCATTCATGAATGCTGAGGTGAACTAAGGACCGTGATTAGAGACTATTAACCTAGGCGGGCTAAATACTCGCCAGATGTAGTGATAGTACATATCAGCTGCCTAAGCAGCTGTAGTGGTCTTGCGGTAAGGCAGTAAGAAGCAACGCTTACTTAGCTAGTCCATGACGACAAAGGCGCAGTCATATCCTTTCTTATCTAGAGGAAAGAACTTAAAGTCCATAGAGACGTCTCGCCATGCTCGCTTAGGGATTGGTAGTAATTTGAGTAAGCCTAGGGTTTTATCACGAGGTATATAGCTCTATCTACAAGCTTTACATGCAGCTACGTAGTCGTCTACATCTTTGCCCATGCAGCCCTAGTAGTAGCGGTCGCGAAGTAGCTTGCCTGTCTTTCTCTTACCTAAGTAAGCAGTCACCTGGGTAGTATAAATAGCTTAAATAAGGTGGGTCCTCAAGAAGTGTATAGCAGGGACTACCAGCTTGTCATGGTGCATGAGAAGGCCCTGGCTGAGTTTTTATGCTGGATAGTTACTAGAGAGGGCGCGCTCTTGGAATGGCTATAGACTCTTATAACTACAGTTCACCTCAATAATGCGATCAATCAGTAAGTAAGGGTCATTTAGGGGCGGCGAGGCCATGAAAGTATTAGTAGCGGTTACTTCAATTGTATTAGTAGCTAGCATGCCTCTTGCTAACAGCGCAGCTAGGTTATCGCTCACGGCCTTAATGAAGCTAACGTTGATTTACTCTACTGAGAGAAAGGCGCGTGTTTAGGCTGCTTTGTTTTTATCTTTCTAAGTCTTTAGTTCCTCTTACTTGCGCGAGAGCGCGTCGGCTACTATATTAGCCGTGCTAGAGCAATAGGTAAGCATTAGGTGATAGTCTACTACGCTCATTACCCAGCGCATCTGGCGGGGAGTAAGCTCTCACTTTATAGAGAAGTACTCTAGCGCATGATGGTTAGTCAGGGCACTAAATAACTCAGTAGTCTATAAGCCTATAAGCTGCGAGCGCTATTCTCGGAGGCCATAGATTACAGCCAACATCTCTTTGTTGTGTATGTCGTAGTTCATCTGGGGCTCACTCATAGTCTTAGAGTAGAAGGCTACAGGTCACCAGAGGCCATCCTCTTGGAGCTGCGATAGCACCCCTGCAATGACTTCATTACTTACGTCTGTCTCCATACGCGTCTGACGATAGGACGAGTAGTAAACTAGAACATTATCTAACAGCATTAGATCCTTAGCTTACTAAAAGGCTGCTAGCTCGCGTTCACCAAAGGCGTGCCATGTGCCCTTCTTGAGCAGCTTAGTGAGCGGTCAGATGATGCGTCTATAGTCCCTCAGGAAAGCTCTGTAGAAGTTGCAGAATCCTAGGAAAGATTGCAGGCTTTTGACTGACGTAGGTACTGGCCATTCCTGTACAGCAGCGACCTTCTCAGGGTCCTTTTGGATCCCTTCTATGCTAATGATAAGACCTAGGAACTTCGTTCTAGTAACGGCGAACTCGCTCTTCTTGATGTCTGTCTAGAGGCCGGCGTCCTGGAGACGTCTTAGTACCTAAGTAACATACTCCTCATACTACAGCAGGTCTTCAGAATAGATTAGGATATCATTAAAGTAGGCAGTACAGAAGTCGTTAAGTAGGCTATGAAGCACCTTGTTAATATAGCGCTAGAATGTAGCAGGGCTATTATAGAGACTAAATGATAGCACACAATACTTATAGTTCCTATACCGAGTACAGAACGTAGTTAGATCCTCTATGTCCTTATTCAGACGTATATGATAGAAGGCCTGTTATATGTCAAGCTTAGTGAACACTCTTACACGCGCTAGCCGGGCGAGGGTCTCCTAAATCAGCAGAATCAGATAAGCGTCTTTCTTTATAATAGCATTAAGCTTACAGTAGTCAACGTAGAAGCGCTATCCTTCTTTAGGCTTCTTAGTAAACAGTACTAGGAAAGCATACGAAGCGTTACTGTAAGTAATGACTCCTCGTTAAAGGTAGTCGTTCAGATAGGTCTTAACAAGCTACAGCTGCTTAAGAGACATGCTATACAGTAGACTTAACGTCAGTATGTTCTCGGCTGTTAGTTTAATATTATAGTCGACACCTTCACAATGCGGGGGCAGTATGTCTGAGTTCTTCTTTAAGAAGTAGGCCTAAGTCACGCCGGCGTAGCTAAGATAGAATAGCTTCTACTTAATAAGCTACCGAAGTTCCTCTTCTCCTGTAAGGTCCTTATTTAATTAATAGGGCCCTTCTGGCGAAGCCTTTACTAAGAGGTTCTTAGAGTCTTAGGAAGAGGGCTTTAGGTCTAGTGGGCTAAGCTTATCTCTACGGTCCTAAATAAGCTTATCTACTTTATAGACGCTGGTATACTCTAGCACAGTTTCCTTCTACCGTGTGTACATCATAAAGGCAACAGCTCCTATAGTATTAATCTTAAGGCCTGCCTTAAAGAGGTCTTCGCGTGAGACAGGCTAAGGGCAGAAAGTTCACTTACTTAGCTCTAGCTACTGTCATGGGTAAAGCTGCTTTTCTATCTTCTTAAGATTCTCTTACTATACCACATGCTGAGGCGAGCGCTGAGGTAGCTTATAGGTGTGCTATAAAATCGCCATATTTATTAGCTCATCACGTTAGTCGGCATTAGCTTGGTGCGAGGGGTTGATTTTAGTTGATAGGCCTCACGTTAGAATAATAATATCACGCTTATAGTTAATTAGCTTATTATCTAGCTATTTAAGTGCTCGCTTCTTACAGTTAATTAAAGTGCCTACGTCTTCAAAGAGCTTGCGGCTGATTATAAGGTCATGGCGGCTAGTGTTACAGAAAACGAAATAGGTTAATAGATAGTAGTTATTTAGTACTAGATCCGCCTAAAAGTACTTATCTACTTATCTATTTAGTCTGTTGTTATAGCCAGCTAGGGGGATAGATTCTATCTAGTAAGTCTTTACCTTAAGCCCTTTCTTGATAGCGCGTATGTGCTTTAGGTGTACTAAAATAAAACTACCAGCTCTAGTATTAAGAAAACTGCTTAGCTTAATAGCTAGTCTACTAGTAGAGATACAGTAGAGCAGGGTAAGAGCAGGTCCACTAAATAGTAGTTAGCAAGAGTTGAATTAGCTAGTAGCTCTAGGGGGTAACTCTAGAAAAGAGACTTCCCCTAGGGTGAGTTTTCCCCTAATAGTTCCTCTACAGTAAGCTGAAACTCCTTATCGTTGCTAGTGTCCTAGGGCGTATAGAGCTCTTTATCAGTATCTATAGGCTTAATTACTTTAGCTATAGCTTAAGCAGGTAGTTAGTAGTCTTTTATAAAGTAACTAGATTTCCCGCAATTATAGCAACTAGCTGGCTTGGGGATAGGTATTAGTAGGATGGCGGTAATTACTGCGTGAGTTAGGCGCTTAGCTCCTAAGCAAGACTGCTAAGTTAGCAGTAGCTAAGTCCTCCTAATTCTTTTATTAATCTGCTTGGTAGTTTTCCTGGCGCTGAGAGCTAGCTCTCTAGTAAAGTCTTAAGCCAGGTTTACGTACTTATTATACTAGTTGTGATACTATTATCAGTAGATGCCTATCTGTGTACGCAGAGCGTTTAGGAGCTTCTCATGAAATTCTTCTACCTATTAGTCTACAGGCAGGCTGCGTTCTTAAGCTAGGTAGAAAAAGTCGCCCTAGAATATAGTAAAGTTAGCAGGGTCTTTGAGGTAGAGCTTCTGGAAATTGCGGTAAGTATTAAGTCTCTTATATAGGTCACTGTACGTCCTTTCTAGGCGATTTACTATATACTAGTAGCTGACTAGCTGCTCACTCTCTCTTACTGTACGTATTAGTATTAAGAGGTACTAGTTAGCAGGACCCTCCGTACACGTACGCATGTAAGAGATGATGTTCTCCTAGGTAGCTTACTCACTGGCTCTAGTAAACTAGTCTTAGTTAGCACGTACCTTGTCCTCTAGGATATCCCTCTATTAATTAAAGGTGACGTTCTTGCCGTTCTTAAGTATTAGCGGATCAGGAAATCAGGCTGAGCGGCTGTTGCCTTAATGGCTACCTATAATAGGCATAGCTAGTAGAGTAGCTAGTACGTAGGGTGATGCTTAAGAAGTTTGGTTACTAAAATCTCCTGTATCAGAACCATCGTTAGGTCCTACAGCTACATAGCCAGCCTAGTTCTGAGGGGTCTGTGGTAGAGCTGTGAAGCGTGTCTTTTTTGCTGATATCAATAATAGCGCTAGGCTGGCCTTTACAGAGAGAAAGAAGTATATATTATGCATGGGTTTCTTTGTCTGTACCTTTAGTGTCTTAATCTCGTTCTCTTAATCTGCTACGCGCTCAAGCGTGTTGTTTAGTAGCTAACGAAGCTTAGTAAGCTTATCTCTAGCCTCGTTAAGCTTAGTTTTGGACGTATTGAGCGCTTTTCCTAGCGTATTGGCATGGTCGCAATGTGTGAGTACTTTAAGATGGCTACGCTCTAGCTTACTAGTAATTATCGCTTAATTAAGGATCATCAGGGTAGGAAGCGTAACCTCTATCTCCTAAGGCTCATAGGTATCGGTTCTCTAGGTAGTGCTCTTAGTAGTAGCCACGAAGGGTTTCTTGTCATGTCGTGCCTGGATACGGAGCTTCTTAATAGTGTAGTCTTCTCTAATTACGTTATTAAAGTAGTACGTAGCGGCACACCTAAGCAACTTAGGGATAGGCGTGTAGTCGTTGCTAGTGGCTGTTGCCTTGGGATCGACCCTCATCTCTAGCGTCGAGAGCTTTCCCATAGTCCTAACCTATCCGTTCTTGTATGTGTATAGAGCTTCTGGCCCCTAGTAGGGTAAAGCAATTAGCTAATTCTCTGGCATGAAGAAGGTGAGCTGGTAGTGCTCACAGGGGTTAGTTTCTCTAGCAGGGAGAAGGTAAGCTAGTAGTGCTCGCAGGGGTCAGTTTCTCTAGCAGGGAGAAGATAATGAAGGGGGGGGGGGAGTTCACTAGAGCTCTTATAGCTCTCTTCCAATCTAATAGGTACGTTGCCTACTGCTGTAGGTCTTCCGGTTACCTGCCGAGTCGCTCTCAAGGCCTGCTGTTGCAGGGCTTATATAGGCTATCGCTCAGGGTTTTAATTACCTACTGCTGTAGGGCTTTCCGGTAGAGATCGTATGGTTAACGAACTAACGACTTAGCGTAGTCATGCAATTAATTCTCTAGGTGCAGTTATTAATGAATTAAATGCTTAGGTTAATCACGCGGGTTGATCTCGATATTATATCACCGTCATCCGGCCGAGTTAGATTAATCTTAGTGTAATGTAATGATGGGCTTAGTCTTCACGCGTTATTACATGGATGCAGGTTAATAGGATAAGTTAGCTCTATTTTAGCTACACTAAGATAAGGAGAGAAGAGGTACAAAGGGGGCTCGCCCCTAAATAGGGCGGTGCATGGCCTGAGCGTAAGCTAGTCATGCTCCGAGCTCTGCGCTAGGTTGTGGCTAGTATAGCTAGTTATAATATTATGTAGCCTGCAGTGAGTAGAGTAAGTAGCACCGTCACAATTATAGCCTATACTAATAAATACAAAAAAAGTTTATTCTTTTTTCAGATTTATAGGTTTCTGCTGATAATTTATTAAGAACTACTTAAAAATTACAGCACCCTTAACGGAATTACTTAAAAAGGACTAATAATTTAAGTAGGAAGTTAAAGAAGATGAAGCTTTTATAACTCTAAAAAAGATATTCCAGAAACCACTAATATTAAAAATGTTTAATTTATGACTTTAAATAGAGATATATATAGATACATTAGATAGAACTATAGGAGCTATTTTATTATAAATATAAAATAATAAACGCAAACATCTAGTAAACTTGCTATCTTATAAACTAATAACTATTAAATTAAACTATAACATTCACGATAAAAAACTGTTAATAATAGTTTAAGTATTTAAAAAATAGAAACATTATCTAGAAGGAGCTAAGCACTAAATTATTATATATTTAAATCATAAAAATCTAACAGCATTTATAATAATAAAGAAGTTAAATTAATAATAAGTTAGATAATAGAAATTAGTTTCCACATTTAACTTTTAAATACTTTATAAAGTAGAAAAAGAAAATATAGTAGCTAATACACTTAGTTAATAAGCAAATTATATAAGGAATATACTAGAAATCTATAACACAATACTTAAATAAAGATAGAATAGATTCTTAGGAAGCTTATAAATTAATATTAAACACATAATCATTATCAAAAATACCTAGGAAAAATAAATAAGGGAATTTAATAATAGATAACTATTATAGAATCTGGACTAAGAAATAATCTATATATTAAATAAATTATAAACTAAATTAATTAAAGACCAACATTTAGCAGAATTGCACGGATATTAGGGAATTAAAAAAACTATAGAACAGATCAACAAACATTTCTAGATTCCAGGAATTTAAAATAAGGTTAAGAAAATTCTTTTAGAATATATTAACTATAAAAAGAATAAAGTATTAAAATATAAGGAGTACGGACTTATATAATCTATACCTTTACTAAATCTACTATAGAAATTAGTTATAATAAACTTTATTACAGGAATACTAATAATTACTATCTAAAGAGGTTAATAGTATAACATGATACTAGTTATTATTAATAGACTAATAAAGTACGCTTACTTTAAACTAATCTATATAAAAATAAAAGCAGATAAATTAGCGTTATTACTAATTAAGATACTAATTACATAATATAAAATACTATAAGAATTTATTATAGACAGAGATAAATTATTTACGTTAATATTCTAAATAATATTTATAAGGCAGCTAGAGGTAAAATACCACCTCTTAATAGTATTTTACCTATAAATAGATAGATAAATAGAATAGATAAACTAAACATTAAAATAATACCTATAGATATATGTTAATAAACTATAAGATAACTAGATTAACTTACTACTAATAGCCGAGTTTGTATATAACTCTGTAAAGTTATTAATAACAGGAAAATTACTATTCTATATAAACTATAGTTATAAGCCTATAGCTTATTAAGAACTACAGAAACTAAATAAGGTATCAGAATCTGTAAGAAGGAAGATTAAGAACTTATAACTACTTTATAAGAATATTATATAGAAAATCACCTATAAAGGTAATCTTAGTAAATAAATTAAGAACAAATCTAAGATTAAGGGACCAATCTTTAAGGAGGGAAATAAGATTTTCTTAAAAAAGAAAAATTTAGAAATAAAACAACCATCACGAAAACTGGATCACGTAAATTTAGGACTATTTAAGGTTAGATAATAAATAGGACCTATAAATTACGAACTATAATTACCTAAAGACATAAGGATTTACCTAGTTTTCTATGTCTCTAAACTAGAACCAGCACCACGGGATGCTAAACTATAGATAAGACTTAAACTTAAGAAAGACACTACTAAGTATAAAGTTCAATAGATTTTAGACTACCAACAGTTTGGGCGTTAGTGGAAATATTTAGTTAGATAAAAAGATTACAGACCTAAAGATAACACCTGAGAGCTAGTTAGGAACTTAAAGAATAGTTCAAAGCTAATTGACTAGTATCACCGGAAGGAGCGGTGAAGGCTTGCTCTAGGACTAAATCCAAGGCGTAGGGAGAATACAGAACGTTCCATTCAAAACTAGAGAAGGAAGGCAAAGTGATATTAGACACTATAGGTTACAGTGTGCCAGATTGACTCTAACAGATTTGTTTCTTCTCTATCGCGTGAACTTCATTAACTGAGGTGAGCTCACGCTGGAACATCTCCTTCTCCTAAGAATCTATTTAGGCTAGTTCGTAACGAATCTGACGCTCGCGAGCTCTTAGCTCTTCCTTACGACAACAATAATCAAGGAGATCATCCTGGGCTTTTTCTAGTTAACAGCGAAGGCGCTTCTTATCGCGGTCCAACCAGTTCTACTTAGGCTAAGTCACAACTAGGTTACACTTTACGTTGCGGTCAATACACTCAGAACAGCGCTTAGAGGAAAGATGTACTAAACAGTAATAACCATTATCGCAACAGCGAGAACAGGGCGACGGCATGTGACAGGGTTCGTTACAGATCTAAGAAGCTAAATAGCAAGCACGTATTAGAGATGACTTAGGACGTGTCATCATTAAAAAGCTAGGCAGGAAAGAAAGGGAGTTAAGAGTCTTATAATCTGAAACACCAAGCGAAAGACCTGCTACCTTTATACTACTTATAAAAGAAAGAAACTATCTTCCAGAACGAAGACTTAGAAGAGAGGGATAGTATTATGAATAGTAATAATAAAATAGCTATACCTGAAGAGCTAAGAGAACTAGCCATAACAGCTAATAAAGCTCTAAAATAGAAACGTATGTTTGAGCTAGAAAAAAAGAATTATAAATAGGCACAGAATATACTAGCACAGGCTAAGATACAAGCTAAGAAGTAAGAATAGAGATATAGAACTATACTATAAAATTAGAAGCAGTCGCGCACATAACTAAAGAAGGCTTAGTAAATAAGTATAGATAAAAAAGATAATACTAAAACTAAACTTATCTCTATTATCTTTTCTAGTAGTATTTAATATACTACCAGCAGGTATATAATGTACGCATGAAGAGTTTTTTATAAATATAAGACATAAAATAGCTTAGAGATATTTTAGATTCTTTATAGTTACTCTAAAATCAAAATCTTATCTCTAAGTTAAGACTTAAACTTAAGTGAAATAGTTTAATACTATTTTATTAAATTTATTATATATTCCTCTCCCTATCTTGTGATAAGCATAAACTCTATTCTATTAAACCTAAAGCTATCTATTCTAGATATAGAAAAAACTAAAAGCTTATTAAGTAACTAGTTAGGGTAGAGTTACTAAACGTAAAACATACTATTAAATAAAGGCAACTTATAATATAAAGATACTTAAAAAATAATAGGAATATCTAGTTAAAAAAAAAGAAACTTAGGGAAATCTAAAGTAAAAGAATAATCCAAAGGAGCTAATAAATATAACGTAAAAGAAATATAAAAAGTATAAAAAAAGTTAGTAAATCTAAGGTAAAAGAAAGTTAAGATTTAAAAAAGTAATCTCTAAAAAAATATAAACCTAAAACTTTACTCTAAACTAAGAATAAATCCCTGAAATTAATAATAAACCTTCTTTAAGATTATAATAAACCTAGATAAATCTTTTTAAATTTTCTTAATTATTTTTTTCTTTTTTTTAACGTGCACGGCCTCTAGTCCTATGATAAAACTTAAAAGTAAAAAGCTTAAAAAAAGCTAACAAAACTTTATCTAAAACTTAGTAATACTAAGAATATATATAGATAAATATATCTTTTTTTATATTTTTTTTTCTAATAATCTAAACAGTAGCTGTCTACTTACTCTTTTATTTTAGTATTTAGATTATATATATAGATAGCTAAGATACTTGGAATATATAAGAAAGAATTTAAAGACCTAGTATATACCTTATTATAAGACTATTTAGTATTATGTTTAAGTTCTTAAGCTAATAGTACTTAAAACACATTAACACTATAAGCTTTAGAGATAAGATATAAGTATAAAGGCTAAAGCTAAAGCTATAAAAAATTTATATACTATAATAAATAGTTAGTAAAAGCTTAGAATTTTTAATAAAAAAAAGAAAACTTACAGCTTAAAGACTAATCTTAAAGTAGTAATATTCTAAATATATAGTTTATATATATTAGTATTCTATTATAAAAAGCCTGTAAAAATCTAGGGAATAATGTATAATAAAGTCATAACTATAAGGGGTAAGCTTATAGACTTTAGTACTAGTAAATATATTTTCTATAGCTAGTATCTTCCACTTAAAGTAACATAAAGCCTATAAAATATAAGAGAATATTTAAAAGAATGAGGGACTTCTAGTACTATATATATAATATATATAGTACTATATAATACACTATATATTATCTCCCTTATATATAGTCTTACTAACTTTATTTCTAATAAATCTAGAAATAAAGGATGTTGGAACAGGCAATATCTAGCTAAAGTCTTAAAAAAGATAAGGTATAAAAAAGGATAAAAAATACTATATATAGAACCTAGTAATATAATATAATATCTTAAAGAATTTAAAGTTAAGAGCTAATAAGCTTAGAAGTAAAGGGGACTTATAAAATATTATTCTTTAAAAAAGTAAGCTATAAACATAAGTTAACTAGAGCCTAGAATATATAAGAAATATAATAATAAAGTCTAGAAATCTGCTAGATATTCTAGCTTTATAATTACAAGCTACTTAGTCTACTTCTTTTTATATATATTTTCTTTAAAATAGCTAGCGCTTTTATCTTTATAGCAGAGTACATAAGCCTTAAAAATAATAAATACTTTTATATTATTCTTCAGAATATACAGAAACTACATAAGAGAATAGTAGATAAAAAAAAGAAGAAATAGTATTATAAAGAACAGAAAGTAAGTATATATTCTACTATTAAAAAAAAAGATAAAGCTTAGAATTAATAGAAAAGTTAAGTAAAAGTTTAGTTATATAGCTTAAAGAAAGTTAAGGTATTAGTAAGAGTAGAAGGCATATTCTAGCCTTCTAGAGTTTATAGAAATTCTAAGAATATAATCTAGAAAGCTTAGAAAATATAAATACCTATCTCTCTAGAGTATATATAATACTTATAATAAAAGTAAAGTACTTAAAAATAGAAAGCTTTAAACTCCCTAAACTAACTTTTAAATTCTCTAAGCTTTATTTATGTAAAAATCGGTGACTATAAGGTATAAAATACTTTTTTAAGGTATACTAGATATTATAATCTAGTATTATATTTCTAGATTAGTAATAATAGTAGTTTATAAAAAGAGCATATAAATACACATAGCTTTAGTATAATATAGTTATATTTAAAAGACTAAAAGCTAGTAAATTTCCCTATAGAAGTAGGAGAAAAGTTATAAATAATAAATAAAAAACTAACAGAAAGCAGAATAAGCTAAAAATAAATATAATATATTTTATAAGTAAGCTAAATAAACGGGCGAGCTAAATACTTTATTAAAACTCTAATACTATTTTAATCTATAGTACTATTATGCTACCTACTAACCTAAAATCGATTTCTTAAGAAGCTAGAATATAGCTTACTATTTAGGCTTTTAATTTAAGCTAAATCTATAGCCTCTAAAATACTACATATATTTATAATATACCTTTTATGAGTCTAAAAATATAACATAATGGAATTACTTTATGATATAATATTATACCTAATTTAATAAAGCTTACAGTTTCTAAAGAGAAGGTAATAAAAAAGTATATTTTTAAGCTAGATTTAAGAGAATTTGTCTCTCTATTTAATACTATTTAAGAGATAGCTAATAAACTCCTAGCTAAGTAAAAAATAAGTTTAATAGATATAAATTAACTACATACCTTCATTAAGTGTACGCTAGGGATTTAAATGAAGTATAATTAAAAACTTAATTATCAGCATTATAAATAAAAAGAACTAGTAATTATATAAGGCTAATTTAATCTTATACGTAATATAAAGGCTAAGTACGGTATATAAAATAAAAATATCTATAACTTTAATAAATCTAGCTTCTAGATAGGCATAATAACTTAGTAGAAAATTATTATAGGCTTTAAAAGACGGCATTAACTAAAGGCCTTTTAACTAGGTAATTATAAGTAAATTATAATAATTCTAGCTATTAGCATACTAGGGTACGTAATTCTACTCTTTATTATTTATAAGAGTAAGAATTATTTTTTTGTTTAGTACTAAAAACTTAGTATACTATATTAATAGTAATTTAGTATTTCTAATAATAGCTGGATAACTAATGAGCTTAGTCTTACATAGTTAAAGTATTTTAATAAATATATAAAAAAGTATAGTATTAGTGTATACTATTTATTAATTATTAATAGCTATAAGAGCTATAACTCTCTTATATTTATAAAATACTATAAGAAGAATAAGATTATTATTTTATATATACTAGCACACTTATCACACATCCTATAGCTACTAGATATAGGTTGTTTTTAGTCTTTAAAGAGTACCTATAAACGCTAAGTTAAGAAGCTAATACGTAATTAATTTAATTATATTATTAAACTAGAGTTTTTACTAGCCTTCCGCGACGCGTTTAATGTATTAATTACTAAGAGTAATATTTAAAAAAGCTTTTAAAACACTAGCCTAGTTCTATTTAACCTAAATAAAGTGATATTAAAGCTTAATATTTAATTATACATACTTATACTATCTATTAATATAGAGATTATCTAGTAGTTAAAAATTCTAAAGAACTATTATAAATTTAGGTCGTAAACGAAGTTAATTACTAATAAATTAAGTAGCTTTCTTTTATTTTTAAAGGATAAATACTAGCAGCTTATTAAAGATATTTTTATAATAGCTTAAAAGATAGTACTTATATATAATTATATTACTAAGCTTAAAGTAGCTAATAAGGCCGTATTTTAATAGAAGTAGTATAAAAGAAAGTATATCTAAAAAGAAAAAATACTTAGCTTTAGTATTAGCTAGATATTATAAACGGTAATAGTAAGGCAGCTATATTTAAAGAGTTAAGAAAACTAGCCATAATAGCTAATAAAGCTCTAGAATAGAAACGTATATTTAAGCTAGAAAAGAAGAATTATAAATAGATATAAGATATACTAGCATAAGCTAAGATATAAGCTAAGAAGTAAGAATAAAGATATAGAATTATATTATAAAATTAGAAGTAGTCACGCACGTGACTAAGAAAGACTTAGTAAATAAATACAAATAAAAGAAATAATACTAAAACTAGACTTATTTCTATTATCTTTTTTAGTAGTATTTAATATACTACTAGCAGGTATATAATATACGCATGAAGAGTTTTCTATAAATATAAGGCATAAAACAGCTTAAGAATATTTTAGATTCTTTATAGTTACTCTAAAATCGAGATCTTATCTCTAAGTTAAGACTTAAACTTAAGTGAAATAGTTTAATACTATTTTATTAAATTTATTATATATCTCTCTCCCTACCTTGCGATAAGCATAAACTCTATTTTATTAAACTTAAAGCTATTTATTCCAGATACGGAAAGAACTAGAAGCTTATTAAGTAACTAGTTAGAATAAAGTTACTAAATACAAAACATACTATTAAGTAAAGGTAACTTATAATATTATAACTACCCTTTCAAAGTATAGAAAAGAACATTAGATTAATTCTAATAATAAATTTCTAATTATAGTTTATAATAACTTATTATAAGAACGAACAAGAACTTTACTTATTAGAAAAAAGTAGTAGTAAAGAAGAAGTTATAGTAGAATCTTTATCTACTACTAAAAGTACATCAGGAAAAAGTAAGAGTATATAGTAAATTATTTAAGAATAAAAAGTAGCTATTATAAAACTATATAATACTTTAGTTAACTTATAATAATAAATAGCAGTAGGTAAGACTAGTAGAGAAGAAATAGTAAAAATACAATCTCCTATAAAGTTTAATAATAATAGAGATAAACTTAAAATCTTTATAGCTATAATAAACCTCTACTATTAGTTTAATTAATTTTTATTTATAACTAACTAAGATTGGATCTTGGTAGCTAGTATAAACATAATAAGAAAAGTTATAAAATAGTTTAAACTATTTATAAAGAACTATCTAGCTAAAGGAGACCTAAACTTAGAACCTATAAAACTTATAAACTATAATAATAATATTAAAAAAACCTTTAAAAACTATAAGAGCTTTAAGAAGGAAATGATTGTAGTTTTTAAAAAAATTAATAAAAAAATAAAAGTAATTTAAAAGCTTTAATAGCTTAAATAATACACATTAGCAGCTAACTATATAATAGAATTTAAGTAAATCTAATTTTAACTAGACTAAGTAGATTAATCTCTAGTTATAATATACTATACAGGACTAAAAGACAGAATTAAGGATAAAATTTCTTAAGAAAAATAATCTAGTATACTTCTAAAAATTATTAAATAAGTAGTGATAATTGATAACTATTAGTACTAAAAAGAATAAGAAAAAAAAAATAACACTAAACTAATAATCTATACACTATAAAAGAATAGAAAAGATAACTAAACTTATAATATAATAGAAATTAACTAAGTATTAGTTAAGAACGTATGAATTAATAGGTAAAAATAAAATAAATAAATTAAAAAATAAATAGATTAATATACACGCAGAGTATATCTTAGTTACAGAAAAAAAAAACACTTTATTAAAAACTATAAATAATAAAGAGTGAATATTAAATAGGCTTATGTTTAAACTAAAATACTAGTTAAAATTACCATAGTCCAAGTAAAATCAGCTAAAGACTAGAAATTTAAATAATAATAAAATTAAGAGATAATAGAGGGCAAAGAGCTAATATCTATAATAATTAGATAATAAATAAACTAAAAATACTACTAGATCTATAAATTAGAATATTATATAAGGAAATATTATATTACTAAGTACTAAAAGGTTATCTTAAAAGATAGAATATATAAATACTAATAAGTATTATAAGTAGCTAAAAATAAGTAGTATAAAGAACTTAGTAAATAAAAACTAGCTATATAAATAAATAAAATTTATAAATAAAAACTAATACTATTTATAAGTTATGTAACCTGTTACTACTTTGTTAGATATTTAGAACTAGACTAGAACTAGAATAAAAAACTAGAAAAAGAACTTACTTTATTTATTTTATAAGTATAAGATGAAGAAGCCGCCGAAAGAACTATATAAAAGAAATACTAGATATATAGAGAAAAGATATATACTAGATAAGAATATAAATAGATAGCTTATACTATTTAAGTTAAAGGACTAATAATAAAATAAGTATTAAAATAAATAGCATAAAAATAGGAGCTTAACACATAATAAGAATTAATTTATATAAATTCTAAAAAAGAACTTTAGGACCTTAAGACTAAGAAATATAAGTAGTTAGACTAGAATAAGTACTAACTAGAATACTAATATTACTAAACTAAATACCACTAAAATAAATAGTTAGCTACAGAATTACATGCCAAACTAATAATAAAAGAATGTTTCTTAGAATAGAAGTACTAAAATTATAGAGAGGAAGTAAAAAAAAAATATAAAATACTACTATAAAAATAATACTAACTCTAGTAATGTCTTATCTATAAACTAAAAGAAAAAATACTAAAGAAATAACTACTACTTAAGAGTTAATAAATAATAAAAAACTAAAAGACTAGTAAGTAATAACTATACTGCTAGAGAACTAATTTAAAGTTAAAACTTAAGAATTATCACTTAACTACACATAACTTAAATAAAAACACGAAAATAAGCTATATATAAATATATATATTAATAGCTTTTAGATATAAGCACTTGTAGACAGCAGGGCTAGTAAAACACTTATATTAAATAAATAAATATAAGGATATTATATCTTAACTAGAGTTCTAAACGAACCTATAAGAGTAGTATATTATTATAAGTTACTTTAACTTAATAGTACGTTTCACGTTAGTAACTTTATTCTAATTAATTACTTAATAAGTTCTTAGCTCTTTCCGTATCTAGAATAAATAGCTTTAAGTTTAATAGAATAGAGTTTATGCTTTATCATAAGGTAGGGAGAGAGATATATAATAGATTTAATAAGATAATATCAAACTATTTCACTCAAGTTTAAGTCTTAACTTAGAGATAAGATCTTGATTTTAGAGTAACTATAAAGAATCTAAAATATCTCAGAGCTAGTCTATGCCTCATATTTATAGGAAATCCTTCATACGTATATTGTATACCTGTTGGCAGTATATTAGATACTGCTTAAAGGAGATAATAAAGATGAGTCTAGTCTTAGCATTATCTCTCTTATCTGCACTTATCTGCTAAGCCTTTTTTGGTCACGTGCGCGACTGCTTCCAATCCTGTGGCATAGTTCCATATCTTTATTCTCACTTCTTAGCTTGTACTTTGGCCTGTGCTAGTGTGTCCTGTGCCTGCTTGCAATTTCTCCTTTTTAGTTCGAACATACGTTTTCATTCTAGAGCTTTATTAGCTGTTGTGGCTAATTCCTTCAGCTCTTTAGGTATAGCTGCCTTACTGTTACTGTCCGTAACACTATCCCCCTCTTTTAAGTCTTCGTTCCGGAAGATAGTTTCTTCTTTCTATAAGCAGTATAAAGGCAGCAGGTTTTCTGCTTGGTGTTCTAAACTGTAAGACCCTTAGCTCCCTTTCTTTCCTGCCCAGCTCTCTAATGATGACACGTCCTGAGTCATCTCTAATACGTGCTCGCTGTTTAGCTTCTTGGATCCGTAACGAACCCTGTCACATGCTGTCGCCTTGTTCTCGCTGTTGTGATAACGGTCGTCGCTGTTTGGTCCATCTCTTCTCTAGGCGTTGCTCTGAGTGTATTGACCACAACGTGAAGTGTGACCTAGTCGTGACTTAGTCTGAGTAGAACCGGTTGGACCGTGACAAGGAGTGCCTTTACTGTTAACTGGAAAAAGCCCAGGATGATCTCCTTAATTATTGTTGTTGTGAAGAAGAGTTGTGAGCTCGCGAGCGTCAGATCCGTCACAAACTAGCCTAAATAGATTCTTAGGAGAAGGAGATGTTCCAGCGTGAGCTTGTCTTAGTTAATGAAGTTCACGTAATAAAGGAGGAGTAAATCTGTTAGAGTTAATCTAGCACACTATAACCCACAGTGTCCAATATCGCTTCCTTTTCTGGTTTTAAATAGAATGTTCTATATTCTCCTTATGCTTTAGACCTAGTTCTAGAGTAAGCCTCTACTGCTTCTTCTAGTGATACTAGTCAATTAGCTCTAAACTATTCTTTAAGTTCCTAATTAGCTCCTAGATATCATCCTTAGGTCTGTAATCTTTCTATTTAACTAAATATTTCTACTAATACCCAAACCGTTAGTAGTCCACAATTTATTAAACTTTATACTTAGTAGTGTCTTTTTTGAGTTTAAGTTTTGTCTATAGCTTAGCATCCCGTAGCGCTGGTTCTAGTTTAAAGACATAGAAAACTAGGTAAATCCTTATATTCTTAGGTAATTATAGTTTATAATTTATAGGTCTTGTTTATTATTTAACCTTAAATAGTCCTAATTTAACGTGATCTAGTTTTTATGATGGTTGTTTTATTTCTAAATTTTTCTTTTTTAAGAAAACCTTATCCCCCTTCTTAAAGATTAGTTCCTTAACCTTAGATTTATCCTTAATTTATTTACTAAGATTGCCTTTATAGGTGATTTTCTATGCAATATCCTTATAAAGTAGTTATAAGTCTTTAATTTTCTTTTTTACAGATTCTAATACCTTATCTAGTTTCTATAGTTCTTAATAAGCTGTAGGCTTATAACTATAGTTTATATAAAATAGTAATTTTCCTATTATTAATAACTTTACAGAATTATATGTAAACTTAGCTATTAGTAGTAAGTTAATCTAATTATCTTATAATTTATTAACATATATCTGTAGATATTATTCTAGTGTTTAGTTTATCTATTCCGTTTATTTATCTATTTATAAGTAAAATGCTATTAAGAGATAGTATTCTACCTCTAGTTATTCTATAAATATTTTTTAAAATATTAATATAAATAATTTGTCTCTGTCTGTAATAAATTCTCATGGCATTCTATATTATGTAATTAAAATTTTAATTAGTAATATTACTAGTTTATTTACTTTAATTTCTATATAAGTTAGTTTAAAGTAAGTATACTTTATTAGTCTATTAATAATAACCAGTATCATGTTATACTATTAATCTCTTTAGGTTATAATTATCAGTATTCTCGTAATAAAGTCTATTATAACTAATTTCTATAGTAGATTTAGTAAAGGTATAGGTTATATAAGTCTATACTCTTTATATCTTAATACTTTATTCTTTTTATAATTAATACATTCTAAAAGAATTTTCCTAATCTTATTTTAAATTCCTGGAATCCAGAAGTGTCTGTTAATTTATTTTATAGTTTTCTTAATTCCCTAATATCTATGCATTTCTGCTAAATGTTGGTCTTTAATTAATTTAGTTTATAGTTTATCTAGTATATAGATTATTCCTTAGTCTAAATTCTATAATAGTTATCTATTATTAAATTCCCTTATTCATTTTTCCTAGGTGTTTTTGATAATGATTATGTATTTAATATTAATTTATAAGCTTCCTAAGAATCCATCCTGTCTTTACTTAAGTATTATGTTATAAATTTCTGGTATATTCCTTATATAGTCTACTTATTAGCTAAGTGTATTAGCTACTATATTTTCTTTTTCTACTTTATAAAGTATTTAAAAGTTAAATATAGAAACTAATTTTTATTATCTAACTTATTATTAATTTAACTTCTTTATTATTATAAATGCTGTTAGATTTTTATGATTTAAATATATAACAATTTAGTGCTTAGCTCTTTTTAAGTAATGTTTTTATTTTTCAAATGCTTAAACTATTACTAATAGTTCTTTATTATAAATATTATAGTTTAACTTAGTAGTTATAAGTTTATGAGGTAGGAAGTCTACTAGATATTTATATCTATTATTTTATACTTATAATAGAATAGCTTCTGTAGTTCTATTTAATATATCTATATATATTTCTATTTAAAGTCATAAGTTAAATATCTTTAATATTAGTGGTTTCTAGAATATTTTTTTTAGAGTTATAAAAGCTTCGTTTTCCTTAACTTCCCACTTAAATTATTAGTTCTTTTTAAGTAATTCTATTAAGGGTGCTGTGATTCTTAAATAGTTTTTAATAAATTATCAGCAAAAGCCCGTAAATCCAAGAAAAAAATAAACTTTTTTTATGTTTATTAGTATAGGCTATGATAAAACGTTCTTAGTTTTATCCAAGTTAATTACTATTCCGTCTCAGGATATTAGATATTCTAAGAATTTAATTTCTTTTCTATAGAACATACATTTCTCTGTTTAAATATATAGGTTGTGTTTCTTAAGCTTTTGTAGTACTTTTTTAGTATACCTAATATATTCTTCTAGCGTCCTATTCGTGTATATAAACACGTTATTAAAATATACTATTATAAATACATCTATATATTCTCTTAGTATATAGTTAATAATTGTTTAGAATATTACTAGTGTATTCGTGAGTTTAAATAGCATGACTAGGTATTTAAATAACCTATATCTTATCTTTAGTATAGTTATCTATTCGTGTTCTTTAGTTATTTATATTTTATAATATCTATTTTTAATATTAAAGAGACTAAACTATTTATCTCCTCTAAGTTTATCTATAAGTTCTAATATTAAGGGTATAGGGTAATGATTTTTTACTATAGCTTTATTAAAGTGTCTATAGTTAATACATAACCTTAATTTACTATTCTTTTTTAGTATGAAAAGTGTTGGTGATGCTATAGTATTTTTACTTTCCTATATATATCTCTTTTTTAGGTTTTTGTTTAGATATCATCGTAACTCCTCTTACTAATTAATAGATAGTTAGTATAATAATCCTAGTTTTAGATCTGTTCCTTCTTTAAGTGTGATCTTATAATCTTAGTCTTAGTATTCTAGTAATTAGTCTTTAGCTTTCTTAAAGAATTATTTCCTAAATTCCCTTTAGTATTCGTTCAGCATAATAAACGTAGTATTATAAAAAGTTATTTTCTTTATTTATATTATAACTTACGTTTGTCTATAGTAGTTTTTTCTAATTTCTATAGACTTTATTCTCTAGTTAATTAATAGATTCTATCATGCTAGCTAGTTTTATCCTAATATAAAATTCTTACTACTTAAATCCATAATTTTAATATAACAGTTATCTATATAACTTGCTATCTTAATAGTTATATTTTCTATTTCAAGATTAATTAAACCTTCTTTAAATATTGCTGGATTATTATTTACGTATACTACTCTTACAGGTTCCTTTAGAACTCTGGTTAAGATATAGTATTTCTATACTTATTTATTTAATATAAGTATTTTACTAGCTCTGCTGTTTATAAGTGCTTGCGTCTAAAAGCTATTAATATATATATCTATATATAGCTTATTTTCGTGTCTTTATCTAAGTCGTGTATAGTTAAGTAATAATTTTTATATTTTAACCTAAGATTAGCTCTCTAGCGGCATGGTTATTACTTACTAGTCTTCTAGTTTTTTATTAGTTATTAACTCCTAAGTAGTAGTTATTTTTTTAGTGTTTCCTTCTTTAGTCTATAGATAGGATATTATTAGAGTTAGTATTAGTCTTATAATAGTATCTCATGCTTTTTTCTGGCTTCTTCTTCATAATTTCGGCACTTTTATTTTAAGAAACATTCTTTAGTTATTAGTTTAGCATGTAATTCTGTAGCTAACTATTTATTTTAGTGGTATTTAGTTTAGTAATATCAGCATTCTAGTTAGCACTTATTCTAGTCTAATTATTTATATTTCTTAGTCTTTAGGTCCTGAAGTTCTTCTTTGGAGTCCATATAAATTAGTTCTTACTATATATTAAGTTCTTATTTCTATACTATTTATTTTAGTACTTGTTTTATTATTACTTTTTTAACTTATATAGCATAAGCTGCCTATTTATATTCTTATTTAGTATATATCTTTTCTTTATATATTTAATACTTTTTTTATATAGTTCTCTCAGCAGCTTCTTCGTCTTATATCTATAAAGTAAATAGGATAGGTTTTTTCTCTAGTTTTCTATTCTAGTCCTATTTTAACTCTAGATATCTAACGGGGTGGTAATAGGTTACATAGCTTATAAATAATATTAATTCTTATCTATAAATCTTATTTATTTATATAGCTAGTTTCTATTTACTAAGTTCTTTATACTACTTATTACTAGCTGCTTATAGTACTTATTAGTACTTATATATCTCATTTTCTAGAGTAACTTTCTAGTATTTAGTGATATAATATTCCTTTATATAGTATTCTAATTTATAAATCTAGTAGTATTCCTAGCTTACTTACTATCTAATTATTATAGATATTAGTTTTTTACCTTCTATTATCTTTTGATCCTGTTGTTGTCTGAATTTCTAATTCTCTACTCTAAAGGGTTCTCTCTTCTATTAGATTATTTTATAGAATTAGTTAGCTTCTTCTATAAAGCTAGTCTAGTATTATTTAATAATAGTTTTTTATATAATAGTAATTATATTATTAGCCTGTCCTGCTAAATAATCCTTGACCTATTAATATAGTATTTCGTATTCTTATTTAAGGTATATGTGTTTTCTATAGATCTAATATTACTTTATTTAAATTCGTTATATAATAGTCTCTTTAGTTATCTAGTTTTTAGCTAGTTTTATTTAGACTATAGTAATCTTAACTAGCGCCTTAGTCTAAACATAAGCCTATTTAACATCCACTTTTTATTATTTATAGTCTTTAATAAAGTGTTTTTTTTTCTATAACTAAGACATACTTTACACGTGTATTAATTTATTTATTTCTTAGTTTACTTATCTTATTTTTACTTATTAACTTATGTGTTCTTGACTGATACTTAGTTGATTTCTATTATATTATAGATTTAAATATCTTTTCTATTTTTCTATAGTATATAGATTACTAGTCTAGCGTTATTCTTTTTCTCTTATTTTTTCTAATATTAATAGTTATCAATTATCACTACTTGCTTAATAATTTCTAGAAGTATACTAAGTTGTTTTTCTTAGGAAATTTTATCCTTAATCCTATCTTTTAGTCCTGTATAGTATATTATAACTAGAGATTAATCTATTTAGTTTAGTTAAGATTAGATTTGCTTAAATTCTGCTGTATAGTTAGCTATTAACGTGTATTATCTAAGTCATTAAAGCTTTTAAATTACTTCTATTTCTTTATTAATTTCTCTAAAAACTATAATCATTTCCTTTTTGAAGCTCTTATAGTTATTAAAAGTTCTTTAGATATTACTATTATAGTTTATGAGTTTTACTAATCTTAAGTTTAGGTCTCCTTTAGCTAGATAGTTTTTTATAAGTAGTTTAAACTATTTTATAGCTCTTTCTATTATATTTATACTAGCTACCAAGATCCGATCTTAGTCAGTTATAAATAAAGATTAATTAAACTAGTAGTAAAGGTTTATTATGGCTATAAAGATTTTAAGTTTATCTCTATTACTATTAAACTTTATAAAAGATTATATTTTTACTATTTTTTTTCTACTAGTTTTACTTACTACTACTTATTACTATAAGTTAACTAGAGTGTTACGTAACTCTATAATAGCTACTTTTTATTTTTAAATAATTTACTATATGCTCTTACTTTCTCCTAATATACTTCTAATAATAAATAAAGATTTTATTATAACTTCTTCTTTACTGTTACTTTTTTCTAATAAATAAAGTTTCTATTTATCCTTATAATAGGTCGTTATAGACTGTAATTAGAAATTTATTATTAGAGTCAATCCAACATCCTCTTTTATACTTTAAAAGGGTAATTATAATATTATAAGTTACTTTAACTTAATAGTACGTTTTATGTTAGTAACTTTATTCTAATTAATTACTTAATAAGTTTTTAGCTCTTTCTGTATTTGGAATAGATAGCCTTAAGTTTAACAGAATAGAGTTTATACTTTATCACAAGGTAGAGAGAGAGATATATAATAGATTTAATAAAATAATATTAAACTATTTCACTTAAGTTTAAGTCTTAACTTAGAGATAAGATCTTAATTTTAGAGTAACTATAAAGAATTTAAAATATCTTAGAGCCAGTCTATGCCTTATATTTATAGGAAATCCTTTATGCGTATATTATATACCTATTAGTAATATATTAAATACTACTTAAAAAAGATAATAAAAATAAGTCTAGTCTTAGTATTATCTTTTTTATTTATATTTATTTACTAAGTCTTCTTTAGTCACGTGCATAACTACTTCTAATTTTATAGTATAGTTTTATATCTTTATTTTTACTTTTTAGCTTGTACTTTAGCCTGTGCTAGTATATCCCATACCTACTTATAATTCCTTCTTTCTAGTTTAAATATACGTTTTTATTTTAGAGCTTTATTAGCTATTATAGCTAATTTCTTTAACTCTTTAAGTATAGCTACCTTACTATTACCGTTCATAACATATATATAGATAATAGTCCAGTAATATTCAAAAAAGGCCTAATTAATTTTAAAATAGAGAATATAACTATTAAAGTAGCAAGTTACACAGATAACTGCCGCATTAAGATTATAAATCTAGGTAGTAAGGATTTTATATTAGGATGAAACTAGCTAGCATAATAGAACTCACTAATTAACTAGAAAACAAAGTCTATAAAAACTAGAAAGAACTATTATAAATAAATGTAAGTTATAATATAAATAAAGAAAATAACTCTTTATAACACTACGTTTATTATGCTGAATAAATACTAAAAAGAATTTAAAGAATAGTTCTTTAAAAAAGCTAAAGACTAATTACTAGAATACTAGAATTAAGACTATAAGATTACGCTTAAAGAGGGAACGGATCTGAAACCAGAACTATTATATTAACTATTTATTAATTAATAAGAGAAGTTACGACGATATCTGAATAAAAATTTAAAAAAGAAATATATATAGAAAAGCAAAAATACTATAGCATTACTAACACTTTTTATACTAAAAAAAAATAGTAAATTAAGGTTATATATTAACTATAGATACTTTAATAAGACTATAGTAAAAAATCATTACTCTATACCTTTAATATTAGAACTTATAGATAAACTCAGAGAAGCTAAATAGTTTAGCCTTTTTAATATTAAAAATAGATACTATAAAATATAAATAGCCAAAAGACACGAATGGATAACTATACTAAAAATAAGATACGGGTTATTTAAATACTTAGTTATGTTATTTAAACTCACAAATACACCAGCAACATTCCAGATAATTATTAACTAAATATTAAGAAAATACCTAGACGTATTTATAATAGTATATCTTAATAACATGCTTGTATACACAAACAGGATATTAAAAGAATTTATTAAATATATAAAGAGAGTATTACAGAAGCTCAAAAAACACAACCTATATATTTAAACAGAGAAATATATATTCTATAGGAAAGAAGTTAAATTCTTAGAATATCTAATATCCTGAAATAGAATAGTAGTCGACCTAGATAAGGCTAGAGACGTTTTATTATAGCCTATACTAATAAATATAAAAGAAGTTTATTCTTTTCTTAGATTCATGAGTTTCTGCTAATAATTTATTAAGAACTACTTAAAAATCACAGCACCCTTAACAGAATTACTTAAAAAGGACTAATAATTTAAATAGGAAGCTAAGAAAGACGAAGCTTTTATAATTCTAAAGAAGATATTCTAGAAATTACTAATATTAAAAATATTTAATTTATGACTTTAAATAGAGATATATACGGATGTATTAAACGGAGCTATAAAAGCCATCCTGCTATAAGTATAAAATAATAGATATAAATATCTAGTAGATTTTCTATCTCATAAACTAATAACTACTAAGTTAAATTATGATATTTATGATAAAAAACTATTAGTAATAGTTTAAGTATTTAAAAAATAGAGATATTATCTAGAAAGAGCTAAGCACTAAATTATTATATATTTAAATTATAAAAATCTAACAGCATTTATAATAATAAAGAAGTTGAATTAATAATAAGTTAGATAATAGGAATTAGTTTCCACATTTAACTTTTAAATACTTTATAAAGTAGAAAAAGAAAATATAGTAGCTAATATATTTAGCTAATAAGCAGACTATATAAGGAATATACTAGAAATCTATAATATAATACTTAAATAAAAATAGGATAGATCCTTAGGAAGCTTATAAATTAATATTAAACACATAGTTATTATCAAAAATACCTAGGAAAAATAAATAAGAGAATTTAATAATAGATAACTACTATAAAATTTAGACCAAGGAACAATTTACGTACTAGATGAATTATAAACTAAATTAATTAAAGACTAACATTCAGCGGAATTGCATGGATATTAAGGAATTAAAAAAACTATAGAACAGATCAACAAACATTTCTAGATTCCAGGAATTTAGAGTAAGGTTAGGAAAATTCTTTTAGAATATATTAACTATAAAAAGAATAAAGCATTAAGATATAAGGAGTATAGACTTATGTAATTTATACTTTTACTAAATCTATTATAAGAATTAGTTATAATAGACTTTATCACGGGAATACTAATAATTATTACTTAAAGAGGTTAATAGTATAACATAATACTAGTTATTATTAATAGACTAATAAAGTACACTTACTTTAAACTAACCTATATAGAAATAAGAGCGGATGAATTGGCGTTATTACTAATTAAAATACTAATTACATAATATAAAATACTACAAGAATTCATCACGGATAGAGATAAATTATTTATGTTAATATTTTAGAAGATGTTTATAGGGTAGCTAGGGGTAGAATATTACCTCTTAATAGCATTTTACTTATAGATAAATAGATAAACAGAATAGACAAACTAAACATTAGAATAATACCTATAAATATATATTAATAAATTATAAGATAACTAAATTAACTTACTACTGATAGCTAAGTTTATATATAACTCTATAAAGTTATTAATAATAGGAAAATTACTATTTTATATGAACTATAGTTATAAGCCTACAGCTTATTAAGAACTATAGAAACTAAATAAAATATCAGAATCTATAAGAAGGAAAATTAATGACTTATAACTACTTTATAAAAATATCATATAGAAAATTACCTATAAAGGTAATCTTAGTAAATAAATTAAAAATAAATCTAAAGTTAAGGGACTAATCTTTAAGGAGGGGGA
Organism: Zopfia rhizophila CBS 207.26; assembly: GCA_010093925.1. Classification (NCBI taxonomy): domain Eukaryota; kingdom Fungi; phylum Ascomycota; class Dothideomycetes; family Zopfiaceae; genus Zopfia; species Zopfia rhizophila. The sequence continues at coordinate 2,050,482 of ML994621.1, forward strand.
TAAAATTTTCTTAAAAAAAAAAAATTTAGAAATAAAACAACTATCATAAAAACTAGATCACGTAAATTTGGGACTATTTAAGGTTAAATAATAAACAGGACCTGTAAATTATAAACTATAATTACCTAAAGATATAAGAATTTACTTAGTTTTCTATGTCTCCAAACTAGAACCAGCACTACGGGATGTTAAACTATAGATAAGACTTAAACTTAAGAAAGACACTACTAAGTATAAAGTTCAATAGATTTTAGACTACTAATAGTTTAGGTATTAGTAGAAATATTTAGTTAAATAAAAAGATTACAGACCTAAGGATAACACCTAGAAGCTAGTTAGAAACTTAAAGAATAGTTTAGAGCTAATTAACTAGTATTACTAGAAGAAATAGTAAAGGCTTACTCTAAGACTAAATTCAAGGCATAAAGAGAATACAGAACGTTCTATTTAAAACTAGAGAAGAAAGATAAAGTAATATTAAACACTATAGATTATAATATACTAAATTAACTCTAACGGATTTGCTTTTTCTTTATTATATAAACTTTATTAACTAAGGTAAGCTCGCGCTGGAATATCTTCTTTTTCTAAAAATCTATTTAAGCTAGTTTATAATAAATCTAACGCTTACAAGCTCTTAGCTCTTCCTTATAATAATAATAATTAAAGAGATTATCTTAGGCTTTTTTTAGTTAATAGTAAAGGCACTTCTTATTACAGTCTAACTAGTTCTACTTAAGCTAAATTATAACTAAGTTATACTTTATATTACAGTCAATACACTTAGAACAGTATTTAGAGAAAAGATATACTAAATAGTAATAACTATTATTATAATAGCAAGAACAGGGTAATAGTAAATCATGAGGTTTATTATAAATCTAAGAAGCTAAACAGCAAGCACATATTAGAGATAACTTAGAACGTGTTATTATTAGAAAGCTAAGTAGAAAAAAAAAAGAAGTTAAAGATCTTATAGTTTAAAACACTAAGTAAAAGACCTACTACTTTTATACTACTTATAAAAGAAAAAAACTATCTTCCGGGACGAAGACTTAGAAGAGGGGGATAGTATTATAAATAGTAATAATAAAATAACTATACTTAAAAAACTAAAGGAACTAGCTATAATAGCTAATAAAGCTTTAAAATAGAAACGTATGTTTAAGCTAGAAAAGAAGAATTATAAATAGATATAAGATACACTAGCACAGGCTAAGATATAAGCTAAGAAGTAAAAATAAAAATATAGAACTATATTATAGAATTAGAAGTAGTTATACACATAACTAAAAGAGACTTAGTAGATAAGTATAAATAAAAGAGATAATACTAAGACTAGACTTATTTCTATTATATTTTCTAGTAGTATCTAATATACTACTAGCAGGTATACAATATACGTATGAAGAGTTTTCTATAAATATAAGGCATAAAATAGCTTAGGGATATTTTAGATTCTTTATAGTTACTCTAAAATTAAGATCTTATCTCTAAGTTAAGACTTAAACTTAAGTGAAATAGTTTAATACTATTTTATTAAATCTATTATATACTCTTCTCCTTACCTTGTGATAAGTATAAACTCTATTTTATTAAACCTAAGACTATCTATTCCAGATACGGAAAGAACTAGAAGCTTATTAAGTAACTAGTTAGGGTAAAGTTACTAAACGCGAAACGTATTATTAAGTAAAGGCAACTTATAATACTAGAATAAATCCACTAAAAACCCTACTACTATAAGTTCTAGTAGTAAGAAGAATTATAGTAAGATAAAAGTAAATAGAACTAAACTAACTTAAAGGTATTATAATAACTATAGTAGGATTAAACATAACACTTAAATATATAAAATTAATAAAAATAGTACTATAAAATCTAGTAGTAATGAAAATAGTACTATAACTAATAATACTATTAAGTAATAGTATTATGAATAATAGTACTTTAATAAGATCTTAGTAAAGTGTTTAGTTCACCTATTTATTCAGCTCACCCATAAAATACGTTATTTTCTTTTTATAGAAAAAGTTAAAAATTTAACTATTTTCTAGTTAAGTAAATAGAAATTAATTTTTTATTTAATTTTTTTTTTTAATTTTTTTAATTAAGTTTTATTAACTATTTAATATACTTGATTATAAAAAAGTTTTTTTTTGAAAACTTTTAGTACATTTTTATTACTATTTTTACTAGTTACTTAACTTTTGTATTTAAAATTTATTAAATAATAGTTAAAAAAAAATAAGTTAAAACTTTTTTTTAAATTAGTACTTTTTTATTAGCTTTTAAATTTAATTCTTTTTTAATTGCTTTAAAGACTTATTTTTTTTTTGTAATTGAATTTTTAAATACTTATTACTACTACACGGTACGTTATAAATCACCGCTTTAAACTAGTGAATTCTGATGCAGAGCGTGCTTTAGAATCAGTCTGGTTTTAATACATCACTGCCCGATATGGTGACTGTCGCAACGACAGCTCCGATAATTTGGTTGTTGCCGCCCGGTCGTTGGTTCTTAAAATGTATATATATATATATATATTACACCCTACCCACTCGAGGTCTCCACAGCATACATAATTCCCATTGCATTAGTTGACATGTTTTCCCCATAATTTGCCTCTATAGGGCAAAATTGTTCAGGCCAGCCGTCGGAGTTGAGCTTGGTGCCGCGCACTTTCAAGGGATCGGAGGTGGCGAGCGCGACGCTGTCGGATGTCATGCAATGCCAGGATTTGGAACAGAAAACATGGCGATAGAATGTGTCGCCGTATGTGAGGAGAATGTGGTCGCCGATTTTGCCTTGGAAGCCGAGGTCACGGACTACTTGGTTGGTGATGCTGTGTATTTGGCCGAGAGAAATGGCGGATTCGATGTGGAGTGGGAGTATGGCGCGTTAGTGGAGTGGCATTGGGCTAGCGATGGAGACGATGGATAAGAAAAGGATAAAGATTTGAGATGCATGATGAAGATGCAAGAATGAAATGGGTTTTAAGGAGAGAGGGTTTTGTGTAAGGGCAAACTGAAGACGAAGAACGAAATAGTATTTCAAAGGAATGGACAGAAGCACGAATACTTCCAACTGAAAAAGCGAATGGAATTAATGGAATACAATATGCAGTAGAAGAGAGTCCGGGGTACAACCATAATTATACATGTGATATATCACAGTTATAATCTCTATAGGAGGGCTGGCACATGGGGAAAACACCAAGTAGTAGCTATAAAGGAGCACCTAGACCATATACTTTTGATAGTCGACAAGATTTGCCTCAAGATACGGAAGATATCGTGCAAAATTAGCTTGTTTCATGAAATGCGGCTTCAGAACCCTCCCGAAGATAGTAGGTTTGGAGGACCCTTTAAGTTTAATTACAGTGGAAGCACAGCCCCAAGCCGAATTGTACGCCGCCAATTTTTGTGAGATATGTGGATCGGCGGAGGATTGACGTGGTGCGCCACATCTCATCTCCAGATTCACGGCATCGCCGTCCCGTTGTTTTAAAATGCTTTCGTTTTTTTCATCCGCGAACTCTGGCTTGCCAGCCAACCAGCCTCAACCCCATTGCGTGTGAAAAATCCGGGGATCACTCCTCCAACATCTCGACCAATCTCTTCGCACTACCAACTGCAAACTCCTGATCGTTAATGTCTTGCCCTTCCCTCTCCACAACGTTAATCGCACTACCTTTCATCTCATCCTTAATAGCACCAAATAACGCCTCATCCGCCTCTTTATCTTCGAAGGTCTGACCATCGGTGCTAAGCATACTAACTCCCCCCAAAGGCAGCCAAACTTCCACCCTCTCCTTTCTCGTGCAATTTGATTTCAGCCTCTCAGCAATCCGGCGCCCAATTTCCACGCACTCATCTTTCGAAGTACGCATCAATGTCACACTAGGATTATGTATGAAAAGCTTCCTCTCTGCCATCTTCCACTCCTTTGGCACTACCTCCATAGCCCCAAAATTCACCATATCACAAGCTCCCACGCTCACAATCTGCGGTATTCCCGCTTTCGCTGCGGCGCTAAGTCGATTGGGACCAGCGGACATATTTCCGCCTACGAGCTCGTCTGCGAGTTCGGTAGTCGTGAGGTCGAGGACTGCGTTGATGCGGTTTTCGGCAATCATGCGCTCCATTGCGCGGCCGCCAGAGCCGGTGGCGTGGAAGACGTTTATTTCATACTCGACATTATGATTTGGGTCGCGAGAGAGAGATTCGAGGTATGAGCGAGCGTGGGTTACGGCGGGAGTCGTTACGCCGAACATAGATATGGCAATTGACTTTTTCGTCTTACCCAAGGATGGTGAGCTTAGAGGGGAAATCATAGATTGTTGGTATGAGATTGACATGGCGTGAATTGCTGCCGCCGCGTTGGCGAGAACTGAGCGAAGCATGGTGTTCAAGCCTGCAATGTCGACGACGCTATACATGAGCGTTATGTCGGTTTCGCCTACGTAGCTTGATGTATCTCCGCTTGCGACAGTTGACACGATGAGTTTGGGGAAGCCGAGAGGGAGGGCATCTCGCATTATTCGTGATGCAAGAGCTGTGCCGCCGGATCCTCCCAAAGCGATTGCGCCATGAATTTTATGATCTTGATACAGTTGGCGGACTAAAGGCGTTGTTGCTGCGATCATCGAGGTGATTACTTCGCCTCGTGGGAGAGACTTTAAGTCTCCAGCATCGATTGGTGGATGAGCGTAGGAGAGGATGGAATGGTGAGTATGGGTAATAATGGGAGAGAAAGTCTCGGATTGGCCGACATCGAGGAGGAGTATAGTTGCTTTAGGAATCCGAGAGCTCAGAAGGTGATGCAGGTGAGAGTATTCGTCGAGTTTGGTATCAAGCGTACCAACGAGGAGAATTGTCGGGGAAGCCATGGTATCCTTATTTCCTACCCGATAATAACTTTTTCATTGCTTCATATTCGGTGGGCTTCCAAACTGCCAAAAGCGTCCGTATTCAGGTGTTGGAGTACAGATTACGTGAGATGCGGGGCATGGTGTTGCGGGGTGCGAGCCTCTAGACTTCGTTATCTTCCGACCCAAACACACACTCCATTTTTCGCGTCCGCCATGCCTCAATTATCCAGATCAGAAGTCCTCTCTCGCCTCCGCCATGCCATCTCAACTGGAAGCCCCATCGTAGGAGCAGGCGCCGGCATCGGCCTCTCCGCAAAATTCGTCGAAGCAGGAGGTGCCGATCTAATCATCATCTACAACAGCGGCCGCTTTCGCATGGCAGGTAGAGGGTCATTAGCTGGCCTGATGCCATATGGAGATGCCAACAAGATCGTCGTCGAGATGGCCAGTGAGGTCATCCCAGTGGTTGAAGATACGCCTGTCTTGGCTGGCGTGTGCGCGACAGACCCATTTCGAGATATGACGAGGTTCTTGAAAGAGTTGAAGGAGCTTGGGTTTAGTGGGGTTCAGAATTTCCCAACTGTTGGGTTGATTGATGGGAGTTTTAGGGCAAACTTGGAAGAGACGGGGATGGGATATGGTTTGGAAGTTGAGATGATTCGATTGGCGCATGGATTGGATTTGTTGACTACACCTTATGTGTTCAACGCTGAAGAGGGGGTTAAAATGGTGCAAGCCGGTGCGGATGTCTTGGTTGCGCATATGGGTTTGACGGCGAGTAAAGGAATTGGGGCAAAGACAGGGAAGACTTTAGACGAGAGTGTTCAATTGATTCAAGAAATCAGAGACGCCGCCGTGGAGGTTAGGGAAGATATCATCGTTCTTTGCCATGGCGGACCGATTTCCGATGTCGAGAATGCCCAGTATGTGCTCTCAAGAACGAAAGGCGTCCATGGATTCTTCGGCGCGAGTAGTATGGAAAGGATTCCAGTGGAAGTGGCCATCACGGAGAACACGAAGCAATTCAAAGACATCAAACTTAGTAAGTAAGATAAATATCTACCCGAACTTTGCCTGACATATGGATCATCAACCACAAGTGTTGTTACCGAGTGCAGGGAATCAATGTAGCAACCCATGAATTGAAAACTAAGGATGGCTATCCTGCATAAATAACGAGCAAGATGAGCTGGAATGAGGATTCGTAATCCTATGCCCGTCGCCGCGCAATCAACTTTTTTGGGATAGTCCGAGTATTTCCGCCAGAACCCTGAAGTTGAAAAGCACTCGGAGGAGCTCGCGACGGAGTTTGCGGCGGGAGCGTTTGTTGATACGTGGATCTGTGTGGTGGGTCGCAAGTGCATGTGATGGTAGGATGGTAGAGAATCCATTCGGATTTCATGAACAAACTAGGCTTAAGGGAGCACAACCACTGCTCTGGTACTGTAATTGACTGTCGGCCAAGTGTCGCTGTGTCCGGTCCGGATCGCGAAACCCTTGCCCTCGCCAATTGGCGTTCCTCCCGGTGATTGTTAATATGCTCGCTTTCGCTGGAGGATCAAATCCCAGACAAGCTCCATACGTCCCCGTGACCCCCTCAACAAATCCTGTGACGCAATCTCGCGCACAGCTTCTGGCAATGATCGACTAACTGTTCAACTGTCGGGCCGACTACTAGTTCGAACTGCCTAGTTAGTTTCCGGCTGCATAAGCGCTGAAGGGGTGAACGTGCGACCTGCAGAAAACACGTGCATGTCCCGTCTACGAAATCAACCTCTTCCGCAGCCTGGAAGCTCCCGCCCATGCAAGCAAGCAGTTTTCATTTATTTCATGCAGCCCTCCCGCCCCGCCAACACGTGTCCCGTGCAGCCCTCGGATACCCGTCGCTCGCCACGGTCTTGTGGGCTTGTTGCGAGCGCCTTTTTTTTTTCTGTTCTTTTCTGATCTGAAGCCGCGCAATACTGATGTCTACTCAGACTGTTCTGATTCTTATTCTTTCTTTTTTGGTCTAGCGTTGAGGTGGCGAGTCGGCCGTTCGCGTCCCTTTAGCCATCACTACAGGTGTTGTCGTCGTCAGTGCTGTTTCCCTTGCACTAAGCCTGCTGAGTATCTTCTTACGGTGATATTCTAGGAGAGAGGCCAAAAATGGATGGCGGGCAGACAACTGGTGGATTATTGCCACTTGGGTAAGTAGTAAAACGGAGGACTGCAAACGGAGACTTCTTTTTACCTTGGAGATCTGACCGGACGCAGGGTAAAGATGTAAAGCAACCTCATCAATTGAAAACTATGGATGGCTATCCTACTTAAATATGTGCTTTGTAGATGAGGATAGGGGGGATCGTCAGGAGACGATCTTCAGGAGGATCATCAGGAGAGCTCAGTATACAAGCAATGGTGCTACCTGAGAGGCCAGCACTCGGTTACAGGAGATACGCTAAATGGTACGATGGCGCTGATACGTTGCTAGATAATCACGCTAGGGGCCTCCATTGTCATCTGGGCCTCCGTTCCAGATATCGTCATAAATTATTTCAAAGCCCCGGCGCGTCAGAGCAATATCAATTCCACACGATACATATATATCCTCACGCTAATCATGATGGCCGCTCTTACCACGGTCAAAATTTCCATCCTGCTTTTCTATAAACGCGTTTTCCCCGCGCCAAAGTTCATTGTAGCAACTTGGATAGGAATTGTGCTAGTGAGTGCTTGGGGGTTGCTTGTGTCTTGGTGAGTGAGCCGCACAATCTATCCTTTCACCCCTAGTGAGTTTGCGAAAAGTGAGTGAAGAGAAAGACCAATGATGTATATGGATAGCTCCATACGTTTCAAGCAGATCCAGTTTCTTCCTCATGGACGGGCTCTGGCCGATTCCGCATGGATCCTGTGATGCTCAGTCTAGTGCGAGCAGGAAGCTCCTTCGCCCTCGACGTCCTCCTGTGTCCGATCCCGAAAATTATGAAGTTTCACATGATGCCCGAACGCGGGCTTGCCATAGGGCTGATATTCGCGCTCCGAGGATTCTGGTGCGTAGTAGCTGCCGCGCGTCTGGCTATTGTCAGGCAAACGATTGCCGCTGCGGCGAGCGCCAAGCCAGATGCATTGGCCGCCAGAGGTAAGTCCAGATGTTCTTATTGTAGACTTGTCTGGTGAGCTGACGAGGTTCTGTAAACAGCGCGCGTCGCAAACACCGTCATCTTCTGTATCATCGAGCCAAACTGTTCTATTTTGGCCGCCTCGCTCCCTTGAAACGGCCTTCTACTCCACAAGCACCACCCAGAATCCCTCGTACGCTCTGTGCGCTCCGTTCTCTCGCTGTTCAGTGGCCAGGGCTCCAATGATAGCGGGCGCTCAAACCGAAGTAAGGGTTCGAAGCTCTATGGGGCCCCAAGTGGGAGTGGAGCGGGCAGTCAGGGGAAGAATGTGAAGGAGATCATGGAGAGTGAGATTGATTTAAACGATATAAGCAAGGCGAGTGAGAGTAATAGCGTGGATTATCATGAAAGGGTTGGGATAGGTTTGCCGGGGGGCAGACTGTCGCGAATGTGGATACTGTGCCGGCGGGGCATGATGGAGCGGCCGTAAAGGGGAATAATATTGAAGTTACGAGGGCTTATGGACAAGAGCTGATGATCAGGCTTGTTTTGGGGAAATGACGTACTGAGGTTTTAGAAAGTTGGACGAGACAAAGTATCGCATGGCTGGGTTCAACCGCGACACTTAACTAGATCCTGAGAACTTAATGCTCATGTATTGTGATTCAGGGCCAACTTGAACGTCTATACGTAGGGTTCTTGATAAGGCCTACGTTGTACTACAAAATATTATTGTTTCACGGCACCAGATGGATGAACGTCTCTGACGGTATATTATCGAATCTGTTCATCTCTCAAGTCGTGGAGTTTAAATTGCTTGCACTTCCTCGGGACTCCCTAAAGCATAAAAGATAAAATGAAGTAGGAAGCTCCTTCGTAGAGTCAATTGCAACAGCGATATCACGCATTGAAACCGGAGGTGCCTCACTCTCCGAAGAGTATGTGTAACTTACTTTTCCTACACTCCTGCCTTGTAATTATATCTCCTAGGCCTGCTATGAGCCAAGTCACCTCCTCCAATCGTGTTTGCGGGGGCTCTGAGGTCTGGTTTTGTCTCGCTCTCTGTCTGGAGTTACGGTTGGTCGTATTCGTGGCCGTGTTTGGTGGCTAGTCGGGTTTGGCTTGACCCCAAGTCAGCGTCTGGATTGTTGGCGGTGGGGCCGGCCGTCGTTTCTCGTCACGTTGTTCCATCGAAGAAGGTAACTGGTCCTGATTCACGCTGGGATCGTGTTGATTAGCAACCGTCTGTGGCAGTTGGGAGGACGTTTGATTTGGGATTCCTCGGTCATCGCATCGAGCCGCTTCGGGTCTTATCTCCCGGCGTCGACGGGTAAGGTAAGGGTTCTTGTAAGCCGTATGGGTGATTGAAGAAAAAAGATTGATTGTGTGAGCTAAGACTTCGGAGCTGCCATTTATATGAGAGAGAGTATGTGCAAGGCAATTACGGAGTCAGCTGAGCGACTACCCTAGTTCTGCATGCATGGCTGCAGCGGCTTACAGCCCTTCTTCCACACTCTTCTGGCCGGATCTCCTGGGATGGAGAGCATAGGCAGTCAGCTAATTAACTATGCTGACTAACGGGATCGCAAGAAGCTGGGTCGGGGTACGAGACCGTCCATCCACGACTTCATCGCTATCGCTACACAGAGGCACACCAATAAATTGTTGAATTTGGAAACCGCTATATAGTGGTGTAGAATCCACCATTCAGCTCCAGGGTTGACTAGGCGCAAAACCTAAGGGGTATACTTTCAGTATGATGTGGGCTTAAGCCTTGCTAATGGCGGTGAACAGGCTCCTTCGCCGTGGCATTCCCACAAACACGTATCGCAAAATCATTCAACATGAAAGAGGCGAATTCTGGGGACGCTTCAACCACTCCATGCATCTCCATCAACGGTACACCGCTAGACTGGTCGGGTCGACTCAGCTCGCATGTAGATTTCCATAAGGATGAGATACTTCCACTGCTGCAAGGCCGCTTTCTCGGCTACGGAATACATGGAGGGGTTTACGAAACAACATGCAACGGAGTTCAGCTGGCGTGGAAGCGCAAATTTTGTCGATATAGGATTGGAGACCGGGAACGGAGGGAGATTGAGATCATCAAGAGACTGGACCATAGGCATATCATCCAACTGGTGGGAACATATACACATGGACCATTTCTAGGATTGCTGATGTGGCCTGTGGCAACATGTGATTTAGCCACATTTATTGAAGACCTGGATTGGTTTAGAAGGATGGATGGTGCAGAACTAAACAAAGATTTACATGCTGGTTTCTTCAGCGTAGCTGACTCTTCAGACGAAGGGAGCATGCGAGCTGCAAGGTTGGTGGCACTAGGAATTTACTCTCATCTAACAGTTGCAGAAGTTATACGGATGACGGCGGCCCGCCTAGAACATGCTCTAGGATGCATGGCCAGCGCTATTGCATACCTTCACTATTCAGGGATTAAGCACAAAGACTTAAAGCCATCCAACGTCTTGCTCTCCCATAATGGACTCTGGGTGACTGACTTCGGCACGGCGACCGACTTTTCTATCCTTTCGCGGAGCACAACAGAAAGCGGAGAACGCGGGACCCCGAAATACTTTGCTCCAGAGGTAGCGGCATTTGCACCTAGCGGAAGATCCGCGGATATATTCTCCTTGGGTTGCATCTTCCTGGAAATTTTCACACTCTGTATCGGGTACTCACTAGAAGAGACCCAGCGGCTAAGAGTGCATCACGACAAGTCGTTCCAGTCGAATCTCGATAGAATCCTAGAGTGGTTTAATTTCGGGCGTATCAGTCAGCGTGAACCATCCGATAGCCATCTTTTAGGGCTAGTGCGGTGCATGATTGATAGGAACCCAGCCAACCGACCGACCGCGCAGCTTGTTGAAGAGAAGCTAGAGCTGATTGGCGGTTTGTGTAACACAGCGGAATCAGCTCCATTCTTCGGATCCTGTTGTTCCACTCCGATGTTGGCCGAGCAGCCTGCACAAGCGATACTTCCGCCGGATCATAGCCTTCTGAAAAGAGAGATGACTATCTCAATAGGCAACACATATCTGATCCGACCTCCACGTCTGAACACATATGTCTTCTTTATCATCCAGTCGATTCCCGATATTATAGCGGAAGTTCATATTTTCTTAGTAAGTCAATCATCAGTGACCGTTGATCCAGCATTGTTACATTTCGTTTTATAATCCTGAACGCACCACAAACAGTTCAATGGCTAATTTAATTTTGGCAGCATCAAAGCCTTCCCAACCCTCACATAATTATTACCAAACCTCCGTACCAGTTTCCTGGACAAGGCTGGGGCAGTTTTGACATAAGTGCATATATCGTGCTAAAACATGGATATCACTGGGATCATCCAAGAGCCCGACCCTTTCCGCGCCGTAGAGAAAGAAGGATGTTGCCATTGTTCTGGGAACTTGATTTTGGAAGCCATTTGAGTAGTGCTTCGTACACCATGACTGTCAAATCGGGCATTTAAGCGAACTTCGATATGAGGTCTTTTACCGGAGACAGTGCCGGATCCACCATGATCTCTGTTTCGCTCAGCTCCACAGCAGATGCGACACCTTAGCAAAATGATGGGTAATCATGAACGAATGGCAAATTTCAATGAGGATACCCAGCCGTAACTCGCGTTTGGGTGCTAGCGACTACGACGGCCATGCACTACTACACTAACTAAGTTTCCGAGATGCAGTCGCATTCGACATGGCCGGCCCTGGCACATAGCCCGCATGTTGGTTCTCTGGCCGAGCGTCTCAGCGCCTCAGGGTTATCAGATTTGTGAAAGTTAAAGCAGCGTCAGGGGTTGGAATTAGGTTCGTAGGTCTTTGTGTATGCGACCTACCCGTCGACTTCCAGGTATTTACGGTGTATAAGGTCTTCAGCTTCTTACCTATTAGTGAGATAGAGGGTGATGGAATAATAGAGTTTATCTTGGTTTCGACGGCCGATAAAACGTATTTTGTTGATTAATACCCCGTTTCCTATTTCCCTAGCTATCGTGGTGGCTTCGTTTTGGGGGCGATTCCCCCGGTTATTTGCGCAATCGAACACTAGAATGTAATCTCGAGCGAGCCACGGTCTTTTTCAAGTGGAGAGATGAGCTCAAAAAAGCTCTACGGGAGCCCTACATCCAACATTCCTGCTACGAATTGTGCGGAACATTGGCTCCTATCTCGTGATAGCTTCTGATCTTCTCTCATTTTGCGTTGGTAGCTCTTCGGCCTCCTTCCACTGCCCATGATCGCTGTATTACTCCCTTTCAATACGGGATACCAGACGTGTAGCCTCACTGTTCCAGCGTCATGAGACACTGAGAAGGTTAAACAGGCGAAGTGTAAACGCGCTTAAAGTGCCAGGCACTGATCACGTGCTGCACATCGTTCTGAAATGCCTGTTGCTGTAAAGGGGGGTAGGTATTGCAGTGAGCAAACACTATATGGAGTGAACAAAGCTGAATTCTGCTTAGCTAGAAGGTGGAGACTCTGCCCTTTATCCTACTACCTTGAGTACCAACGAGGTGCGGGGTTGGCGCTCGCTTGGCGCTTGAGCCTAGCAGGGGCGACGTGCAGAGGTCACGTGCAGAGGTATTCATCCCTAAGCCTTATATTGTTCCATCTGCGCCCGGAGTGTCAGAGTCCCCACGCCGTTTTAAGGTGCCAAACTTGGTTAAACTTGTTGACGCGACGTTACCAGCAATGAATCGGCCCTTTACCTTTTATAAGCTCATATCTCTGACCGGACGCAGGGTAAAGATGTGGCAACCTCATGAATTGAAAACTATGGATGGCTATCCTACTTAAATATGTGCTTTGTAAATAAGAATAGGGGGGATCGACAGGAGACGATCGACGGGAGAAGATCGTCAGGAGAGGATCGTCAGGAGAGGATCAACAGGAGAGCTCAGTATACAAGCAATGGTGCTACCTGAGAGGCCAGCACTCGGTTACAATATCTCCATGAAGCGTGCTCCTAAACCGTATACTATAAGTCCGTATCTGCCGCCCCTTCAACGGGAACAAGCACAAAGTCATCTCCGTTATCTTTCCTAAGAATATAACACTTCTATCCGGCCTTTGGCAGATCAATCTCCAGATCTCCTGTCAGAAATTCCATGAAAACGCCATGCATCCCAACCACAACATCCTTCTTTTCCTTATCCTTCAACAGTACAATTAAATTACCTAAACTTCTCCTCATCATACCTACCCGCTCCTCCACCGCCTTATCATCCGCAGAGCATGGGCCCTCCAGTTGCCAACTCTCCCCCGTGGTTGAAACTCAGCCGTAGGAAAGCTTTTGCAAGGCCCCGCGGTCAGACCCGATATCACAGGGAAGTGTACTCCACTTCTGCGAATCTGGGTCATTCACAAGCTTTACGCCATTCTAGGTACTGTACCCAGAGTTGTGATCCAAGTAACATGTATCGAGAACATGTAGGGATGCTGCCCAGATGCAGCTAGAGTAGTTTGGATAGCGCGATGAAGGGGAGAATTAAGGACTACAGCAACGCTCTCGGAATAACGGAATATCTGGACGAGTTGTACCGCCTGCTGGAGGTCGAGCTGGATTAAGGAGCGGCCGAATTAGGAGAAGCCTTTAGAAACCTTGTGAACGGATTCAGCATGGCGGCTAAAGCGGATTTAGGCCGCCATATGAGTTGTACAAGCAGTTGTAAAGAGGGTAGCCATATATCATCGACATCTAAAGACCGCCAAGCCGTACTTCCGCTCTTAGCACCGTGCATAATAATTTTCCGCCTTTTAATTAGACACTTTGGCTCTAAAACTTATACAGAATAAGAGGGCCTTGAAGACGCAATCTGGCAAGCGCCGGTTCATAAACGCCCTCACATTCACATTCTCTAGTAATACGACTGCCTGCATCTCCCTCCTGCCAGCTTTCCTCACTTCACGGTTTAGCCCACCAGACGCGTGGCTAATCAATCTCTTTCTAAGGAAATCACAAATCCCTTCCTAACAGACTTGCTGATGCCTTTGTCCGAACCTGGAACCTCGGCTTTACTACATTTAGTAGCCTACAAGTGTATTCCCAGATCTTACATCAGAGGTTTGTTAAAGGGAGAGGAGGGAAGCAGATATAGGTGAATGAGTAGACAGTGCGTTAGCCGATTTCCTTGCTCATGGCGTTCGCCGAGTGAACGTTGGGAAAGAAAAAGAGATTCACGTGGATGCAGCAGTTGTTTCACTGGAGCGAGTTATATTGTTGTGCATTTGAACACTAGCTTACCCGTATCTTAGTTAGCACCTGGGAGCCAGGCCGAGGCACTTTCGCGGCTCAAATCAAGTACACGTCTTCGATCCTCTCCCTCGAATTCTTCACTAATTTTCCGTCCATGACTCCGTGACGATAGCACGTCCCAATCAACCCATAACATTCCCGCTCTCCAGAACTCTCAATGGTTGGCTTGTCGACAGATCGTAGCACAAATGGCATCTGACCGCCAAGTAGCACAAATATCTCGCCAGTAGGGCCCGCCCCAACGGGCGCTAGGCCCATATAACCATTGTCGGTCCGGAAAAAGCTTCGATTGAATACGGCAGATCTAACCGAGCGGTTAATTCCTCGACTTTGGTGTCCTCCCCAGATGCGAACATGTATTCTGGCCTGGTGCATCGAGGGCTGTGTTGTTGAGGGCTTTGTAAGCAGTCTGAAGCTAGGCTCTCTATAATTTGAGCGCGGTACGATGCGCTGAATTCGTCCGGTGAAATATATCTCTACTGTCCAGCGAAGTTACGTCTCGGTCTTCTCGGTAAAGAGTGTCGGCTCACATTGTTCGCCAGATCGCATCATATTCGAACCCCCACGTACTCCTACTCGGAAACTTCGGCCAGCTCGTCAAAAAAAGGCATGTCCAGATCAATTCTAGCACCTTTAGTGTATGCCAATAACGGTAGCCTCATGCTACTTGGTCAATCCCCTACCATGTAACCGAGTGCACAGAATCAATGTAGCAACCCATGATCCATTGAATGAGTGGAAGACTCGATCTATATACACAATCGAAGTGGACAATACGTAAGAGCGTACGTAGAAGAGTACGCAATCTGCTGACGCCGTAAGGATCAGGTGTGAGAGATGGCGAGAGCACTACTTGGTGACAAAAAGCGCCACTTCGGTGACATACCATGGTGCCAGTGCGAATTGCTTTGGCGCAGAGAACCGGGGTTTTCGTCAATGCACCAGAATAGGAATAGCTAAGTGAACTTAGCGGTTCGGCCAGCAAATACGTTAAAGAGATTGGCACGGTGGAAATGTTCCACGTCGTTCCACGTCGTGCTCTAGAGAGCTTGGAAAACCTCGGCCTGGCGGTCATTTGCCCTCCACCTCCAATCTGAACACCAAGAAGGAAGTTCCAGCTGGGCGCGCTCGTTTTCTGTTGCAATGTGGGCGCCTTGTGAGCTAGATTGCGTCTGAACGACCATGCCCTTGAATTTTATATCAATCAACTTTCCGCTAGTTTGCAATAAGTCTGTACTGGAGCGGCATGATAGTATAAACAGTGAACCAGTGCTCCGTATGAGAGCGAGTGTCAGTTGATTGTATATGCCGGTCGTCGAGATAGTTATAGTCGAGATGTACTATTAGCTTCTTTGTGGTCTCTTCGGGATCTCGAGCAGGGCTGAGTAAAGCACAGACCTCATCTCTGGCATCTGTTGCTGCACGGAAGCAAAATAGACCCAAGAGAGGAACGAAATCCATCCTTGATTTCTTGAGCCAGGCTTTACAGGGTTTGATATGAGTCATGAGCTTACGGAAAAAGAGTTGAAATTGATGATACTCCATGTTGGTTTCAATACGAGCCATGCAGCACGAAGCCTGATGACTCTCGAAATTTGCGGACGCCTCGGGCAACATACTAAAGGATCCAGCGAGGCCACCGACTATCATCGTCGCACGACAGGGAAGAATCACTTCTTGGACAACCTAGGTCCGACTGGTATGGTTTATCAACATGCATATGCGATACCTCGGTGAGCGCTTGACCTACCTACTTCTCTTCCACAAGCCTGTAGAGATCGATTCCACGTCTTATGGGCAGAGGAATTTCTGGCGGATGTACGTTACCGGTAAGAAGACGAAGGAGCCTAAAGAGGGTAAAGGCCGGGTTTGCCGAACGAGGGTTAACACTTCCAGGATTGTCTTCAGGCACCTGGGAATTTCCAACATTCGATTTATCTTCTGGATATCTGTATCATCGCCATTCCCGACGAGGTTGCTATCCACGCGGAAGTTAGAGCCCAAAGTTGGCTTTGAAGCGTCGCCGAGCCAAACTAGAACATCTTCCGTACCTTTGAAGATGAAACGCACCAGCTCAACTTGATGCATGCGTTCGTCCATGTCTGCTTGATTGATGCAAATAGCATCTATCCAGAAGAAAATATCATGACTTGTGGTTCGTAGCTGCTTCAGAGCCTTATACAGGTTCTTGCTGACAGCGAATAGTCATCCGTTCATGATGACTGGAACGGTATCGATTGGATCTCGCCACGTATACGACAATTTCTTGTATACGAGATGAGCGTCTAGTGAGGCCTCGTAGAGCTCGCGTTGGGCGTTCTCATTCGCATCTGCGTGACAGTAATTTTATGAAGCGGATTTCGTCGGGATCAATATCTAGATTCGCGTAGACTTTGTTGTGAACATCCCCTATGAAAGTACGATTCGTTAGCTATGAGTATTTGATACTGGCAAAAGTATTCTTGAGATATCACTGAAATCACAGGAGCTTGGCAATCGGCTTGACGATTGTGCTCACGCAGGGGTAGGTTTGAGGTTAAAAAATCAATATACTAGCCCTCAATGAGCACACGCTGTTGGTAGAACTAGGATATGCAACCTTGCTACCTTGCGCTATTATGTGCAACCGAGCAAGGGGTGTGTAATCGAGCAATGCTTGATTATTTTCATTTCGCGATTGTTTTCATTCCGTTGTCGTCAGGAGATCGCAAATCCTCATTCCAGCTCATCTTGCTCGTTATTTAAGTAGGATAGTCATCCTTAGTTTTCAATTTAATCAATGTTCAAGATAATGTTTACGAGTATTTCCAGCTGCCAAGACATGATCTCTTCCATTACACGCTTTTCCAATAGTAACTTGCGGTAAGATCCTGCGTCCTTTGTTGCATGATGTGTTCCGAACTCCGTACACAATAAACTGAGCGGTGCGTAGTGGAGCTTTTGTGGGTTCAAGTCGATCCTTTTGAGAAGTAGCAATCGAGGGAGAAGTGGAGAGAGACGATGCAGTCTTAGCTGCCATTAGAGTTATCAGAGGTCCAGGTTACGCCCGTAGCGCCGCACGCCCCCAAAATCGACCCCTGTTTTGTAGGGGCCGTCCACGCCTGCCCTTCAAATTTCGACGCCATCTTGAGGTCCAGGTTAGTATGAGGTTACTATGGGAAGCGGCATGTATCGGTGCAGAGCGGGATGGGGAAATGAGCGCGTGTACGGGCGCGCCTTCGGTCCTCATGGTCGCGCCGTTGGAGTGGGTTGACAATACCTTTCTTTCTCTCTCTACCACCCGCGCTTGCAATTGCGATTATTACCGGCTCTCTACCTTATCATTCCTTATACGACACAGCAATAGAGGCTCTTAAAAAAAATTTCTATGCGTTCTACTTCTGCTTCGCAGTTAAAAGATGCCACCACTGCGACTACTTCTTGCGACGGTCCTCGTAACCTACAGAGTCAATTCAACGCCTAAACGGCGCGTCTGCAGTAGACCTACAAGGCCTAGCGCATAAAAAAACACTATAAGGGTGTATAAGCCTAAGTAGAAGGAATGGGAGGACTAGTATGTAAGATTGAAAGGCAATATAAATAGTGCCCAGGTAACAGAAAATAAACTTTGCCTTTTTCTAGAATAAAAGGTTATCAACTGCAAATTACGGCGTCTGGATATCAAGCACGTAACGCAAAAAGAAAGAGATGTGAAGAAAGAGTAGAGAAGTAAAGAAGAAGAGAAAGCAGCAGAAGACGGCTCAATCAGCCAAGGTAGTAGGAGAATAGCGAGAGAAGGCAGGGAAGAAGAATGTGGAGAAGGAAAAAAAAAAAAGAAGGAGAAGGAGAAGAAGGAGAAGGAAAAAAAAAGAAAGAAAAGTAAGATAAAAAGGTTCTAAATACTCTATTTAATAAGACTATTTAATATTTAGTTGTTAATAGCTACGTTTTTAGAATTACTAAGCTCTATATATAGTAGTTATAGTTAGAAAGTAAGTTTATACTACTACTATAAAGTATAAAGGTTTTAGCTATATTAAAAAGTATTTACTATAATAAAAATTGTAGGGCTCCATGAAAGCGGCCTCTGCACCTCCACGTGGTGGAGCCCGGGAACCTGGCAGCTACTATTGATGTTCTATCAGGATCGTGTCAATAGACTACTAGAGCAAACGCAGAGACGTGTGCACGGCTGCGCGACGTCAGCGCGGCGGCGTGGTAGTAGTGTGAAAAAAATTTCGCTAGGAGGGTGAGCCCCAGCGAAGGTTCAAAAACACAACCACCACATCTCAACATGCACATTCGGTCATTCGAATCGACAGGAAACATCCCTCTGACGACCCTCTCTCTCCTATATTGTACCACATCGCATCGCACGGCACGCACACACGAAACGCAAGCAATCCGCGCCCTGAGGCCATAAGCGGAAGTAGCCTCCTATTCTAACGTTGTTTAGCAGCCTAGGTATCTGGCTATAGGGACTTTGGGCACCCCTATCGCCGGATTATGTCTCCCTTCTGCCTAGAGAATAGGGCTTAAGGGCCTAGGTTTAGGCCCTAGGGCTTAAGCGATACCAAAGAACACTCTGTTGTTATTAATAGAGAGATAGATGAGAAGATCCCCCCAGCGGCTACGCACTCCCGGGCGGAACGCAAGCAGTTATCAAGGCAATCACACACATAAAAGAGACTTAAAAGGAGCTAGGGATAGGCATACAGCTTCATAAAGGCAACACACAGATGTGGCTAAAATGGCTTAAATGGCAGACAGGGCAAGAAAGGTACAGAGACTCTCAGAGAGTGTCAGCACAGCGCGACCTAATGGTGTTTTTCCTCCCATTGATGTAGTATAGACGCTATCTGAAGTATTACCTCTCACGTTTCCCCTAGAGGTTTTTTGTTCACCTAAATAGTAAGGAATTGGCCTGCATAGACCCATTAGGGGGACCGAATCAGGCGGTAAACAAGAAATAATAATAATAAAAATTATATTTAGTATATAAATTTTATTACCTAAAGTTCATTTATTATTATAAATAATTACAATATTAAAGAACTTAAAAAAGTAATTACTAAATAGTAGGTAATAGTTTTAAAAATATTTAGCATAATTAAGTTATATTTATAAGCTATTATAATATATTTTACTAAAGTATACTATTATTATATAAAGTAAAAGTAAGTAAAATATTTAACTTGTAAATTTTATTTTTATTAAACGAAAATATAAAAAGTTTAAGCTTATTAAATTAGTAATATATGTAGCTATATTAAAAAAAAAAAATTGAAATAATATAATAAAATTAAATATATAAATTATATACAAAATTTTAACTTAAATTTCTACTATTTTTATTATTAAAATAATAACAGTACTAAAAGATTTCTATTATTTAAGTAATTAAAAAACTGCTATAATTTATACATTTTTTCTAATAATACAAATATATTTAAATAACTATTAAACTATTATATATAGTTTAATTAAAATGAGAAAAAATTTTAAGTAATAAGTATTTATTTTAAAAAAACTATAATATTTATAGATAAAGTATTTAATACACAAAACTTAATAATATTAAAAAAAATTAAATTAAGTAAACTAAATACTAGAATATAAATATAATACTAAGTACTTACTTACTTTATTTACTGTATACTTTTATATAATTAATTACTAGTTTTTTTTGTATACAAAAACTACTAAACAAAATTTTTATTTAAAAGTATAACTTAATACTAATATATAATTAATGTATTTAGAAACTTACTATTTTAATAAAATTAATAATAGAGATTTTATATTTATATATATATTTTTTTAAAATAATTATATTCTAAAACTTAATAGTTTTATATAAAAAGTATTAAAAGTTTATTATATAAAAAAAATTTTTTATTACTAATATAATAATACTAAATAAATTTATAATATAAAAGTACTAATTACATTAAAATGTTATAATTAAACTAAAATACTAAACTATATTTTTAGAAATTAAAAATGTTTAATTAAGTATATAATTAATTTTAAAGTATTTTAAATATAATAAAAATTTTTTAGTATTATTTCTATTCATATTAATTTAGTTAAAAATATAAGATTTAAATAAAAATAATAAAATCTATACACTTGTTTAAAAATATTATATTAAGTTTATTATATTATTATAAAGTATAGTAAAACTTGTTATAATTAAATAAGAAAAAGTTTTAAATTTAAAACTTTATTAAAATTATACTAAAAACTCTTATATTATAGTTAGTTAAAAAAACCCGTATTATGTAATTAAATTATAGTTATTTTGTATTCAAAATTTACTAAATTTTTTACTTAAACTTTTTCTATAATTAATACTTTAATATTTAAAATAATTTTATTTTTATAAAAGTTTTATACTTTATTAATAAATTTGCCTTCTTATTATAATTAATATAGTAACCTTAAAAATTCTATTACTAATGAAATAAACTAAAGTACTTGGAAAGCCATATACTTATATTATAAAAATAAGAATATACTAAATATATATATATATTTATACAATTTTTTTAATAACTTTATACTTAATTAACTATATATTATAAGTATAAAGTTATTTTACTTTTACTTTCTATTTTTTACTATTTTATACTTTTGCTACAAATAGTTATATTTATATTATACTTTATACTTTTAGTATTACATTTTATATTATATAGTCTTTTAGTTATACTATATTATTTTTTATTTTTATAATTATAAAGTAGTTATTTTTATAATTTACTAAGTAAATTAAATAGTAATAATATTTTAACTTAAATTAATACTTATTGTATTTAAGCTAGTATTTAAAAATAATACTATATTAAGTATTAAGTAAGTAATAAAGTTTTACTTAAATTTTTTTATTTTTAATAAAATACTAAAAAAAGCTAAATTAATTTCTTTAATTAACTTCTTTATTTTAGAATATTAAGCTAAATTAGTTTTTATAGTTAATATTTACATTTTTGTTATGAACGGTAACAGTAAGGTAGCTGTATTTAAGAAGTTAAAAGAATTAATAATAACAGCTAATAAAGCTCTTAAATAAAAACATATATTTAAGTTAAAAAGAAAGAATTATAAGTAGGTATAGGACACTTTAACATAGGCTAAAGTACAAGCCAAAAAGTAAGAATAGAGATATAAAACTATACTAGAGGATTAGAAGCAATAGTTTATATAACTAAGCTAAGACTTAATAACTAGAGATACTAGAGATATTAGAAGCTCTAACACCTTTAACAGCTCTAATAGTATCTAATATACTAAATAATAGTACAGAATGTACGCACGGAGGATCTATTATAAGTATAAGGCATTAGACAATTCATAATTACTTTTAATTTCTTATAGTTACTCTAAAATTAAGATCTTATCTCTAAGTTGAGACTTGAACTTAAGTGAAATAGTTTAATACTATCTTATTAAATCTATTATATATCTCTCTTTTTATTTTATAATAAAGTATAAACTTCTACCTATTAAATCTAGAGCTATCTATTCTAAATATGGAAAGAGCTAAAGTTCTGTTAAAATATTAGTTAAAATAAAGTTACTAACGTAAAACATACTATTAAGTAAAGACAACTCATAACATTATAACTACCCTTTTAAAGTATAGAAAAGGACGTTGGATTGATTCTAATAATAAATTTCTAATTATAGTCTATAATAACCTACTATAAGAATAAACAGGAACTTTATTTATTAGAAGAAAGTAGTAGTAAAAAAGAAGTTATAGTAAGACCTTTATCTACTACTAAAAGTACATTAGGAAAAAGTAAAAATACATAATAAATTATTTAAGAATAAAGAGTAGCTATTATAGAGTTATATGACACTCTAGTTAACCTATAATAACAAGTAGTAGTAAGTAAGACTAGTAGAGAAAAAATAGCTAAAATATAACCTCCTATAAAGTTTAACAGTAATAGAGATAAACTTAAAACCTTTATAGCTATAATTACTAAGCGTAGCGAAGCTTTCTTCTATTTAAATAGGGGGGTTTTTGGTTCAAAAGTCTACCAAGATAGCACTAAGGTTTCTCGTGTTCTGGTTGGTTAGAAAAAACGACCTCACGTGATCAGGTTCTGGTTGTTCTGCACCAGAGGAACACCAAAGTTTACTAAAAATTCTTGCATGACTAATACTTCAACGCCTTGACTAATACCTCTCTTACGTGACTTCTTTTATACCTAATACTTTCCTAATAGATCCGCCTCCTCTTTACAACCAGTGTGGTAACCCTAAAGATGCTGCTACTAATAAGACAATCCATGGTGTTTAGAAAGCTACATGCTTACGCTGTAGGAATATTAATACACGATATGTATATACACCTATACCTATTAAGGCCTCTACGGCTAATTACATATATAGCGTAAGCACAAAGCCGCATTATCCCTACCTTCTACTTCCCGCCGTTTTGTACCCTCACCACAAGTAGTTATACCTATGCGATGCCTCTCGCCAAACGTAGTTATACCTATATAACATTATGCGCCCCTAGCTCCGCCTCCTACACTACACAGTTCTTTAACTATACCACACAGTGCTTTACTTCCACGACGGCAGCGCGGTCCTCCTCGTTATTTACTAGGTGGATTGGATAGCAATGATGCACTAGCCTAAGCTAACGCCTGCTGTGCTTGAGCTGAGGTTCAGAGGCAACACCGCGTCAAGCGTTAGGCAGGTAACAAAGTGTCACCTACACCATCCATCTCATCTTTAATAAAACGCTAGGAGGAGCTAAATCAGTCTTTTCAGTCGACCTCTCTATCCCAGGATACGGAGCTAAATCAGTCTTTAGACTTAATATCCGCATCCCAGGATACCGAGCTGAATCAGCCTTCACAGTCGACATTCACATCCCATGATACTACACTTGATGAGTTCCCTTTTTCCACTCTATCCACACTCCCTGATATAGGTCCATCTTATAACCTGCCGCCACCTGACCCTGTTATGGATCTTTCAAGTAATACCTTCTTGAATAACCCTGCCCTTAGCTCTATAGATTAACAACTAATTAAGAGGTTTTACACCCGCCTTAACAAGCCTGTAATGGAGACCTGTGGTACTTGCAATGAACGCTGGTTTGATATGAAGCTTGTGGATGAAAAGTGCTCTATTTGCCGTAAAGACGAGGCTAAGCACTCAAGACTTGAAGATGGTTCTCAAGATCCTGATTTCGTACCCCTATTCGGCCATGATAATGAGATGGACCCTGGCTTGTGGCCTGAGGAGCTTCCGAAACTTTCCACTATAGAGGAGATGCTAATTGCTTGAGTGCATATCTTCATGGAAGTCCGCCAACATCAAGGTGCTCAATACAAATATACAGGGCATATTTGCCACTTTTTATGTAACGTTGGGAAGATTTTTAGTTCGTTACCTCTTCTACCTCAAGACCTCGACATTATACTCCTCAAGCCACCTCGTTCTTCTGGTGATAATCATGAACGTGTTGACCGACAGTTTCAGAATGACTATTGTGTACGGCGTTGGGCAGTTCAGCGTTGGCTACACTTCTTACAGCAGAATCATGATAGCTATAGAGATATTACTGTTAACGATGAAGCCTTAAGCGCTCTCCCTGACGATGATTATGTTGATAGTAATTTACCTACTATTAAGGCGGACGAAGTATCTTCTACGTCTACTTAATAAAAACAGTCTATAAATACCACGCAAGGAGGTCTCGCCTATGACCAAGCTACTAAGGGTTTAGACACTAATACGGATATGCCCTACAAGGACAATAGTGAAGATAATAGTAGAAACAATAGTAAGAATAGTAGTAAGGATAATAGTAAGAATAATCCTGCTCTTTAAGTTACTGTAGTCCCAAATCTGGTTCTTAATACACAGGAGTTAGAGGTTCTACGGCGTTAGGTTAGAGCCTTAGTCTTACTCTCTATAGCATCCGTCTAATATACCCCTTTGTTAGAGTTTAATTATAGTGAGGTGTTACTAAGTAGGGCTTTCCTAACATGCTTTCCTATAAGTACAAAAGAGTACATAAAGTCTCATTAATAACATATTAACTATAAATCTTACGTTAAACACATGTTACTATATAAGGATGGCTGTATAGCATAACATCCACGCTTTCGTTACGTGGTGTTCAATACAATTATAAGAAAGCCAGTAAACTTAAAGTCTAGGTTTTTTGTGTCAAGGATGTCTGATAACAAAGACATCTCTATTAATAAGCTTTAGAGTGCTTTTGAGAATGACAGTTTCTAGTCTACAGCTATACTAAACTCAGTTATACGTTTTACTAAAGTCCTCTATAGGACGCGCCCTTTTTAGGCAGATAAAAGTAAAAGTCTTAAAGCTATAGTATGTAATTCCATTTCGCTATTTACTAGAACTAATACTGGGACTAATACCGGGACTAATACTAAGACTAATACCTTTCTAGGTACGGTAGCTAAAGAGTCTAAGTTTATTTATCACTTTCTCTACAGCTAATTACCATTAAGATAACCTAATAAAATATCTATCTTAATATAATAAGTAGAAGAATGCTACTCCCGCTGCTAGAATTAAGATCATACGTAATAACGTTTAAGATAATCCCTATATTATCGCCTATTACTTTTACCGTTGTTTCTAAGCTTTTAAGGATGAGGTACTTACCCCTAAGTTTAGTATTATTAACAGTTAGAATTATTTTAAGTAGCAGAGCCGTGGTAGTACTTATAATTATAGTATATATTATTATAAAGACGCGCTAAATCCTGATAAGGAGCTCTTTAATAAAGATAACCACAAGGCTTTAGCTGAATTTACGAGGTTTTAGAGAGTATATATTTCTACCGTATATTCTTAATCCTAGCTCTAAAGTATTACTGATAAAGGCTCGCCTCTTTTACTTATCTATTCTAATATAACCTAGGAATTTAAGTAATTGTTCTTAATTTTAACTAGGATTTAAATCCACTATTGTATAATAGAGTATTGCTTAAAGTTTAATAAGAAAACAAAGCAGCTTAAGTGCTGATTTTCTGCTCCCTAGCTATTTACCAAATTCCCTACTATTTACCATAATAAGGGTAAGTCGTACTATTGGTTTTACCCTATACATAATCACTCTTAATTAAATCCATATTATTATATACTCCTAATGGGATGGCTGGCTAATATTGATATTTAACTATATACTAGTACTGCTAGTGTAATAGCATATAGTGGGAAGTATACTGCTAAGTAGAAGAAGCCCTCTAAGAACTATAAGGCTATAATTACTAGAATCTTACCTAAACTTAATTCTGAAAGGCCGCTACACTCTTTCGTTATAAAGATAATAAATAGGCTTATTAGTGAGCGGGACTGGTTAACTTAGAAGGTTTCTTATCTTCTTCTTAATCTACCATTAGTTCATTACTCTTATTAGGTACTTAATGTTAATTATTAGCCAGAGAAGGACCAGCTAAATACGTACTATTTTAAGAAAAAAGATAGCGAAGATAATAGAACTCTTTATTATAGTAAGAGTCTTCTCTAAAAGTACAAAGATCATCCTAATCTATATAATCTTTCTTTCTATAATTTTCTTTTTAAATATAACTATACTGGCGATATGAAGAAGAGGCCTTGGGCTAAGCTAAGGGTTTTAAACTTTATACCCTAATATTATTCCAACCGTGACCTAGCGCAGTTTACTCGTGTTAAACTTATACTCTATTATCTGTTTTAAAAGATAAGTGAAATCCTTTCGTCTGAGAATAAGATCTTTACTACGTATAAAAAGGCTTACCAGCACTATAAGTCCTACTATAGTTATCTACAAAATAATTCATATAAGAAAGAAGAACTATCTACTAAAGAGAATAATCCAGACCTTAAAGACATTAATAAAGAAGAGGAAGATCTTGATTTATCTTAGAAAAAATTAGCCGCTTATTAACCAGGCACATAGGATATTCTAGTTAATAGAGAAAACTTAAGAGATTACTTTAAAAATCGCGTAATAGATTAGTCCACCTAAATTAGTACCTATAACCTTAATCCCTCTATATACTAGAAGTAATAAAAGGCTGATTATCCTGCTAACCTTATTATCTAAGCTAGAGAAACATATAAAACTCTTATTAAAAAGCAAAAGTTATTTAATAGGCTTATTATAAACTACTACTAGTTAATTTTAGTTAGAGAAAACCCCCTATAGTAGCTAGTTAACTTAGATAGAGAAGTAGGGTCTGGAAAAATACATGTTATAGAATTTACCTCTACTAAGCTTAATAACTTAGCTACTACTTATAGGTATTATTCTCTAATAATTTAAGCAATACCTATAAGTTATACTATTTATAATATTTCTAGCAAGACACTAAACGCACTATTTTGTATTCTAATTAAGGGTACGGAGTTTACTAAGTTATTATCACAAGCTATTTAGGCTCTCCAGACTACGTTTAAGGACATTTAGTATCTAGTTATAGATGAAAAATCTATAGTTAGCTTAAAGATACTTGCTTAAGTTAATTTATGATATAAGGAAATCTTCTTATTATCTAGTTATCTCCCCTTTAGTAGCTTAAGTGTGGTTCTAGCTGGGGATTTCTTTTAACTTCCACCTATAAATACAAGGCCTCTATATAATACTTATATATCTTAGAATATAAGTAAGACGTTCAGGCAGCAGCTATATTAGTAGTTTAAGAAATCTATTATCCTTAACGTTATAATGCGATAGTAGGGCTATAATTAGGGGGCTTTTTATAACACGTTAGATCATCTTCACATTAAAAAGATTATAGTTTAGAACTAGCTTTTATTTACTACTAGGATTTAATTAACGCTTCTTATAGATAATATTAATTTATTCCGGAACGTAATCTATATCTACGCTAAGAGGGCTTAAGTCTAGAAGTTAAACTACTACCAGCTAAAAAATTCTAGCTAACCTATAATAGCTATTACAGCTAGCTATAAGGACGTAGAGGCTAAAAATTCCACTATAAAAGAGACTAGAAACCTTAAGGCATTACTTTCTTTAAGTATTAGCTTATGGGTTATACTTATAGATAATATATAAATAGAAAAAGGCCTAGTAAACGGTGCTCTAGGTATATTAGATAATATTATATAGTTAAATAATACTATAAACTCTTAAAAAGAAGCCCCTTTAATGTTACTTGTTACTTTTAATAACTATAATAGGCCATCAGTATACAGGACCTCAGGTAGGAAAAATATAGTACTAATTTTCTATTATTATTAGGATTTCTAGTATAGGAAAGTTGCATATTTATAGACTTAATTCCCTTTAATAGTAGCTTATGCTATTACTATTTATAAGTTACAGAATATTACTATTAAACAGGCGGTGTTAGATATCTTAGATGAGAAGAACTTTATTTTTAGATTAACTTATATAGCTATTTCACGCTGTAAGACTCTCTAGGGTGTGCTATTTATAAATACCTTTAACTTTTAAAAATTAAAATAAAAAGAGAGTAAGATAATATGTATAAAATAGGCTAATATTAATAAGCAGTTTCAATATTAAGTTACGGTTACTAACACGGTATTTAAATCTTAAAGGAAGTAAATATGTTTATAGTTAAATAGACTAATACTAACTAATACCTGGAACTTCGTTATTTTATGTTTACTTCTACCTAGACCCATTAAGTAGCTCGATCCATACACTAACGTTTTTTAGTATAGAATTATTATTATCTAAAAGCTAATTAAGTAAGTGCTTAGCATTATTCTTATTAAAATTCCTAAAGTAAAACTTCTTAGTAAAGTCTCTTATTATATTAGACTAAAAAGCACCCGGAAGACCTAGGTATCCTAATATAGATACTAACTAAATTTCGGACTGAAGATATTAGCTATAAGATTATGCTACAGTAACTACTACTATAATAACACGTTCTAAACAGCTAAATAAGCTATAAAAGAGTAGAATTAAACAGCTACTAATTAAATCTACTTTAAGTATTAAGACGCCGCGTTTAATTGCTAGAGCATATAAGACTTTTAAAACAGGAATCTAGATTATATTAGTAATATACTAATACCTAGACTAATATTTTATCTTATAGTAGATGCTAAGTAGCATAGCTAATTTCTTCTTTATAGAAACACCTTTAAGATTTATACTTCTCTATACTTAACTTACTTAGTTAAAGTGCTTAGCTTATATTATTATTATTAGATATTTCTAGACAAGTATTAGTTTAGTATTAGTCTAAAACTAAGAAAATAAATTCTTACCTTAAATCGTGATTTGCTTATAAGCCTAATAATATATTTAAAATCTGTTTAAGCGAGGAGCCGCCTTAATTTCTTAGTAATACTCTTTAATATTATATTCTAAAAGTGTTATACTACACACTACTATGTTATTAAATCTAGTATAACTAAATCCTTAAGTATTTAAAGTTATTCTTTAATAGCAGCGCTTAGTTCTACTTTATTATTATTACCTACATTATTATTATCACCCGATACAGTATTACTAAAGATAGAAGATTAGGAGGGATATTCTTTATTAGGGTTTTATAGCTTTACTTTTTAGGTCTAATAAATACTAACCTTAAACCTACTAACGTTAGTAACTAATACTAAGACTAATACTCTATCTGCTTATAGTTCTTTAATAGCCTCAGTTTTTACCTTCTCTTTTAGGTTTTTTATTATAAACTTCTTATCTTTCTTTTTAGCAGCGTTAATTTCAGCCGCATAGTCCTTCACGTATTTTATCTAATATTTTAAGATGAATTTATTTATTATATTCTTATCTCGTGCTAGAGCTAGTTTTTTATTTTCTAAATTATTACATTTATTCCTCTCTTTAGCAGTATGCGCATTATCTGAATATTTATTATCTTTTTTTTAGCGTTTGTTTAGTAATATTACAGAGGCAGGTTTTACAGCGCATTTTAGAGACATAATAAATAGCTAATAAACAAGATATTACTAATATATAATATTAGTCTAGGTATTAGTTACGCGGCGTAAAAACTTACAAAATATTATTTTAGTAAAGTTAGTGTATTAGTATTAGTAAGAGAGTAAGGTAAAGTTAAATAAATAAGTAGTTTATACGCTAGATAGCTAATTAGATACTTATACCTTATTAAAATTTTCTTTTTTACTTACTTTTATTTGTATCTTTACACTAATCCTAACGCCCCAACATTTCAAAATCTACTTTAATACTCAATTTAATTACCAATTATTTTATTTTAACTAATATTTGTTTAATATCTTAACTATAGCCAGCATAGAGCAGGTTACGTTTACTAGTTCTAATAAGCCTTATAATAATCCTGCTAGCACTGAGCAGGTTACGCCTATTAGTTCTAATAAGCCTTATAATAATCCTTCTAGCATAGAGTAAGTTATGCTTAGTTTTAATAAACCTTATAATAATATCTCCAGCACAGAGAATGTTATACTTAGTGGTTTTAATAAGTCTAGTAATAATATTCCTAGTACCCAGCATGTTATACCTAGTGGTTCTAATAAGCCTTATAATAATATTTTTAGTATAGAGTATATTATGCACACCAGTTCTAATAAGGCGCGTAAGAATATTCTAAGTAAGAAGTATATTACACTTACTAGCTCTAATATATCTTATAAAAATCTTGCTAGTAAAGTAGTATGTAAACTAGTCTAAAAGTTAGCCCACAAGACTATTACTGCCACAGATTAGTTCTTAGTATTAGATAAGGTATTAGTTAATTATAACTAATACTTTATAGTTCTTTAGTCTCAAACGCGTATTAAACAGCTTCCAGTAGCTTTAGCTAGTAATAAATCTTAAGTTCTATTATTTTTATATCTTAACTCTTTTAGTAATAATCGCAAGCGCAAGCCTAGCAGTACGTATTTCCAATTTTCTTTTCTTTTCTTTTGTTTTCTTCTTTTTATTTTTATTTCTGATATTAAGTTAACAATTTACAGCTAGTGTGCTATATGAGATTAAATACTATTAATATTACTAAAAATATTTATTAAGGCGTCTTCTATTCCAGTGACTGGTTTATAAGATTATTAAAGACTCTAATAATAATCTCCGGGTTTAGGTTATAGCTCTTAACGCTTTACAAGAAGCCACAGAGGCTTTCTTAGTTAATGTTTTTAAAAATAAGTATTTCTAGGTATTAGTCTTAGTATTAGTCTAATTAGCTTTAGCTGTTAATCTATCTGCTATTTATACTAAGTAAGTTATAATTTAATCTAAGGATCTTTATTACTCCTTCTAGATTATCTGCTGCTTAGCTGGTTATATTAATCTTATTAGCAATATAAATCTAGCTTATATCACTAGAGCCGGCTATTACTAGTAGAGGCTAATAATAAAGGAATAAGACTAGATATAGAGTTTAGCATTAAGTTAGAGTTTAGTATTTTATTTTTAAATAAGTGGAGTTTTAGTACCTACTCTAGGCTTAAGGATAGATAAAAATCCATACTATAGCTTTACTATATATAATTATATGTAACTTAAAACTCTAATATAAATTTACAATATACTTCGCTACGCTCAGCCCTCTAATATTTATATTAGCTTTAGTATTTTAGACCTCTATTATTAGTTTAATTAATCCTTATTCATAACTAACTAAGATCGGATCTTGGTAGCTAGTATAAACATAATAGAAAAAGCTATAAAATAGTTTAAACTACTTATAAAAAATTATCTAGCTAATAAAGACTCTAACTAAGGATTAGCGGGACTCACGAATTATAACAGCAATATTAAAAAAACTTTCAAAAACTATAAAAGCTTCAAAAAGGAAATAATTATAGTCTTTAAAGAAATTAATAAAAAAATAGAAGTAATTTAGAAGCTTTAATAACTTAGATAACGCATATTAGCAGCTAATTATACGGCAGAATTTAAGTAAATCTAATCTTAACTAAACTAAGTAAATTAACCTCTAGTTATAATATACTATACAGGACTAAAGAACAGAATTAAGGATAAAATTTCCTAAAAAAAATAACTTAGTATACTTCTAGGAATTATTAAATAAGTAGTGACTATTAATAACTATTAGTATTAGAAAAAATAAGAAAAGAAAAATAACACTAGGCTAGTAATCTATATACTATAAAAAAATAAAAAGAATATCTAAACCTATAATGTAATAGAAATCAACCAAGTATCAATTAAAAACACATAAATTAATAAAAAAAAGTAAGATAAATAAACTAAGGAATAAATAGATTAATATACACGTAGAGTATGTCTTAGTTATAAAAAAAACACTTTATTAAAGACTATAAATAATAAAGAGTGGATGTTAAATAGACTTATATTTAAACTAAAGCACTAATTAAAATTACTATAGTCTAAGTAGAACTAGCTAAAGACTAGGTAACTAAAGAGACTATTATATAATAAATTTAAAAAGAGTAATACTAGATCTATAGAAGCTATACATACCTTAAATAAGAATATAAAATACTATATTAGTAGGTCAAAAATCATTTAGCAGAACAGGCTAATAATATAATTACTATTATATAAAAAACTACTATTAAATAATACTAGGCTAGCTTTATAGAAGAAGCTAACTAATTTTATAAAATAATCTAACAGAAAAAAGGACCCTTTAGAGTAGAGAATTAAAAATTCAGATAATAACAGAATTAAAAGACAATAAAAGGTAAAGAGCTAATATTTATAATAATTAGATAATAAATAAACTAAAAATACTACTAGATTTATAAATTAGAATACTATATAGGGGAATATTATATTACTAAGTACTAAAAAGTTATTTTAAAAGATAGGATATATAAATACTAATAAGTACTATAGGTAGCTAGTAATAAGTAATATAAAAAACTTAGTAAATAAAAACTAGCTATATAAATAGGTAAGATTTATAGATAAGAATTAATATTACTTATAAGTTATATAACCTATTACCACCCTGTTAGATATTTAGAGTTAAGATAGAACTAAAATAAAAAACTAAAAAAAGAATCTATTCTATCTATCTTATAAGTACAAAACAAAGAAGCTACTGAGAAAACTATATAAAAAAAGTGCTAAATATATAAAGAAAAAACGTATACTAAATAAGAATATAAATAGACAGCTTATACTATATAAGTTAAAAAACTAATAATAAAATAAGTACTAAAATAAATAGCATAGAAATAAGAACTTAATATATAGTAAGAACTGATCTATATAGATTCTAAAGAAGAACTTCAGAATCTAAAGACTAAGAAATATAAATAGTTAGACTAGAATAAGTGCTAATTAGGATACTAATATTACTAAACTAAATACCACTAAAATAGATAGTTAGCCACAGAATTACATACTAAACTAATAACTAAGAAATGTTTCTTAAGATAGAAGTGCTAAAATTATAGAAAAGAAATAAAAAATAAGTATAAAATACTACTATAGAACTAATACTAACTCTAGTAATACTCTATTTATAGACTAAAAGAGAAAACACTAAAGAAATGACTACTACTTAGAAGTTAATAACTAATAAAAAACTAGAAGACTAGTAAGTAATAACCATGCTGCTAGAAAGCTAATCTAAAGTTAAAATATAAAAGTTATTACTTAACTATATATAACTTAAATAAAGACATGAAAATAAGCTATATATAAATATATATATTAATAGCTTTTAGACGCAAGTACTCATAAATAGTAGGGCTAATAAAACACTTATATTAAATAAGTAAATATAAAAATACTATATCTTAACTATAGTTTTAGAAAAACCTGTAAGAGTAGTACACATAGATAATAATCCAGCAATATTTAGAAAAAGTCTAATTAATTTTAAAATAAAGAATATAACTATTAAGGCAGCAGATTATACAGATAACTACTATATTAAGATTATAAATCTAGATAGTAATAATTTTATACTAGGATGGGACTAGCTAGTATAATAGAATTTACTAATTAACTAAAGAATAAAGTCTATAGGAACTAGAAAAAACTATTATGAATAAATATAAGCTATAATATAGATAAAGAAAATAACTTTTTATAATACTACGTTTATTGTGCCGAATAAATACTAGAGGGAATTTAGAAAATAGTTCTTTAAAAAAGCTAAAGACTAATTACTAGAATACTAAGACTAGAACTATAAGATTACGCTTAAAGAAGAAATAGATCTAAAACCAGAATTATTATATTAACTATTTATTAATTAACAAGAGGAGTTATGATGATATCTGAACGAAAACTTAAAAAAAGAATATATATAGAAAAGCAAAAGCACTATAGCATCACCAATACTCTTTATACTAAAAAAAAATAGTAAATTAAGGTTATGTGTTAACTATAGACATTTTAATAAAGCTATAGTAAAAAATTATTATCCTATACTCTTAATATTAGAACTCATGAATAAACTTAGAGGAGCTAAATAGTTTAGTCTCTTTAATATTAAAAATAAATACTATAAAATATAAATAGCTAAAGAACACAAATAGATAACTATACTAAAGATAAGATATAAGTTATTTAAATACCTAGTTATGCTATTTAGACTCATGAACGTACTAGCAATATTCCAGATAATTATCAACCATATACTAAGAGAATATCTAGATGTATTTATGATAATATATTTTGATAATATGCTTATATACACGAATAGGACGCTAGAAAAACATGTTAAGTATACTAGAAAGGTACTATAAAAGCTTAAGGAACACAACCTATATATTTAAACAGAGAAATATATGTTTTATAGAAAAGAAGTTAAATTCTTAGAATATCTAATATCCTAAGATGGAATAGCAGTTAACTTGGATAAAACTAAGAATATTTTATTATAGCCTATACTAATAAACATAAAAGAAGTTTATTCTTTTCTTGGATTTATAGGCTTTTACTGATAATTTATTAAGAACTACTTAAAAATC
The DNA here is from genome assembly GCA_010093925.1 of Zopfia rhizophila CBS 207.26. Taxonomy (NCBI): domain Eukaryota; kingdom Fungi; phylum Ascomycota; class Dothideomycetes; family Zopfiaceae; genus Zopfia; species Zopfia rhizophila. The sequence goes on from ML994621.1 coordinate 2,084,637, forward strand.
ACAGCACCCTTAACGGAATTGCTTAAAAAGGACTAATAATTTAAGTAGAAAGTTAAGAAAGATAAAGCTTTTATAACCCTAAAGAAGATATTCTAGGAACCACTAATATTAAAGATGTTTAACTTATAACTTTAAATAGAGATATATGTGGATATATTAGACAGAGCTACAGAAGCCATCTTACTATAAATATAAAATAATAAACGTAAATATTTAGTAGACTTTCTATCTTATAAACTTATAACTACTAAGTTAAATTACGACATTTATAATAAAAAACTATTAATAATAGTTTAAGTATTTGAAAAATAGAAATATTACTTAGAAGGAGCTAAGTACTAAATTGTTGTATATTTAAATCATAAAAATCTAACAGCATTTATAATAATAAAGAAGTTAAATTAATAATAAATCAGATAATAGGAATTAGTTTCTATATTTGATTTTTAAATACTTTATAAAGTAGGAAAAGAAAATATAGTAGCTAACACACTCAACTAATAAGTAGACTATATAAGGGATATACTAGAAATCCATAATATAATACTTAAGCAAAAACAGGATAGATCTCTAGGAAACTTATAAATTAATATTAAACACATAATCATTATCGAAAACACCTGGGAAAAATAAATAAGGGAATTTAATAATAAACAACTACTATAGAATCTAGACTAAGAAATAATTTATATACTGGACGAATTATAAACTAAATTAATTAAAGACTAACATTCAGCGGAAATGTATAGATATTAGGGAATTAAAAAAACTATAGAACAGATCAACAAACACTTCTAAATTCTAGGAATTTAAAATAAGGTCAGGAAAATTCTTTTAGAATATATTAATTATAAAAAGAATAAAGTATTAAGATATAAAGAGTACAGACTTATATAACCTATATCTTCACTAAATCTACTATAAAAATTAGTTATAATAAACTTTATTATAAGAATACTGATAATTACTACCTAAAGAGATTAATAGTATGATATAATACTAGTTATTATTAATAGACTAATAAAGTATACTTATTTTAAACTAACCTATATAGAAATTAAAGCAGATGAACTGGCTATATTACTAATTAAAATTTTAATTATATAATATAGAATACTACGGGAATTTATTACAGACAGAGATAAATTATTTACGTTAATATTCTAAAAAACGTTTATAAGGTAACTAGGGGTAGAATACTACTTTTTAATAGTATTTTACTTACAGACGGACGGACAGACGGAATAGACAAATTAAATATTAAAATAATACTTATAAATATATGTTAATAAACTATAGGATAACTAGATTAACTTATTACTAATAGCTAAGTTTATATATAACTCTGTAAAGTCATTAATAATAGGAAAATTACTATTTTATATAAACTATAGTTATAAGCCTACAGCTTATCAAGAACCACAGAAACTAAATAAAATATTAGAATCTATAAGAAAAAAGATTAAGGACCTATAACTACTTTATAAAGATATTACACGGAAAATTACCTATAAAGGTAATCTTAATAAATAAATTAAGAACAAATCTAAGGTTAAGAGACCAACTTTTAAAAAGAGAGATAAGATTTTCTTAAAAAAAGAAAATTTAGAAATAAAGCAACCATTACAAAAACTAGATTACATTAAATTAGGACTATTTAAGGTTAAATAATAAATAGGACCTATAAACTACAAACTATAACTACTTAATAATATAAAGATTTATCTAGTTTTCTATATTTTAAAATTAAAACCAGCACTATAGAATGCTAAACTATAGACAAAACTTAAACTTAAGAAAGATTATACTAAGTATAAAGTCTAGTAGATTCTAGACTACCAGCAGTTTAGTTATCAGTAGAAATATTTAGTTAAATAGAAAAAATATAGACTTAAAGATAATACCTAAGAACTAATTAGGAACCTAAAGAATAGTTTAGAGCTAATTAACTAGTACTATTAGAAGCAGCAAAAATTTACTCTAAAGCTAAATTTAAGAAATAAAAGAAGTAGAGAACATTTTACTTAAGACCTAAAAAGAAAAATAAAACAGATTAGAAAGAAGCCGGCACTATAGGTTATAGTATATAAATTTCTTAACTCTAAGAACAGGCTTCCGCCTCTTTAAGAGCTTAAACTTTATAAATAGAGGCTATCTCTTAATTAAATATCTTCTTCTCTTTAGAATCTAATTTTGCTAGTTTATGATGAAGTTAAAGGGCTTGGAAATAAACCTCTAGAGCCTCTGCCTTAGTCTTTTTAAACTAATAATAAAGTTTTTTCTTATCATGATTAAGACGATCCTACTCTAGCTATAAAACAACTAGATTATATTTTACATTACGATTATTATAAGTAGAATAGTGACTAGAACTTAGATTTATAAGATAATTATTACCTTAATAAGTACAATTCAAGTAGGGTATTAGTATATAATAGGGTTTATTATAAATCTAAGAAACTAAACAGTAAGCATATATTAGAAACGACTTAAAACATATTATTATTAGAAAGCTAGGTAGGAAAGAAAGGAAGTTAAGAATCTTATAGCCTAAAACACAGGGCAAAAGACCAGCTACCTTTATACTACTTATAAAAAAAAGAAACTATCTTCTAAGATAAAGACTTAGAAGAAAGGGATAGTGTTATAAATAATAATAATAAAATAGTTATACTTAAGAAGTTAAGAGAATTAGTAATAACAGCTAATAAAGCTCTTAAATAGAAATATATGTTTAAGCTAGAAAGAAAGAATTATAAGCAAATATAGAACGCTTTAGCACAGGCTAAAGTATAAGCTAAGAAGTAAGAATAGAGATACAGAACTATACCAGAGAATTAAAAGTAGTAGCTTATATAACTAAGCTAAGACTTAGTAGCTAAAAATACTAGAGATATTAAAAGCTCTAACACCTCTAATAGCTCTAACAGTATCTAATATACTAAATAATAGTACAGAATGTATGCACAGAGGATCTACTATAAGTATAAAGCATTAGACAGTTCACAATTACTTTTAATTCCTTATAGTTGCTCTAAAATCAAGATCTTATCTCTAAGTTAAGACTTGAACTTAAGTGAAATAGTTTAATACTATTTTATTAAATTTATTATATATCTCTTTTTCTATCTTATAATAAAGTATAAACTTCTATCTATTAAACCTAAGGCTATCTGTTCCAGATACGGAAAGAGTTAAAATTCTATTAGAATATTAGTTAGAGTAAAGTCGCTAATATGAAATATACTATTAAATAAAAGCAACTCATAACAATTTTATAATATAATACTTAATAAGTTTAATTTTTTTTTTTTTACTTTATTTATACTTTTTAATTTAAGTTCATTTTATAACTTACTACTACTTAATTTTTCTATAAATTTCTTTAGTAATACTTTTTTTTTAATAACTTTACTTTTAGCGTTTTAAATTAATAATTAATTAAAAATCTTATACTTATATTAATAAATAAGTAATAAAAATTTAGAGTATTTATAATAAATGCTAGTTTAATTTAAAAATTAAAAAAAGAAAGTACTCTATTTACTCTAAATATAAAGTTAAGTACTTTAAACTTAAAAATAGTTTTTAAGATTTTAACTTTATGTTTTTATTTAATTATAATAATAAAATAAACTTTTAAAACCTTTTTTTATAAAAAGTATTAATTACTTAAGTATAGATTTTTATAAAAGTCTACTAAAATTACATTACTTAATATAAAGATATAAAGTATATTTATTACTTCTTTTTAAAACTTTAATATTATACTTTTTCATTTTTTTTTTTAGTATTAATTATAAATACACTAACTAGTAGTTTTAAAATAATTATTATATATATTATTAAGTAGTTAATTATTAATTACACTTTTTATAATAAAATTATAACAGCTATATAAATATTACTATTAATAATAATATCTTTAATATTTTTTTTTAAAAATAATTATATTAATAGTAATTTACTTACTGTGAAAATAAATAAACTATCTTTTAAATTTACTTAATAAAAATAGTTTATAAATATTATGTAAAAATATGTTAGTTAAAGTTTAAACACTAATTTAAAAATGCCTTATAAAAATAATAGTAAAAATAATAGTAAAAATAATTTTATTTTTTAAGTTACTATAATTTTAAATTTAGTTTCTAATATAAAAAATTTAAAAGTTTTATAATATTATGTTAAAGTATTAACTTTACTTTTTATAACCTTTATTTAATATCCTTTTTTTTATTAAAAATTAAATATAGTAAAGTATTATTAAGTAAAGCTTTTTTAATATACTTTTTATAAGAATAAAAAAGTATAGAAAGTTTTATTAATAATATATTAATTATAAGTTTTACATTAAGTATATATTACTATATAAAAATAGCTATATTACGTAATATTTATATTTTTATTATATAGTATTTAATATAATTATCTAAAAGTAAGTAAATATAAAGTCTAGTTTTTTTATATTAAAAATGTTTAATAAAAAAAGTATTTTTATTAATAATTTTTAAAATATTTTTAAAAATAATAGTTTTTAGTTTATAGTTATATTAAACTTAACTATATATTTTACTAAATTACTTTATAAAACACGCTTTTTTTAAATAAGTAAAAGTAAAGATTTTAAAGCTATAGTATATAATTTTATTTTACTATTTACTAAAACTAATACTAAAATTAATACTTTTTAAAAATAGTAACTAAAAAATTTAAGTTTATTTATTACTTTTTTTATAATTAATTACTAATAAAATAACTTAGTGTACCTTTTTTTAATATAATAAATAAAAAAAATACAACTTTTATTAATAAATTAAAATTATATATAATAATATTTAATTTAATTTTTATATTATTGTTTATTAATTTTACTATTGTTTTTCAGTTCTTAAAAATAAAGTATTTACTTTAAATTTAGCATTATTAATAGTTGAAATTGTTTTAAGTAGTAAAATTATAATAGTACTTATAACTATAGTATATACTATTATAAAAATGTACCAAATTTTAATAATAAGTTTTCTAATAAAAATAGCTATAAAATTTAGTTAAAAAGTATTACTAATAATTTCTTTTCTTATTTATTTTAATATAACCTAAAACTTTAAGTAATTATTTTTAATTTTAATTAGAATTTAAATCTACTATTATATAACTATATATTACTTAAAGTTTAATAAAAGTATAAAGTAACTTACGTACTAATTTTTTACTTTTTAGCTATTTACTAAATTTTCTACTATATATTATACTAAAAGCAAGTTATATTATTAATTTTACTTTATATATAACTACTTTTAATTAAATTTATATTATTATATACTTTTAATAAAATAGTTTACTAATACTAAGATTTAATTATATATAAATACTACTAGTATAATAGTATATATTATAAAGTATATTATTAAGTAAAAAAGTAGTTTAAAAACTATAAAGCTATAATAGCTAAAATTTTACTAAAACCTAATTTTAAGAAGCTACTATATTTTTTTTGTTATAAAAATAATAAATAAGCTTATTAGTAAATAAAACTAGTTTACTTAAAAAGTTACTATAGTAAAGGAATCTACTATATTAATTAGAAATAAAGTTTAGTTAGTTTAAGAAAGTCTTATATAAAAAAAAGTAAGTAAACTTTATTTAATATCTATATAACTTATCTAATAACATTTATTTAACGTTTTTTAATAATTAATTAACTATTCTATTCTATTAACTTGTATTAAGTAAAACTATTAAAGTAATATAATACCTACTCTACTTTACTATATTACTTATTTTCTTTTTAATTTACTTTTAATTTATTACTTTTATTAAGTACTAAATATTAATTATTAGCTAAAAGAAACCTAGTTAAATACTTATTATTTTAGAAATAAAAATAATAAAACTTTAGTTATACTAAAAACTTTTTCTAAAAGTATAAAAATTATTTTAATTTATATAATTTTTTATTTTTATTTTTTTAAACATAACTATACTAATAACATAAAAAATAAATTTTAAAATAAATTAAAAGTTTTAAACTTTATATCTTAAAATTATTTTAATTATAACTTAATGTAATTTATTTATATTAAACTTATATTTTATTAATTATTTTAAAAATTATGTAAATTTTTTTAATTAAAAATAAAGTATTTACTATATATAAAAAAGTATACTAGTATTATAAAGTTTATTATACTTACTTATGAAATAATTTATATAAGAAAATAAAACTACTTACTAAAAAAAGAAATTTAGTCATAAAAATATTAATAAAAAGAGAATTTTAAAATATTTTTTAAAAAAAAATTAGCTACATATTAATTAAGTATATAAAGTATTTTTACTAGTAAAAAGAATTTAGAAAATTACTTTAAAAATTATATAATAAATTAGTTTACTTAAATTAGAACTTATAACTTTAATTATTTTATAAACTAAAAGTAATAAAAAGTTAATTATTTTACTAAGTTTACTATTTAACTTAAATAAACTTACAAAATTTTTACTAAAACGTAAAAATTGTTTAATAAGTTTATTATAAACTACTATTAGTTAATTTTAATAAAAAATTTTTTATAATAACTAGTTAACTTAAAAAAGTACAGTTTAAAAAAACTTATATTATAGAATTTAGTTACAATAACTTTAATAATTTAGCTATTATTTATAAATATTATTTTCTAATAATTTAAGTAGTACCTACAAATTATATTACTTATAATATTTTTAGTAAAATACTATATATACTATTTTATATTTTAATTAAAAGTATAAAGTTTATTAACTTATTACTATAAATTATTTAAATGCTTTAAGCTATATTTAAAAATGTAGAATATTTAGTTATAAATAAAAATTTTATAGTTAGTTTAATAATGTTAACTTAAGTTAATTTATAGTATAAAGACATGTTTTTTATAAAAAAACTTAGTTATAAGTACTAGCTATTAAAGTAGTAAACTAGTACTTATACTATTTTTTATAGTTATATTTAAAAGTTAGTAATTTACGTTAAAAAATTAATTATAAAGTAAATAAATGCTTATTAAAAAAGTGTAAATAACTATATTTTTAATAATTTATTTACATAAAAGTAACTACTAGCTCTAAGGTTTTTAAAATAATTTAATATTATTCTATTTTTAGTAATTTGCTAAGTACTTAAAGTATTAATATAAAAGTACTTCTTTTATTTTAAAGTAAAATCCTAATACCTTTTTATTAGTATTATTTTTACTTTTTTTTTAAAAGATTAGAGTTTTTAAAACACTTTAATAGCTTTAGTAATAAATATGTTTTAAAACTATTTAAACTTTTTATTAAAGTTTTCTAGCTTTTTAAGTTTATAAATTTTAATAGTATATTCAAAAACATTTTTAGAATTAATATTTTGTTAAATTTACTTATTTAATAAATTTATAAATATAGTAATAAATTAAAGCTTTAAAATAGTTTTTATTAATACTAATTATTATATACATTTTTAAGTAGCTTTATAAACTTACTAGTTTTAATTTTAAACCTTTTTTTTAAAGTATAATATAGTTTTAAATAAAGTAGAGTTTTTTTTAATAATTTGTAATTATTTAAAATTTAATATTATTTTAAACTTTAATACTTTACTAAATTATGTATAAAAGTATAGTTTATTTAATAAAATCTTTTTTTTAGTAAAGTTATAATTTACTATAAAGTTAAGTTAGTATTATTAATAAAAAAAGCTTATTATTTTAAATAATTTCTTAGTTAGTAAGTTAATAAAGTATAGTTATATTAATTAAAAAAAATTGGTTTTAAGTTAAAATTAGTATAAAATATTAAAAATTTAAAGTATAAAGCTTTAATAAGTTATTAGTAAAATACTAATAATTTACTAAAGCTTTTTTAACTAATTAATAAACTTTAGTTTTTAAAAAAGTAGATTTTAAAGATTAAATTTTACTCTAAAAAATCTTTATCTACTTTAATACTAGTTCTTTTTCTTTAGATTTTTACACTTATATTAATTTTTATACTATTATATACTTAATTTATAAATAGAATACATATTAATAGGTACTAAATAGTTTAATATTATTATAATATTTATTTATTTTAAGATATTAAATTTAGAGTAAAAATAAAGGCTTTTAGTAGAATTAATTTTTTTTAATATAATGTAAATTTTTACTCTAGCTAATTACTTATAAAAAATACTATTTTAAGCTATTTATGTTAATAGTAATAATAATAGTAATTTAAGTCTTTTTTAAAAAAAAAAAAAAAAAAGCTTTTTAGTAGCTAGTATTTTACTAAAAACTAATTTCTAAATAAGTCTATTTTATTTATATTTAAGATATTTACAAAAAAAACTTTTAGTAAAGGTTTTAAATTTTTATAATTTACTTTTATATATTCTTAAAAGTATTAGTAAAAGCTAATTTTTTAAAAATAAAAAAATATATATACTACACTAATAGTAATAGTATTTAATTTATTTATTTAAAAATAATAGCTTTTTTTAATTTTAGTACTATAATATAATATATTAAAGTTTATTAGCTATATTTTAAAAAATTAATATACTTAAATATTAATAATTATTTTATATTTGTATATAGTATTTATAAAGTACTTTTTTAAAGTTTAGCTAGTAATATTTTTACATACTATTAGTATATAAATAAACGTATATATAAGTTTTTTTTAAATGTACTTACTATTTAAATATTTATATTTATTATTTAATAACTTAACTATAATACTTATATTAATTTTACGCTTTAATTTATTACTTATAATAATAGTAATTTTTTAGTAAATTTTATTTAAATTAGTTTTTTTAAATTTTTTTTTTATTATTTTAACTTAATTACTTTTATATATTTTTTTAATTTATATTTCTAGATTTTACTATATAAATAAAATTTAGTAAAGTAATAAAATTAATTTTACACAAAATCAATAAATTTACCATTTATTACTTTAGTTATAAGTACTATATATAAATTAAGTTAAGTACTATATATAAATTAAGTTAAGTACTATATATAAATTAAGTTAAGTACTATATATAAATTAAGTTAAGTACTAGTACTTAAGCTAAAGTATAAATAATATATATAAAAAATTACTATATTATTTTTACTTACTATTTATACTATTTATAATATTTATATAAAATAGTACTTATAAATAGATTTTTTTTTATATTTTTTTAAATTTTTTTTATTTAGTAGCTTAAGTATTATTTTAACTAATTTTTTAAATTTTTATTAATAAGTATAAAGTTTTTATATAATACTTGTATATTTTAAATTATAAGTAAAATATTTAAATAGAAGTTTTATTAATAGTTTAAAAAAACTATTATTTTTAATATTATAATATAATAGTAAAGCTATAATTAAAAATATTTTATAATATACTTAACTATTTTTATATTAAAAAATTGTAGTTTAAAACTAGTTTTTATTTACTACTAAAATTTAATTAATACTTGTTATAAATAATATTAATTTATTTTAAAATATAATTTATATTTATATTAATAAAAAGTAAGTTTAAAACTAAACTACTACTAACTACAAAATTTAAACTGGTTTGTAATAGTTATTATAGCTAGTTATAAAAATATAGAAACTAAAAAGTTTATTAAAAAAAAAGTTAGAAATCTTAAAGTTTTACGTTTTTTAAGTATTAGCCTATAAGTTATATTTATAAATAATGTATAAATAAAAAAAGTCTTGTAAATAGTATTTTAAGTATATTAAATAATATTATATAGTTAAGTAATACTATAAACATTAGAATTTTTTTTTAATATTATTTATTACTTTTAATTACCATATAATACTTTAAGTAAAAAATTGTATTACTAATTTTATATTATTATTAAAATTTTTAGTATAAAAAGGTTTTTTATTTATAAACTTAGTTTTTTTAGTAGTAGTTTATACTATTACTATTTATAAGTCTTAAAATATTACAATTAAGTAACTTATATTAAATATTTTAAATAAAAAATACTTTATTTTTAAGTTAACTTATATAATTATTTTATATTATTAGAGTTTTTAAAGTATATTATTTATAACTTTTTTTCACTTTTAAAAATTAAGGTAAAAAAAATATATATAATATATATAATAACTTATTATATAATGCACATTTACTAGTACTTTTAAGTTACTATATAAAAGTTTTACTAACTTTTTTTTATACTAAAGTAGCTTTAATATAGTATCTTATTACTTATAATTACTTATAATTACTTATAGGTTTATGCTAGCTATAATATTACTTTAATCATATTTTTTTAAGCTTATAAAAGTAATATAATATTAGTTAAACTAAGTAATTATTACTTAATACTATATTACTAATAACTATTAACTTTATATTAACTCTAAAAATAGTAAAACTAGTTTTATAATTATATTATTTTAATTATACTACTTTAAGATAGTGTAAAAAAGCTCTAAATTAGTAAATAATAAATAATCATTTTATAATAAGCTTTTATTATATTTAAATCTCTAGTTATTTTTAAAAGTAATATATAGCTAGCTTTAAAAACTTTTACTAAAATACATACCTACTCTCTAATTATTTCTAGATAATAAAACTTTTAGAGCTTTTACTAAATACTTTACTAATTATTTTTAAAAGATATACTTTTTACAAGCTTTTATTATGTAAACAATAATAATAATAATAACTAATATAAATAAGTATTATTATATTAGTTTAGTAGCTAATAATAACCTATAAAAGCCTTATAGTATACAAGTAATAAAATAACAGCTTTTTTTTAAATAGTAATATACATATATACTAGATAAAAAAGTAGATAGTAGTATAACTTAATAGAGGCCTGTTTTTAGCTAAGTAATAGTTTCTAGAAAACTATAAGTAAATAAAATAGCTTAAAAGAAAAAAACTTATAAGTATAATAATTTATATAAGCTAGCAGGCTTATAAAGTATATAATATAAAAAAATAACATAAAAAAAAAACTCTATAATATATAGGTAATATAATAATAACCTAATTTTTAAATAATTAAATGAGAAAGAGCTATAATTAGAATTTAATAATACTTAATAATATATATAAACATAATTAGGCTTAACTTAAGAATAAAAATAAACACTTATAAAAATATAAATAAGCTTTAAAAAAAAAGTAATATAATAACTTATTATATAATATACTTTTACTAGTGTTTTTAGGTTACTATATAAAAGCTTTACTAACTTTTCTTTTTATACTTTTTTTATACTTAAGTAGATTTAATATAGTGCTTTATTACTTAAAACTATTTATAATTACTTATAAGTTTATACTAGTTATAACAATATATATAAAATAAGCTAATATTAATAAGTAAATTTAATATTAAGTTATAATTATTAGCATAAAGTTTAAATTTAAAAAAAAGTAAATATATATATAATTTATAAACTAATATTAACTAATACTAACTAATACTTAAAAATACGTTATATTATATTTTCTTTTACCTAAAACTATTAAGTAACTTAATTTATGTACTAATATTTTTTAGTATAAAATTATTATTATTTAAAAATTAATTAAATACTTAGTATTATTTTTGTCAAAATTTTTAAAGTAAAACTGTTTAGTAAAATTTCTAATTATATTAAACTAAAAAGTACCTAAAAAGGTAAGATATTTTAACGTAAATGTTAATTAAATTTTAACTCTAAAATAATAGTTATAAAATTATACTATAGTTACTACTATTATAATAATATGTTTTAAATATCCAAATAAGCTATAAAATAATAAAATTAACTAGTTACTAATTAAATTTACTTTAAGTATTAAAGTACTATATTTAATAACTAAAGTAAATAAAGCTTTGAAAACTAAAATTAAAATTTTATTAGTAATATATTAATACTTAAACTAATACCTTACTTTATAGTAAATACTAAATAGTATAACTAACTTTTTTTAATAAAAATACTTTTAACTTTTATACTTCTTTATATGTAATTAACTTAAGTAAAATATTTAGCTTATATTATTTTCATTAAGTATTTTTAAATAGGTATTAGTTTTAGTATTAATTTAAAATTAAAAATAATTATTACTAACTTTAAATTATAATATACTTATAAGCCTTATTTAGTATCTAAAGTTTATTTAAGTAAAAAACTATTTTAATTTTTTAATAATACTTTTTAATACTATATACTAAAAGTATTATATTATGTATTACTATGTTATAAATTTACTATAACTAATTTCTTAAGTACTTAAAGTTATTTATATATATTAGTACTTAATTTTATTTTATTATTATAACCTGTTTTATTATTACTAAAAATAGAAAATTAAGTAAAATAGTTTTTATTAAAGTTTTATAACTTTACTATTTAAGTTTAATAAATGCTACCTTTAAATCTACTAATATTAATAATTAATACTAAAACTAATACTTTATTTATTTATAGTTTTTAAATAGTTTTAATTTTTGCTTTTTATTTTACATTTTTAGTTAAAGTCTTTTGAATTTTTTTTTAATAGTATTAATTTTAACTATATAAATTTTTTACATATTTTATGTAATATTTTAAAATAAATGTATTTATTATACTTTTACTATAACGTATTTTATGGGTGAGCTGAATAAATAGGTGAGTTAAACACTTTACCAAGACTCTATTAAAATACTATTATTTATAGTACTATTACTTAATAGTATTATTAATTATAGTACTATTTTCATTGCTGCTAGATTCTATAGTACTATTTTTATTAATTTTATATGTTTAAGTATTATATCTAATCTTACTATAGTTACTATAGTATTTTTAAGTTAGTTTAGCCCTATTTACTCTTATCTTACTATAATTTTTCTTACTACTAGAACTTGCAGTAGCAGGATTCTTAGTGGATTTATTCTAGCTAGTATTAAAGCTAAGTACTTTTTCTTTCTAGATACACTTTCTTTTACACTGCTTTTGTTAAGATATAGTTTTATTAACTACTTTAAGCTTAGTAACGTGATTATATATAAGTACTATCTTTTAAGCTATTACAAGAGTGCCTTTAATAAGCTGCTAGTATTTATTCTTTAAAGATAAAAAAGAGCTACCTAACTTATTAGTAATTAGCTTTATTTATAACCTAAATTCATAATAGTTTTTTAGGGTTTTTAACTGCCAGGTGACCTCTATATTAATAGATAGTATAAACGTGCGTAATTAAATATTAAGTTTTAATATTACCTTATCTAAGTTAAATAAAACTAGGCTAGTGTTTTAAAAGCTTTCTTAGATATTACTTTCAGTAATTAATACGTTAAACGCGTCGCGGAAGGCTGGTAAGAACTTTAGTTTAATAATATAGTTAAATTAGTTACGTATTAGCTTCTTAACTTAGCGTTTATAGGTCCTTTTTAAAGGCCAAAAACAACCCACATCTAGTGGCTATAAGATGTGTGATGAGTGTGCCGGTATATATAAAATAATAATCTTATTCTCCTTATAGTATTCTGTAAATATAAAAGAGTTATAGCTTTTATAGCTATTAATAATTAATAAATAGTACACACTAATACTATGCTTTTTTATATACTTATTAAAGTGCTTTAACCACGCGAGACTAAGCTTATTAGTTATCTAGCTATTATTAAAGATACTAAATTACTATTAATATGGTATACTAAGTTCCTGGTACTAAGCAGAAAGATAATTCTTATTCTTATAAATAATAAAGAGTAGAATCACGTACCCTAGTGTGCTAATAGCTAGGATTATTATAATTTACTTATAATTACTTAACTAAAGAGCCTTTAGTTAATGCTATCTCTTAGAGCCTATAATAATTTTCTACTAAGTTATTATACCCATCTAGAAGCTGGATTTATTAAAGTTATAAATATCTTTATTTTGTATACTATACTTAGCTTTTATGTTATGTATAAGGTTAAACTAGCCTTATATAATCACTAGTTCTTTCTATTTATAATGCTGATAATTAAGCTTCTGATTGTACTTCATTTAAATCTCTAGTATATACTTAATAAAAGTATATAACTAATTTATATCTACTAGACTTATCTCTTACTTAGCTAGGAGTTTATTAGCTATCTCTTAAATAGTATTAAGTAGAGAGGCAAATTCTCTTGAATCTAGCTTAAAAATATACTTCTTTATTACCTCCTTTTTAGAAACCGTAAGCTTTATTGAATTGGGCGTGGTATCACGTCATGAGGTAATTCTATCGCGTTATATCTTTAGGCTTATAAGAGGTACATTATAAATGCATGTAGTATTTTAAAGGCTATAGATTTAGCCTAAATTAAGAGCCTAAATAACAAGCTATATTCTAGCTTCTTAAGAAATCGATTTTAGGTTAGTAGGTGGCATAATAGTACTGTGGATTAGAATAGTATTAGGGTCTTAGTAAAGTATTTAGCTCACCCATTTATTCAGCTCACTTATAAAATACGTTATACTAGTACTATCTTTTTACTTTTTAAATTATTATGCCTTTTTTTTAATAGTACATACATTATTTAAATATATATATATATATGTAAAAAGAATTTTTTTTTTTTTTTTTTAGTATTTACTTAATAATATTATAAAAGTAAAATTTATAGCATGTTTTAAAAGTATAATAAATAGCTAGTAAATAAAAATTTTTTAAAATATAGTATTAATTTAAGTATTAATTTATATAATATAAAAACTTATAAATTTTTTAATAAAGTTAGTATATTAGTATTACTAAAATAGTAAATTAAAGTTAAGTAAGTAAGTAGCTTATATACATATCTAATTAAATATTTATATTTTACTAAAAATATTTTTACTTATATTTACTTTTACTTTTATGTATTTTTATTTTTAATATTTAGAATTTTTAATACTTACTTTATTACTTACTTTTATTATTAATTATTTTGCGTTAACTAATACTTACTTAATATTTTAATTATAATTAGTATAAAATAAGCTATATTTACTAATTTTAATAAGTTTTATAAAAATATTTTTAATATAAAGTTAATTATACTTACTAGTTTTAATAAACTTTATAATTTTTTTTTAATAAAATATTATATAAAACTATTACTTTTATAAATTAGTTTTTAGTATTAGTTTAAATATTAATTAATTATAATTAATACTTTACTTACTAGTTTTAATTAATTTTTTTAAAAAAAATTAGTATAAATTAAATTATATTAACCAGTTTTAATAAGTTTTATAAAAATATTTTTAGTATAAAATAAGTTATACTTACTAGTTTTAATAAACTTTATAAATTTTTTTTTTAGTAAAGTTTTATATAAAACCGTTATTTTTATAAGGTAACTTTTAGTATTAATTTAAGTATTAATTAATTATATTTAATACCTTCTTTACTAGTTTTAATAAGTTTTGTAAAAATATTTCTAAAATAATACACAAAAATATTACTTTTATAAATTAGTTTTTAGTATTAATTTTAATATTAGTTAATTATAACTAATATTTTATAGTTTTATTATTTTTAATATATATTAAACAACTTTTTATAACTTTAGTTAATAATAAATTTAATAGTATATTTTTTAGTTTTTATTTTATTTTATATTTTATATTTTATTTTAAAATTAAGTTAATAATTTATAGCTAGTATGTTACACTAAATTAAATACTATTAACATTACTAAAAATATTTATTAAAACGTTTTTTATTTAGTAACTAGTTTATAAAATTACTAAAAACTATAATAATAATTTTTTGCTTTAAACTATAGTTTTTAAGTCTTTGTAAAAAATTATAAAAACCTTTTTAGTTAATATTTTCAAAAATAACTATATTTAAGTATTAATATTAGTATTAGTTTAATTAGCTTTAGGTATTAATTTATTTACTATTTATACTAAACAAGTTAGAATTTAAGTTAAAAATTTTTATTAATTTTTTTAAATTATTTATTGTTTAGTTAATTATACTAATTTTATTAGTAATATAAATATAAGTTAAATTATTAAAGTTAGCTTTAGTTAGTAAAAACTACTTATAAAAAATAATATTAAATATGAAATTTAGTATAAAGTTTAAATTTTAGTATTTTATTTTTAAATAAAAATTTTAGTAACTACTTTAAACTTGAAAATAGTTAAAACTTTATAATATAGTTTTATAATATATAAGTAACAAGTAACTTAAAATTTTAAAATAAATATATAATATACTTTATTATACTTAGGTTTTTAATATTTATGTTAGCTTTATTATTTTATTAAATATATAAATTATTAGCTTTTATTACTATTATTTTAACTATTTTTATAATAACCTTTTTAGTACTTTTTATAATAACTTTTTTAACAACTTTTATAGTAACTTTTATAAGTAATATAAACTTATACTTAGTATTTACTATTTATTTGTAATAAACAAATACTTTTAAAGATATATAAAATATTTTAAAATAATAATTTAATTTTATAGCTTTTATTATAATAACTATTTATAATATTTTATAAAAACTTTTTTATATCATGTATTTATATATTAGTTTTATATAAATATATAAGTGTTTATTTACATATTTTTATTTATACAATATTTTATTATATAGTATTTTAACTTATTACTTAATACTATATATAGTAATTTATTATTATGATTTTTTTTTAGTTTTTAAATTTTTAATTTAGTATTTAGTATTTTTATAATTTTATGTTATATTATTACTATTACTATTTTTACTAAAATATAGAACTTTTTAAATACTTTTATTTTAATTATAAAACTTATATAGTTATTTAAAAAAATTGTAATATAAAACACGTTTATTAAAATATTAAAATATTAATAAGTATAATAATAAAAATGTGTTAATACTTTTTAAAAAAAATTTAAAAAGTTTAAAAATTTTTTTTTTTAAATTTTACTATTTAAGTAATTATTATTAAAAAAAAGCTTTAATAAATACTATTAATTTATTTAAAAGTGGTTTAAGTTTTATAACTTTAATTAATGTCTATTTTTAAGTTTTTTAAATTATATTTAAATAAATAAAGTTAGTTTTTATATTACATTTTACTATACTATTAGTAATATTAAAATTTAAGTATTTATTTAAGTATTTAATATTTACTAGTAAGTAAAACAAATTCTATTTATTTTTATTAATAACTTTTACTATAAATTTAAAAGTAATACTAACTAATATTTTATTAAATACTTTTTGTTTTTATATATATATTTAAAACTAAAAAAATACTTAATAATACTTGTAAACTTTTTTATAAATTAGAATATATACTTAGTAAAGTAATTAATTGTTTTTTTACTAACTATATATAAAAACTTAAATAAAAAAGTTATTACTTTAAATTACTTTAATCTATTTTACTAAAAGTAAAAATACTTTACTATTTACTTTACAAAATTTAATAAACTAGTTATTAATATTAAATTAAATGAAGTTAAATGAATTATATAATTAAAAAAAATTATTAAATAATAAGATCTATTAAATAATAGTACATATTAAAATATTAATATACTAAATAACTATATTATTTTAATACTTTTATATAATAATAACTTATAGTACTTATAAATAATATACTATTTTAAACTATAACTTGTACTATAAAAAACTTTAATACTATAAAAATTAAGATTTTTAACTATACTTATATTAAGTTAGTTAAATAAAAAACACTATTAATTAAAATTTAACTATTAATATAATAAGTTAAACTACTTTTACTAAAATTATTTTATACTTTACTACTAAAAATATTCTTTTAATAATTATTTTATATATTTTAAATTAGCTTTAATAAATTCTATAGTTAAGAACTTAACTATTAATATATTTTATAAAAAACTAGTTTACTTAAGTAACTAGCTTACTTTAACACTAGAATCCTTTTTACTAATTTAATACTATAATATATTAACTTAATAATACTATATAACTTTAAATTATATTAAATTTTTTATAGCTACTTAAACTAAATAAAAAAACTTTTTATTAGGTATATAACACCTTTATACTACTATTTTAATAAAATAATTATAAATTATAATATTAAGTTTAAATTAATGTAGCTTACTTTATAAAAAAAAGCATTTATTAAATATATACTTAACTTTAATATATAAAAATTTCTCGCTATAAAGCTTTAAATATATGTAATAACTAATAATTTACTAAAAATACAAAATAAAAAAAGCATTAGTAAAAACTAAGTAAACTTATTTATAAAATATAAAAATAAAATAAAATTAGTTTTTACACGTACATATAATTAATAGTAAGTTTTAAATAAAAATTTAGTACTTATTAATATATAGTATAAACTAGTTTAAAAAAAAAAAAAGTATAAAATTTAAAATAAATATATTTATAACTTTAATAAAACTAGCTTTATAATAAAAGTAATAGTAACTAAAATAGTTATAATTAGTATTAATAAATACTAAAAAAAGTATAAACTTATTTAATTAAGTAATTATATATAAATTATAGTTATAAAAGGAATTAATATAATAAAGTATGTGTTTTTATTATTTATTATTTTTATAAAAAAAAAATACTATATTAATACTTAATTTAAAAAGCAAAATTTAATTTATAGTTAAAAATTTAGGTTTAGTAAAAATAATTAAATAAATAATAAGCTTAGAGTTACTTAGTTAAGGTACTTTAATAAGTATATAAAAAAGCATACTATAAAAGTATATTAATTACTAAGTATTAATAGCTATAAAAGCTATAACTTACAAGAGTTTTAGAAAATTTATAAAAAAAAAAGATTATTAATTTTTATATATTCTTACACTTATTATACTTAGTATAACTACTTAATATAAGTTATTTTATACTTTTAAAGAAAGTATATAATATATAGATTAGTAAGCTTTTATACTAATATATTTAATATATTACTAAAAAATAGTTTTTTTTAGTTTTTATAGTAGCTAATAAAAAGGCCTTTTTAAAATGTAATATTTTAAACAACTTTTAAAATATTAATTTAGCTTTATTTAATTTATATATTATTTTATTGTAAATTAATATTTACTTTTATATATTTATATTAAAGTTGCTATAAAAAAAGTTATAAAAATTATAAATACTATATAATACACACGTAATTAGTTTTTAATTTATATTAATTTATAAGCAAATTTAATAGTACTAAAATTTCTTATTTACTTTTATAATTTAATTAATTAATTAGCTATAAAAAGGCGTTAAGAAAATAGTATATAAAATAGTATTACTATATAAAGAGCTTATAGATTTATATATAGTAAATAGAAAGTTAATAAAATATAAAAATTATAAAAATAAGTATATATAAACAAAAAGAATATTATAAACAAGGTAATAGGTAGAATAATTTCTATTAATAGTAGTATTATAAATAAAGCTAAAGAGTTTTCTATATAAAGTATTATAAAAAGTACCCTATTAGTAAAAAAGTACTGTAGTTTTTATAGTAAACTAAAACATAATAAAAACATTATAGAAAATATATATTAAAGTTAAAGTAATTTTACTAAATTTAAAATTAAGTAAATTTATTATAGTATTATTAAGTATTTTACTATTAAAGGTTAACTTTAGTATTAAAGTAAGTTAGTTACTTAAGTAAACTAAGTTTTTATAATATATATTAGTTTTAACTTAATTTACTAAAAACTTTATTTTAAAAATATGTTGCTTTATAAAATACTTTTAATACTAGATTTTTATTAACTTATAAATTATTTTAATAACTAACTTTTAAGTTTACTAAATAAACGTTTTATATATAATTTAATAAAATAACTTATTTTACTTTATTACTACTTTAATTAATACTAAAGTAATTAATATAAGTTATATTAGTAAATTTTTAGTTTATACTTAAAATTAGTTTTTTTTAACTAATTTTAAACATTTTATATATTATTAGTATAATTTATTATTATTATAATTATGTTAAGAAATTTCTTTTTGTAACAGCTATTAAAAATTATAATCTAATTTTTAACTAACTTTAAATAATAAAGTATAAAGTTAATTTTAATTATAATATATAAAAGTTACTATTTAAACTTTTTTTACTACTAAATATACTATTTATACTTTTTCTAACTTTAAAGCTTTTTATAAAAACTTATTATTTACTTAAAAACTTTTTAATAAACTTTTTACTAAATACAATTTTTATAAAAAGATTTTTTATTTAAAAATTTATAAACATTTTAATAAAAATTTATAAAAAAAAATTAAAAGTACGTTAAATTAAGTATAAACATTTATTTAATTAAAGTAATCTTTTTTATATAAATAGTTTAAAAATATAAATATTAAATTTTCACTATTTTAATAACTAAAATTAGTAAAGGTTTTAAAAAGTACTATAAAACTCTTAAAACATTTTTATATAAAAAAATTGATAAACTATTTAAATATTATTTATATAAGTATAAAAAAAAAATAAAAAAAATAACTTAAATTTAAACGTTTTTATAAACCTTTTTAAATTATATTAAAAGATTTTAAAAAGTACTTTAATAACTATTTTACTAATAAATTTATTAATGTAAGTTAATTTTCTATAATTATACTAGTTATTTTTATAAAAAAAGTAATAAAATTTTTAATTTTATATAAGTTATTAAGTATTAAATACTATTACTATTAAAAACTACTATTTAATTTTATTATTTTAAAAACCTTTAATTTACTTTAAAAAAGTCAAATACTTTATAAAACTAAATATTATTTTAGTTTTTAAGTACTTTAATATAATAAAAGAAAATAAATAGTTAGTTAACGTATTTTATAGGTGAGCTACACATATAGGCGAGCTGCGTATCTTAAAATTCACTAAAAAATCAAAATTTTCCACCTTCATATCTTAACAACCACTTAATAGTAAATTCTAAAAATTGAAATTTAAGCTTTTCTATATACATTACAGCATTTCTGAAGGTTGCATGAAAATTAGTTGAGTAGTTTTTAAGATATAGTAATTTAGAGGCAAAAACTATGTTATATTACTGTATCTTAAAAACTACTCAACTAATTTTCATGCAACCTTCAGAAATGCTGTAATGCATGTAGAAAAGCTTAAATTTCAATTTTTAGAATTTACTATTAAGTAGTTATTAAGATATGAAGGTGGAAAATTTTGATTTTTTAGTGAATTTTAAGATGCGCAGCTCGCCTATATGTGTAGCTCACCTATAAAATACATTACTTAATTATATATATATTTAATTTTATTAAAAATAACTTTTACTATTTTAACTAATTTTACAAAATTTACTACTTTTTAAAACCTATATTTATATTATGTAAAGAGTAAACTATTTATGTTTTTTATTTTATAACATTTAATTATTAAAATTCTAAAAAGTATTTAAAGTTATATATAAAAGCAATTTACTACTATAAATAAGTAAATAGAAATTGGAATTAATAATTAGTAAATAAACTATTTAATAATAACTATATAAATTAAAATAAATAATTAGTTTTATTATTTTAATTAATTATAAAGTATTAATTTAATTAATTTAATTAATTTAAAGTTTTTTTAGTAAATAATAATTTAAACTAAAATTTATCTAATTAAATACTTATTTACTATTTATATTATACTAATTTTTTAAGTTATTAGTTATAATTAAAACTAATACTAAAATAAACACTATATTAATTTTTAATAAATATTAAGTACTTAATAATTATAGTATTACCTTTACTTAACTATATTTAAACTATTAAATATATTTACTAAAGTTAGGAATTTTACTATATTAAGTAAGTAAATATATGTATACTTTACTACCTAAAAATGCGTACACATATTAGAAAAAAGAAAATAATAAAAATACTACTCTTTTTATTATAACTATTATAACTTAAAACTATTTACAAGTACTTTTATTTACAATTACTAAAATAAAGAAATTTAATTAAAGTTAATATAAAAATGTTAGTAACTTTAGTTATAAGTAAACTTTATATTAAATTATTTTTTATAAACTTATAAAAAAATAAAAATAAAAATGTTATTAGTAAAGTATTAAAACAATATTAATATATTAAGTTTTATAATACTTTATATGTATTAAAAAGTTGGTTTTAATAAATTATAACTTTTATTAATTATAATAGAGAGTTAATATAGTAGTAAGTAGACACTTATAAAATAAACTAAAGCTAAATTCTATTAAACTAGAATATAAATAGTAAGCCTTTTATTTTATAATTTTAAACATTATTAAAGTGTAAGTGTAGTATAAGTGTGTTAATAATATTCCACTTATATAATAATAATACTACACTTATATAATAATAGTACTATACTTATATTTTAAAGAATATTATATATAGTAATATTTACTTAGGCGTTTTATATTATTATAATTACTTCTTTCTTTTTTAAATAGTTATTTCTAGCTATTAGCGTGAAAACTATTTTCATATAAAAAAAAATAGTACAAATAAACAAAACAACATTTATTAATAATAAAAGTAAGTAAAATAGTGATAGTTAATATTGTTACTATTAAGAAAATATATTTTATAATAAAAGCTTGCCTATCTCCTAATTTTAAGACTTTAAATATAATATTCTTTAAACCTTAATTTTCTTATTAGTATTTAACTAGTGTTTACTCGACACTAACATAACTTTTAATATATAAAATATAATTAAAAACTTAATATATACTAGTGCTACTATTCTGTTTTAGTATTATTAATTTATTTAGTTTTAATTTCTACTTATTTAACGTGCTGGCCTAGCTATTAAACTTAAATAAAAAATCTTTTTTTAATACTTAAAAAAAATTAATTAAACTACCTTTCTATATGTCTTTAAAAAAAATAAAGTAAAATATAAATACTACATAAAGTAATATAAGCTCTATAATAAAATATTATTTTTATTATATTTTTATTATTACTTTAGTATTGTTCCTTTAAGTGTTTGTTAATAATAATATTAATAGATTTCTATTAAATTCTGCTTAGAAGTTAACTGTCTTTTTACTTAGTATAAGAGATTAAAAGCTAAGTAAAATAAGAATCTCTTTATTTAATTAAATAATATCTTAATAATAGTGTTACGGTAACTATTTGTGACATAAGAGCCTTTTAAGAAAGCCTTTTTATAAGCTTTTTTTTTATATTATATGTTTATACTTTAGTCTTGCGCTAGTGTATAAGCCCTCGCCCTAAATATTTTAGCTTATAACTTATTATATTTTTCTTTTCTTCACGTAACGTTTTGACTTATTACTTGGTATTATATTTAGTAATTAATTAACGCTTTTTATTAAGCACTTAACTCTCTGCTTATAGCACTACCATAATATTATATTACGTCTTTACTAATTTCTTATAATAGATAACCTAAATCTTACTAAATCTTTAGAGACTTTATCTCTTAACTTGTGACTCTAAAGGTAAGTAATAAATTACTTATAAACACCTTAGTAAGACAAAAAACCTAATATAAAGAAAATATAAAAGCTTTTTATACTAAGCTTAATAAGATAAAGTAAGTGTTTATTAGTCTAACTTCTATTATTACTATCTCCCTTATTAAAAAAAGTTTAGCTCTTGTTACTAGTTTATTTAGAAGTAGCTTAAGTCCTATAATTTTAACTCTACCTATAATCATAACTAGTACTTATCTCTAAGTTTCTTAAGTTATAGTTAGGAATATGAGATTGACTATTATGCTAGAACTTATTATACTACTAATAATAACAAAATCCGACTGCCTATCTGACTCCTTAATGTTTACTAGAAAATAAAAAGACCTATATATCTTTATTAGGAAACTTAACTATAAGCTTAAAGATAATACTAATTAATACCTTACTAAATACTCTTAACTTCTATATATATATTCAAGGCTAGAGAAGGACCTGGTAATACTTATAGACTCTTTTATAAATAAGAATATATACTTAATAAAATAATTAATTGTCTTCCTGTAAGCTATATACAGAGACCTAAATAAAAAACTTACTATCTTAAGTAAGCTTAACTTATTTTACTAAGAATAAAAGAGTTTTACTACTTATTTTACTAAATTCTATAGACTAGCTGCTGACACTAGACTAAATGAAATTAGTTTAATTACTTAGTTAAGAAGATTATTAAATAACGATCTCTGCTAGGTAATAGTAGGTATTAAAATCTCTAATACGTTAAATAACTACGCTAATCTAATATTCTTATATAATAATAATCTTTAGTACCTTCCTTTACTGTATCTTACTAGGCTGTAATTTATATTATAAAGAGATTCTAATACTATAGAAATTAATACCTCCAATTACGCCCCTATTAGATCAGCTAAACGAGAAACCTAAAAGTATAATAGCTAATATTTTAAGTATAATAAATATAGTTATATTTTCTAAAACTGCTCTATCCCCCTGCTAGAACTTTAATTTATAAGTTTATTTTAACCCTAATAAGTAACCCGTTTCTGTTCTTTCTCTAGATTTAAATTTTTTTATAGATAAGAATATTTCTGAACTCTTTAAGCTAGTCTATTAAAAGCTCTATCCTAGTATTAAGTTACTCTCTAGGACGTTTCTAATATCAGATTTCTATTAACCTTTAAATCTCTTATTTAGTAACTAACTCTTAGAACTATTAAGTGAATATTCTGTGTACTATCTAATAAAATAGCTTATTATACTTTATTACTACTTTAATTAATACTGGAGTAACTAGTATAGGTTATATTAGTAGATTTTTAGTTAGTACTTAGAAACTCTATCTCTTACCACTCCCAAACATCTTATATCCTACTAGTTTTAATAGTAAATATCTTAAAAAGGGTTATATCTTATATACTGCTAGTATAACTCTCTGCTATATAAATCACGTTAAGAAAATCTGTCTCTTTATAATAGCTATAGGAAACCATAAATTAATTCTTAGCTAACCTTAAATAAGAAAACATAAAGTTAACTTTAACTATAACTTGTAAAAGCTACTTTTTAATACTTTTTATTACTAGATCTATTACCTGCGCTTGTCTTAATTTCTTATTTATTTAAAAGAAAATACTACCCGCTTAAGGGACCTTTTAGTAAACCCTTTATTAGAAGACCCTTGCCTTAATACCACCCATATACGGTACCTATAGATTTGTTTTCTAAAGTTATTACTAACTATCTAGACTTAACGTGATAACTGGTTAGCTAAAATAAACTATTAATTATAAGAACTTAATACCTATTTAAAGGATCTTCTAGTAAACTGTTCTCTAAAGGGCTTCTACTTAGAATCTAAATTTACACCTAAATCTAACACTAAACTAAATAGAGACCTTATAAGGAAGCCTTTCTCTTAAGGCTTTAAAAATCTCTTAGTAAAGGCTTTACTAGAAGGCCCTTATAAGAATCCTAAACTAAGTATAAACATCTGCCTAATTAGGGCAGCCCTCTTTATATAAATAGTTTAAAAACATAAACACGAAATCTTTGCTGTTTTAATAGCTAATATTGATAAAGCCTTAGTCTTAAAAATCTATACTAATTTAGCTACTAAGGTTCTAAAGGAGTACTATGACACTTTTTAAACATTCTTATATAAGAGAGCTAATAGACTACCTGAATATTATCTATATAACTATAAGATTATCCTTAAGAAAAGAAAGTAACCTGGATTTAAACCTCTTTATAGCATGTCCTAAAACGAACTAAAAGTTCTTAGAAAGTATCTTAATAACTATCTTACTAAAGGATTTATTAGAGCAAGTACGTCTCCCGTAGCTGTACTAGTTATCTTTATAAAGAAACCTAATAAAGGTCTTTAATTCTGTGTAGACTATTAAGCTCTAAATGCTATTACTATTAAAAACCGCTATTTAATCTTATTAATCTAAGAAACTCTATTCTGCCTTAGTAAGGTGAAGTACTTTATGAAGCTAAATATCATCTCAGCTTTTAACTACCTCTATATAGTAAAGGGAGATAAATAACTGACTACCTTCCAGACCTAATATAGCCTATTTAAATATCTTATTATGTTATTTAAACTAGCTAACATACTAAGCATGTTCTAACACTATATAAACGATATCCTTTAATTATTTCTTAATGTGTTTTATATAGCCTATCTTAATAATATTCTAATCTATAGTAATTCTCTATATAAACACTAATAACATATAAAATAAGTCTTGAAAGCCCTAGATAAAGCTAGCCTGTAACTTAATATTAATAAATGCAAGTTCCATTAAAAACAAGTTACTTATCTTAGATATATAATCTTAACAAGAGGAATTAGTATAGACCTAAATAAGGTAAAGAACATTCTTAACTAGGAATTTTCTAAGAACGTAAAGGATGTAAGAGCATTCCTAGGATTTACTAACTTCTATTAATAATTTATTAACGACTTTTCTCATATTACGTCCCCACTTATAGCCCTAATGAAGAAGGATATTTGATTTAAATTTAATAACGCTTATTAAAAGGCGTTTAAATGCTTAAAACACGCATTTATAACCACTCTAGTTCTCTAATACTTTAATCTTAAGTTACTGATTATTATAGAAGCTGACTTTTTAGACTACGTAACTGCTAGAGTCCTTTTCTAGAAAGATAAATAAGATAAACTAAGACCTGTAGTCTACTTTTCCAAGAGACTAAATCCTGCTAAATATAATTATAAGATATATAATAAGAAACTACTAGCTATTATACATTACTTTAAATAATAGAGACCTGAATTAGAAGGTACTGCGTTCCTAATTTAAGTACTAAGTAATTACAAAAACCTTTAGTACTTTACTATAATAAAGTAACTTAGCTATTAATAAGCTTATTAGGCTGAATATCTATTCTAATTTAACTTTACTATCACGTACTAACTAGGCAAGTAGGGTGGAAAACTAGATACTCTTACTTACTATATATAGAATACTTTAGTCTAAGAAGAAGTTTAAAGAGCTTAATAATAAATACTTCTCCGCCTTAAACTATTTAATAACACTCTAGAATTAAACTTAACTAAGATAGATAGATTGATTTAATAGATCATTAATAACAAATACCTGAATAATAAGTTTATTTAGGAAATTCTGTTACTAATACGGGATAAAACCCGACGCTCTAAGAAACTTTCTTTAAGTAAATATAAAAACTAAGAAAGCTAATTATACTATCGCAACCAGCTAATAATACTAAATAATAATAAACTTAAGATTAAACTTCTCTGAATTATGCATGATTCTCCTACTGGCGGCTACTCTAGTTATAGAAAAACCCTTAAAATCCTGCAACACGAATACTACTAACCCTAGATATTTAAAATAATATATTCATATATATCTTATTACTATACCTGTTAAAGATCTAAGGCTTTTTATAAAAAGTACTATAGCCTCTTAAAACCTCTCTCTATCCCTAAAAGAAGATAGAAGGATATTTCTATAGACTTTATTACTAACCTCCTAGAATCTAAAGGCTGTATTAATGTTATAGTTGTAGTTAATCACCTTATAAAATACAGACATCTAATTCTTTATAGTAAGATAACTACTATAGATATTGTCTATTTTTTCTACTAGTATATATAAATAGACTATAGCCTTCTAGAAATAATTATATTAGACTAAGGAACATAATTTGTCTCTGCTTTTTATAATAAACTCTATAAATAATTATAAATTAAACCCTAACTATCTTCTATATATTATCTAGAAACTAATAGCTAAACAGAAAGAGCTAATAGTGTAATAAAATAAGTCCTATATATATATATAAACTATTAGTAAGATAACTAGGTAAACTGGCTCCCCTTAGTATAGTTTAAAGCTAATAATACTATATCTAAATTCACGAAAGTTTTACTGTTTCTGGCTAATATAAGCTAATATCTCTAAATGGGTTTTAAATCTCCTATAAGAATTTAAAGACGTTTTTACTAAGTGTTACAAGCCTTAGAAGCTAACCACATAGTAGAGAAAATAGCTAATATCTAATAATTAATCTAAGAAGAGATAATTTAGGCTTAAGCTCTTTAAAAAAAATATATAAACCAAAAACAATTACCTACACCTAACTATTAGATAGGAGATATAATCTAGCTTAATATATAAAACATTTAAATAAAATAACCTTCTAAAAAGCTAGACTTAAAGGCTTTAGGGAAATACTATATCTCTTAAATAGTTTCTTTATACACGTACTAACTTAAACTCTCTAAATTCTTAAATATATATCTAGTTTTCTATGTATTATTGCTTTGGCCTGTTGCGCCTGAATTTAAATACCTTCCAGGTCAACAAAACCCGCTATCTAAATCTATTAAAGTTAATAGAGAAACTAAATACTATATTAAATAAATTAAAGAACTGCGCCTAAATTGCGGGCGGAAATGCTATAAATACCTAGTTAAATAAACTAGATATAATAACCTAATATAGGAATCTATAAGTAACCTTTAAGATATAGCTACTATAAAAAAATTCTATCTTAAAAACCTAGACTAACTTAGACCTAATATTTAATATAAATACTCCTTACAGGAGCTTAGACCTAAAAGGGGGGTACTATTATAATAACTATTTATAACACAAAAGCCTTCTAAGGAAGCCTTTTTATAAGTCTTTTTTTTATATTATATGTTTATACTTTAGCCTCGTGCTAGTGTATAAGCCCTCGCCCTAAATATTTTAGCTTATAACTTATTATATTTTTCTTTTCTTTACGTAATGTTTTGATTTATTACCTGGTACTATACTTAGTAATTAATTAACGCTTTTTATTAAGTACTTAACTTTTTATTTATAGCACTACCGTGATAAATAGCATATTACTTCTATATTAAGTACGTGAAAACAATAATTAACTAAAAAACTAAACAAAAGTTTTAAAAGAAATCTAAAGGTAATAATATTTAGTTAGTGTAGTTAAATATATTAGGAAAAATTACTTTTTTTATTAAAAGCCTTCTTAATATTACGTAATATTAAGTAAAACTTTTTCTTTAAATAGTGTTTTAATATTATTTTAATAACATTTAAACTAGTCTTTCCCCCCTTAGTAATAGTAATACGGTAAGTAAGAAAATAAAGAAAAAAAAATAATAATAATAAAGATAATAATAATAAGAGTTTAAGGCCTAGTACTTATACTTTTTAGAAAATAAAAGTTAGATAAAAGTAAAGTACTAGTAATATACTAAAAAATTTAGCTTATAAAAAGTTTAAGACTACTAATAAGTAGAGAGCTAACTAAAAAAAAAGCTAAGAATTATAAAAATAATACTAGTATAGTAATAAAAGAGTAGTAAAAAAATACTATATATATAATAAATTTATAATAGTTAGGCACTATCTCTTCCATTTAATTTTAATAGAAAAATAAAGTTTTATATTTTAATTCTTTGCTTTCTTTTTAATAAAGTAACTTCTTACTTACTTTTAAAGTCTTAAATAAGATTTTAATTAATATCTTGTTTTAATACTTACTTATTATACTATATAGGCTAGCTTTTCTATTTAATAAAATATTTTAAAGTATTTTTATTTTTTTTTTTTACTAGTAGTACTTTAACAATATATTAACCTTCTTTTTTTTATTTTTTAGTTCTAAAGGCTTTGGTATATGTTTTTTTTTTAAATAAAAAGTATAAAGTCTAAGTAAAGAGATATTAGAAATAGAATATATTTAAAAACTAAAAAGTAAAAGCAGGTAATATACTTAGGTTTTAATAAATTTAATAATTTAATATAGTTTTATAAAAAAAAGGGAAAGCTTTTTACTTAAGTAGTAGAGCCTTAAATTCTTAGTAAAAAATAGTACTACGTTATTAATTTTTAAAAAAAATAAGGTTTATACTTCTTATTATAGTTTCATTTCTATTATTTAGTAGTATTTTATTAGTGTTGTACTATTAATTCTTTATTATAATATAAATATGTAATTCTGTTAGCTACTTTAAGTACTTAAATACTAAATTCTATCTTATAATTAAGACTTAAGTAAAACCTATAGTATGTAAAAAATAAGCTTATTCTAATTATAGATTAATAAAAATTTTTATATGTAAACTTTATAATAAAAAGAAGCTTAACCTAATTACTTTCTTTTTCTTTTATATAAGAATATAAGTACTATTCTAAAGTTTAATTTTATTATTCTATTTAACTATTAGTTTAAGAGTAGAAGGTAGTACTTAAATAGTACTAAACTTTTATAGTATAATAAAAGTTAGCTTAAAAGTATCTAGTAAAAATACTATTTCTATTAAAAACAACCTCTTAAAATAGTCTAAAGAATTAAATAATTTTATATATAAAAAGGTTAGCTAAATCTATAGTAGAAAGGTTTTTAGTTATAGAAATATATTTTACTATCTTAGTATAATAATTTATAACTATTAGAATTATATTATAAACATAGGCTTTATAACAGCTTAATAGTAATTTTATAACAAAATCTATTATTAACTACTTTTAAGGATTTTTTAGCTAGAAAAGTAGTTATAGCTCTTTATATAAGTAATATTTAGACACTTTTATACATTCACATATGTTATAAGTATTAATATATTTCTTAATATTCTTCTTAATTCTAAGTTAAAAATACTTGTGTATTAATAATTTAAGTATTTTACTATGCCTAAAATGTCCCGTTAAGAGGTTATTATAATAAATTTAAAGAAGTTCTACTTTTAAAGTAAAATCTCTAGAAATATATAGATATTCTTTATAGTGGAGTAGACTAAATGAATTAAATTTTTATAAAGTGCTCTTTACATATCTATTTTACTATTAAGATACTATTTAAGTACTTTTATTATACTTTTAAATTATCTAAAAGTCCGTCTTTTAAAGCTCCTAAATTATAGTAATAATTAAATTAAAAGGCTACTTATATATATTTTTAGAGATAGCAACCTTTTTAGCCTGTATTTAAGTAATATAGTAGGAAATTACTACTATTTCTTATAAATTAAGCTCTATTCTAATGGAATAAAGGTATACATCTATTAAATTAACTTTATAAAGAAATTAATTAAAAGAGATATCCTTTATAAAATAGAGTATACTTATTTTTTATTAAACTATTTTCTAACTACTCTCTTACTTCTCTTTTATAGCTAGTAGGAATAAGAACTAGCTTTAATTCTTTAGTTATAATTTCTTCTATAAACTAAGTAATATAAAATTAAAGCTTTTATATATTACTTCACTAGACTTTAGTAATTTTTATAATAGTTTATTAGTAGAATTAGTCTTTTCTAAACAGTGCTTAATTTTAAAATTATATAAAATAAATAATATTACTTAATATACTTATCTACTATTAAAGGTCTTAATATTTATAAAGCCTTTTAAATTATTATAATTTGTAAGAATTTTAAGATAAAACAACAGGTTTTTAATATAGTAGTATTAGTATTTTATAGTATTTATAATTACATTTAGCTTAAAGTTATAAGTCTTATAATATTATTCCATAGTATATAACTTTTAGAACTAGAAGATAATAAAATACTAATTACTATTATTAAATTTTTAGAAGTAAATTCTAATATAGCCTTAGTTAAAAGCATTTATTTCTAAACGTAAAAAGAATTAGGCTTGTAATATTAAAAGAGAGGAGCTATTAAGAATATAATATAAAGTCTATATTTTACTATCTTTATTTCTAGAGTTTATTTAAAACGTTCTGTTTTCTTCCTATTTTAAAAGCCTTTTAAAAGGTTTGTAATAAAGTAAGTAATTATAAAAAAGCACTTAATAAAACGCCTATAGAAATTAGTAAACTCTAGAAAAACCTATATGTTTTAAAAGAAGACTAAAGTAGCCTAGTTAATAACTATTTTAACTTATTAAGAATCTATCTTTATGCTGTTAAAACAAATAATAAACTCTAAAAATTCAACTTTATTAATAGCAAAAACACACTTCTTAAAATTAATAAAAAGTTTATACTATTGTAAGTGTGTTAGTATTTATTAAATATAATTCTAATAATTCTTCTTATTTCTTAAAAAAATAAAAATGTTATTAAGATAGACTATATAAAAGATATTAACTAGCTCTAATAGAATACAGTTAATATAACTTTAAAAAATAATAAAAGTATTAGTAAGTTTAAATAATATTACTAAATACTTAAAGTAGTTATAATACATATAAAACACCATTTTCTACTTATTACTATATTAGATTCTAATATAGTGGTAAGTGTTTTTAAAGTTTAGTTTAATAAACTTAATTAAGCTTACTAAACGATCTAGTATTTTACTAATTAATAATAAAGTAAAATAGTTCTTTTTAGTAACTTTATTAAGGCTTTTGTAATTAATATAAAGCTATAAACTATAATTTTTTTAGAAATAAAAAGAATTAGTGTACCTGTTAAACTAGTACTATTTTATATTTAACTTTTTTATTTTATTTCTACTATATAGTTACAAAAGACCTTAAGCTTTTTAAAAAAGAAATTATATAATAGTTTAAAAAGTATAGTAGTGTTTTCTTTTAACTTAATTATATAATTATCTTTATAGTATTTAAGCAGCACCTTTGTAGTGTTAGTAGAAACTAAGTCTTTAAATTTTTAGAGTTTTAGAGAAAGAGTAAGAGTTATAAATTCTTTACTTTTTATAATAGCTACAGCTTTAATAAGTACAATATATATATACTTCTTATACTTAAAAGAGTTAATAAACTGTTTAAGTTTTTTAAATTAAATTATTTATATACTAATTTTCTAACACCATACCTTTATTTTGAAATTAATAATAATAAATTTTTTTTGAAACTTACAAAGCCTAAAAAGAACTTATAAAACTATATTAATTATTTTATAAAAGGTAGTAATAACTTTCTAAGTTTACTTTTAATTATTTTTTATTTAAATTGAAATTTCATATTTGTGTTAGCTATACTTCTGTATAATATTTAATATATATAGTATTAGTAATTTAAATTTAAAATTTCTCTAAAACTTTACTCTAGGGTAAATTTCTTATTAATAATATTTACTTATATATTACTATTAAAAAGTATAGTAATTACTATCTAAGTAGTTTAGTTAGTTTAGATTTTTTCTTTTACTTAAATTAGTTTTTTTTTAATAATTAGTTTCTTATACTTAGAACTAAAAGTAAACCTAAGTACTACTAGTTTTTTAGTATTTAAATAGTATTAACTTTTATAACAAAAGCATTTTTTTTAGTTTTGTTATATTATTATTTTTTATAGTCTACTTTCTAGTGTTCTTGCTTATAGTAGTAATAGTATTTTTTAAAACAATAGATAATATTAACTAAGTAAAGTAATATAATAGTAACTATAGAATATAAAGTAGTTATTATTTAAATTATCTAGTTTCAAGGTATATTTTATGTGTAAAATAGAAGCTTAATAGTAGCTTTATATAAATTATTTTCTAAGATAATAGTATATTTAATAAGCTTTTATTAAGTTTTTAAAAACTTAAAATAGTTTAAAAAGCTATATATATT
This sequence comes from Zopfia rhizophila CBS 207.26, assembly GCA_010093925.1. Lineage (NCBI taxonomy): Eukaryota > Fungi > Ascomycota > Dothideomycetes > Zopfiaceae > Zopfia > Zopfia rhizophila. Next base: position 2,118,139 of record ML994621.1, read on the forward strand.
TCTAGCTAAAGCGTATTATATAAGTACATTACTAAATACTTTTACTTATAAAATAAGTTAATTTAATTTTTTAAGGTAGTTAAATATGTTATAAATTTATTTACTAATTCATTTTCTTTTTAAGTAGCTTTAGAGTACTATAGAGTTACTTAAAGTTTTTAATTAATAAAGCTTTTTATTTAATTTAAAAAAAACTTTATTATATAACTTTATATATGTATTATGCTTTTATTTTCCTACTTATACTATAGCTATAGCTATTAGTGTGTTGTTTTTAAATATTATAAAATAAATATAATTCTTTAGTCTTTTAACTAAAATACTTATAGGTTTAGCTAAAAAGTAATTTCTAAATAGATTTAAAAGTCTTAATACTCCTATACTCTTTTTTTTTAAAAATATTAGGATTTTTTTAATTTTAAGACTATACTAAAGAATTAACGCATAATTATTACTAATATAATATTTATATTATAGTTCTTTAATATTGTTTTCTTTTTTAAAATAGGTATGTTATCTTTACTTTATTAAGAAAACAATTAATAGAATTAATTTAGTGTAAGAAGATAGTGTTTATATATTATTACTTATAAAGTACTAAGTTTACTTTTTTATTTTATAATATAAACGCTATTGTTTTTTTATAAAGTAAGTTTATTATATTATTTTTTTAAGTTAGCTATTTTTTTATAAATAAAGAAAGTAAAAGTTAATTATTTAAGTTATACTATTTTAGGCACTATTATAATCTTGCTTGTTAAAATAAATTAACTAAAATCTATTACTACACTTACACTATAAAGATAGTAAAGAGGTATAGTTAAAATTTAAATAAGTAATATATACTAAGCTACTATTTCTAAAAATAAAAGAGAGAATTTAGAATTATAATAAAGAATTAATATAGTAGTAGGTAAACACTTATAAAATAAACTAAAGCTAAATTCTATTAAGCTAGAATATAAATAATAAGCTTTTTATTATAATATAATTCTATAGAAACTGTTACTTTTAAGCTTATTTAAATTAAGTACTATAAAAAGCTTTTACACAAACCATGTAGGCCCTTTTATTTCTAGAATTCTATATATATTCTGTTTATAACTTCTATATATAGCTTTATAAGCTACGTCTTATAATTTATTTTATACTATATATTATTATTATAGTTATTAACTTTGTTTATACTTTATTGCTTTTTAATATTATATAGCTTTATTTTCTACATGTTAGCTCTATAACTCCTGCTAGTTTTATAAAATAAAAATAAATTCCTATAATTTACACAAAAATAATTATAAGAATAGCTTGACTATATTATAGTTTTTTATAATATTTATAAAGACTAACTATAGTAACTTGCTGCTACTATAGTAAAGATAGTAGATCTTTATAAGTAAATTATAATACTTAAGAAAGTTTATAACTACTAAAAAAAAAAGTTATAAAAAGCTTAAAAGTAGATTATAGACTTATATATATAGTTATAGTCTAAAAGTCTAATATCTACTATCTTTATTACTTTTGCTGTTTCTGCTTTTGTTTTTATTTTTATCTCTACTATTATTCTAACTAAAACTAAACTACTTATAACTATTTTTTTTATTTTTTTTTTATTTTTTTTTTATATTTTTTTTTATATTTTTTTTTATATTTTTTTTTTTTTAATTTATACTCTCTTTAAATGCCTACTTAATTTTAATAGGTTTAGTAATAACTAAAATAACTTTTAATACTTTACAGTATAGATTTATATAAAAATAACTATAAATTAAGACTATTTTCATACTACTAAATCCTACATAGCTTATATAAATAAATAACTTAAAGATATGCTATATAAGTAAGTTCTTTTATATATTACTAGTAATATCTACTGCTTACTAAACTACTTTGTAATACTAGAAATTCTAGAGTAAGTTTATAGAAACCTAAATTTAGCCTATAATATTTAATAGAATTTATTTAAACTCTATTAAAAGAACTAAGAATTTAGTGTTTTTTTTTATTAGAATTTTAATAGTTAACTTTTAAATCTAGCCTGTTTAAAAACTCTCTACTAACTTTTCTAGAGAATGCTGTTTTTAAAGAATTATAGAATATACTACTTTATAATTTACCATTAAATTACTAGTATTATTTACTAGTTTATTATTTATAAGACCTTAAGAACTACTATTATTATTATAACCTAGCTAATTTTATAAGTAGCTATAAGACTTATAATGCTTAGTTTATAACTTAAAAGTATATTATTTTTTTACTAATAGCTATTCCTATTACTTTTATTGCTAAACTTATAAATTTAAGCTACTATTACTAACTAAATTTTTTAAGCTAGAGTTATAAGAAACGCTGTAAATACTATTATTATAATTTAAAAAGCTATTTTATTACCTACTACTTTTACTTTAATATCTGTTAGTTCTAAAATATTTTTATTTATATACTATTTAGTTTACTATCTCTAATTTTTATTTACTTTTTTACTTACTTTTGTACTCTATTATATTTTCTATTATATAGTCTAGTAAAAGCCTTAAGCTGTAGCTAAGTTACGCTCTAATTTTAAAACTATACTTCTATAAAATTTCCGCTATTACTATTTATAAGATATTAATTAAAAAAGAGCTTAATTTATAGTTTTGTATTTTTATACTACCTATTAAACTAACTTTTACTACTACTAAATATCTAATATAGTTTACTAGCTATAATGCTATTACTTATAGTTTTATTAATAATAAAGCTAAAAAAAACTTTATTAACTAAAATTAAACTATTTTTATAAACTTCTAGCTAAAACAGCTAAAGAGACTATTCTATTTTAATATTATAAATAAAACTAAGTTTTATAGTAAACCTGTTACTTTATATATTATTATAAGACTCTATATTAATAATTATACTAAAATAATTTACTTACTTGCAACTATTTTAGGGTCGTATTTTATTATACTAAGAGTATACTAGTTATAGTATTATAATCTTTAAATTAACTAGACTATAAACACTTTTATATTTAATAGCTTATTTTATTATAACTATTATAGAATTCTATTTATCTCAGCACGAACCTGTAAGGTTATCTTTATTTTATAGAAATTAATTTCTAAATCTTACTATAACTAAAAGAATTATAGGAAACTAGATATCTATTTTATATTTTTAAAAGCCTATACTATATATGCTTGCTGTAGTAGCTACTACTTATTTACTATTTTTATAAAAGATATTAAGTAAGCTTTTACTATAATTAAAAGTATAAACCTATAAAAAAAGCTTCTACTTAATATCTAGAAATTTCTATTCTAGTTCTGTTAGTGTTTTTTTGCTAGAAGAAACTAAAAACCTATTACTATACTACTTATATAACTATAATATTTAGCTAATAAAAGAAAAAACTCTACTCTTTAGCTATCTATACTTAATATTCTATATAAAGCTATAAGTACTCTATAAATAGTTTAATAAGAACTTTTAAAAGAAATTTATTTACTTTAATAGCTCTCTAACTATATCTCTAGTTCTATTTATAAAGGAAGTAGATAAAGAACTTTAATTTTATGTTAACTACTATGCACTAAATAAAATTATAGTAAAAAACTATTACTTACTACTACTAACTAAAAAACTACTAAATAACTTAAAGGAAATATAATACTTTTCTAAGATTAATATTTTATGGGTTTTTAATAACCTTTGTATTAAAGCTAGCTAAAAGTAGCTTACTATATTCTAAACTTATTTTAGTCTATATAAGATACTAGTAATACTGTTTAAGTTAACAAGTGCTTTTATAACCTTTTAGTAGTATATAAATAATATTTTATAAAAATACCTAGACTACTTTTATACTATTTATATGAATAATATTCTAGTCTATAGTTATACCTATACTAAATATAAATAATATCTTTTATTTGATACTAAAAAGCCTATAAAAGGCAGGCCTACACATAAAAGTAGAAAAGTATAAGTTTTTTATAACTAAAACCTAATTTCTAGGCCTAATTATAGGCTGTAATAGTATTTATATAAACTTAAAAAAAATTAAGATAGTAGCTAACTAAGTAACACTAACTTATATTATAGATATATAAGTATTTATTAGTTTTATAAACTTCTACTACTATTTTATATAAGAATTCTTTTATATTACTACTCTACTAGTCTATTTAATATAGAAGAATACACTGTTTAACTAAAATAATAGCTATAAGAAAGTTTTTTAGAAACTAAAAATAGTATTTACTATAGTATTTATTCTAGTGTTATTTAATTAGAAAAAAAGAAGTTATTATTAAAATAAACAGCTCTAACTACGTTTCTACAGGAATACTATTATAATATAAAGATAATAGTATTTTATAGTTTATTATATTTTTTTAAAAAAAGTATTTAATAATAGAGTGTAATTATAAGATTTCTAATAAGAAACTACTAGTAATTATTTATTATTTTAAAAAATAGCTACCGGAACTTGAAGAATGTACCTTACTAATTATAGTAATTATAAACTACTATAATTTAAAGTATTTTATGATAATAAAGTTACTAAACTATTATTAAGTTTACTAGTTTAAATTCTTATTCTACTTTAACTTTAAAATTATATACCGTTCTAAAAAGTAATGTGTAAAGCTAGACTTTTTAATTAGAAAATTAGTAAATTTACTATAAAAAAGAGATAAAAAGCTCTACTATTAAAGCTAAACTATTTTAAAATAAGAAAATCTAGAATAGCTTTTAGCTATTATCCTACTTACTATAATTAATTATAAGAAAAAATTAGTTTACTTCTTTAACTTATTAGAAATTTCTATTTATAATATTATTATAATAACTTATAACTAGCTCTACTAATATACTGCTAAACTATTATTATCTACTAAACTTATTTCTATCTTTACTTTTACTATTATTACTACTAGATTTATTACTATCTTAAAATCTAAATAAACTAAAAACCTACTACTACTAAGAATTTAGACTTTATTTTAAAAAGATTATTATACTAATTCTGTAATTAACTTTATGCTAATTAACTTTTAGAATAGAAATTATAAGAATAAATATCTAACACTAGCTAAGTATGTTAAAATAAATAGATATTTATAGTATAAAAAAAAAGCTCTATATACTTAATATAAATAAGCTAAAAGCTAAACTACTTTATTTCTACTACAAAAGTTCTATTACTAGCTATATAGGTTATAATAAAATATATAAATTTTAATTTTATAAGTACTATTATCTTTATATATATAACTTTATTATCTATTAGTCCTATAACTACTATATTTACTATTATACTATTTTATTAAAAAAAGCCTGTTAAGAAGTTCTAAAACTACTGCCTGTTTTAGACTATGTCTAAAAGAATATATCTATAGACTTTATTATCTAGTTATTATTAAATAGCTGTTATAATGTTATAATAATTATAACTTATTATTTAATAAAAATAAAGCACTTAATTTTCTACTAAATATATTATAATACTAAAAACGCTATTTATTTATTTTTAATATATATATAGAAGCTTTATAGCTTACTAAGTCCTATTTTTTCTAACTATACACTTTAGTTTATTTCTAAATTCTAGAAGTATCTAAACTATTAGCTAAAAATTATAATTCTATTATTAACTATATACTATCCTAAAACTAATAGCTAGTTAGAATAGACTAATATAGTTTTTAAGTAGTACCTATAGTTATATATTAGCTATTTATAAAATAACTAGTCTAAATAGCTATTACTAGCTAAGTTTATCTTAAACTCTATTTACTTAAAAAGTACTATTATTTTTCTATTCTTTATAAACTATAGCTTTTACTTAAGAATTAGATTTAAACTATTAGCTATTATTTACTTTATATAAAACTAAAACTCTAAGAAGTTTACAGCTAAAATATAAAAGATTATAAACTATTTATATACTAAACTATTAATTATATAAGCTTGTTATAAAACTAAATAAATAAATATTATTATTCTACTTATTTATTTTGCGTAAGAAATTTTATATAGCTAAATACCTAAAATATTAAAACTCTATACTCTATAAAAAAACTAGATTAAAAGAATTTAGGCTTATTTTAAGTTATAGAAGTTATATTACTATATACTTACTATTTTAAACTACTAGATAAGTTTTATTTTTTTAATATATACTATATTAGCTTGCTTTGCTCTGCTGTAATTAATTTATTATTTTACTAATAAATACTACCCTCTTTACTAATAGAAATTAATAGTAAGTAGAAGTAATTTATTAAAGAGATTATTAATTTCTATTAGAACTATTATAGCTGTAATAGTACCTTATAACTAAAGTATATAGTTAAATAAACTAAATATAATAAGTTAACTAAAACTTCTACCTATTAAATAAAAAATACTGTAGATATAATTTAAGTATTTTATTAATAGTATTTTAAAAAGCCTAGTTTCTAAAGTAACTATAAAGACTATAACTGTAAAAAAAAAAAGTACTATTATAATATAGTTTTATAATAACTATTATTTTTAAGCCTGTTTAAATTAAATACTATATAGAGTTTTTACATAAACTATATAAGCTCTTTTATTTTTGAAATCTTATATATATTTTGTCTATAGCTTTTATATGTAGCTTTGTAAGCAAAATTTTATAATTTACTTTATACTATATACTATTATTATAATTATTAATTTTATCTATACTTTACTATCTTTTAATACCTTTTATTTTATAATCTTAAATATTATTAAGGCGTAAGTATAATATAAGTATGTTAATAATATTATACTTATATAGTAATAGTATTATACTTATATAACAGTAGTACTATACTTATATCTTAAAAAATATTTTATATAGTAACATTTATTTAGGTATTTTATATTATTATATTAATATAAAGTTAGTAACTATATTTTTAATATTTATAAGTAAGCTTTATATTAAATTTTTTTTTATACATTTATAAATACTTTTAAACACAAATTTAAGTAAAAACGTATATAATTTAATATTAATAAATATTTGACAACTAGTTTTATAATTTTATATAATAAATATAGTATATAAATATATACTTATTATTGCTATTATTAGTTAAATAAAATATAATAGTAAAAAGTATAATTAATAAAATTATTAATAAATAGCTTTTTAAGAAATTAATTTAATTAATTAATTTATTTATTAGTAAAGATTTTTATAACAGTAATTTAATAAATACATGTTAGAAAAATACTTAAATTAGTTAATAACCTATTTTTAATTATTTTTTTAGTAATAACTATAAAATATAACTTTACTATTAACTAATTAATATACTTATTAATATTAGTTAAAATTTTTAATTAAAAAACTACTTATTAGTTTTAAAATTTACTTATTTTAAAACTATTATAAAAGTATTTTATATAAAAAGTTAAAAACTAAAAAAAGGGTATTAATAAATTACTATGTATGATACTAGGTAATAATTTAAAATACTATATTAAAAAAACACAACTTACTATAAATAAAAATATTTAAGGAAAAGCTTATATATTAATATAAAATTAATGTATAAATACATAATATAAAAAAAACCTTATTAAAAAGCTTATATAAAAAGTTTCATAAAGTATTATAAATAGTTATTATAATAATACTTTACTTAAATTTAAACTTTTATAATAAGTATTTATATTAAACTTTAAATAGTAAGTTAAATTAAATACTAAAAGTAAATTTTTTTATAAGAGTTATATTTTAAAATTTATTTATAAATTACTATATTAAGTTATTATAATTAGTTTATTTAACTAAATATTTATAGCATTTTTATTTACTATTAAAATATAGTTTTTAATATTATTATTAATTTTAATAAGTTTAGTAACAGGTTTTACTAACTTAAAAAGTATTTAAGTTTAAGTATAGTTAGCTAAAATAAAAATTTAAAAAGTTTAAGTTCATATTTATATATAAAAACTATTTAAAAATATAGTACTTTTTAAAAAAATTTTAATTTAATTTTATAAATAATTATTTAATTTCAATATTTTATATATTAAGCTAAATTATATCTTTTATTTAATAGTTAAGTATAAGTAATTATTTTTAATTTACATACCTTTTTTTTTAAAAAAAAAACTTAAGTTAAATTATATTTTTAAACTAGTTATTAAATATTAACTTTTCTTATTATATAGTTAGTTTTTAAACTTTATACTATTTAATAAAGCTATTTTAATTTTATATAAAATACTTAAAACTTATTTAAAACTATTAGCTTGTATTAGCTAAAAATAGTAAAACTTTTATAAATATAAATATAATATTATTAGCTTTAAACTATAATAAAAAACCTAGTTTACTTAATGATTTTATTAGTAGTTTATATATATACATAGATCTTATTTTATTATACTATTAGTTTTTTTGTTTTAATTATTAGTTTTTAAGTAAAATATAGAAAATAGTTAAAATTTAATTTATAGTTATTTATTAAATAGTAGTATTTTATAAAGTAGTTTACAACAACTATAATATTAATATAGTTTTTAAATTATATAAAATTAGTAACAAAATTTTTTTTTACTTTTTTAAAAAAATAAATAAAAACTTTAAAAAACTTTAATACTTTTTATAAAAAGTTTTAAATTTTTAAAAAATGGAATAAAATATTGTATTAACATATTATTTTAATTATTTAAAGCTAATAATATTTGTATTATAACTATAATAGTTATTAATAAAAATATTATATATAGCTTAAAATATTTTAAGCTTAAGTTTATTATTATTTAGTATCACTAGTTAATTATAATAATATAACAAATTTTCTTAAATTATATATATAATTTTTTTTTTTAAAGTATTAAATTTTGTTTTATATTAATAATTAAATTTTTATGTAAACTTATTATTTTAATGCTTATTATTAATAATTTATTAATAAATTTATTTTATTTTAATTAAGTTTCATTTTAGTATTTTATTATATATTTTAAAGTAAAAAAGTATTTATTATTAAACTTTATTAGCTTTTTTTAAGCTAAAGTTTTTTATATATAATAAGTTAAAGTATTTAATTTCTTACTTTATTTACTAATTTAGTACATATTTATGAAGTTAAAATAAAATAAGTATTTAATTTAATAAACTTATTAATAAGTTAAATATTAGTAAGCTAAATATTTTATAGTACTAAAGTACTATAAATTTTATAACTAATTAATATTTAAATTAAAAAAGTTATACTTTTTAGTTTAAGTTTATATTATTTAAAATAGTATATAATAGCTAATAACTTTTTATTATAAATAATAGGTAATAAGTTTTAGTTTACTTTATTTTTTGAAAAGTACTTTAGTAGTTATAAAGTTTAAAAAATTAGTTTTTATAATAATTAGAAACTTTAAATTAAAATACTAAAAATAAAAATAGTTATAAATATATAGTTTAAAATTTAAAATACTTATTAGTAAGTATTATTAAATTTAATTAAAATTTTTTTATTAAATTATAAATAAAGATTTTATATAAAAAAGGTTGCTAATAAATTATTAGTAAACATAAGTAAACTTTAAAAATGCTTTTATATTCTTTAAATTTTTAAAAATTTTTAAGCTAAACATGTTTTTTAGTTTATTTAAACTTTATACTAATTTTTTAATTAATATTATATTTATTAATATTAAGTTAAAAGTTAGGATTTTTTAAAACTTTTAAAACTTATTTTATATATTATTAATATTTGTATAAATAATTACTATAAATTAAAATATTATTAAAATTAGCTTTATAAAACATACTAAGAAATAGCCAAAAAAATTATTTATATAGTATTAAAACGTGTTTAGTATATTAACTAGTTTAAATAATATAATAAAATATTTAAATAAATTATATTTAGTTTAAAAATAACGTATTTTATAGGTGAGCTACGTATATAGGCGAGCTACACATCTTAAAATTCACTAAAAAATCGAAATTTTCCACCTTCATATCTTAATAACCACTAAATAGTAAATTCTAAAAATTGAAATTTAAGCTTTTCTATATGCATTACAGCATTTCTGAAGGTTGCATGAAAATTAGTTGAGTAGTTTTTAAGATACAGTAATATAGCATGGTTTTCGCTTCTAAATTACTATATCTCAAAAACTACTCAACTAATTTTCATGCAACCTTCAGAAATGCTGTAATGCATGTAGAAAAGCTTAAATTTCAATTTTTAGAATTTACTATTAAGTGGTTGTTGAGATATGAAGGTGGAAAATTTCGATTTTTAAGTAAATTTTAAGATGCGCAGCTCGCCTATATGTGTAGCTCACCTATAAAATATATTATAAAAAGTTATTAACTATTTTAAACTTTTTACTAAAATTTATTAAATTTGTATACTTATAATAAATTTTTTAATTAAATAATTTATAGTAAACTTCTATACATTTTTAAAATATTAATATAATATTAATAATTTTAAATAATTTAATTAAATTTGTTTTTAAATTTAAAACATTATATAATATATAATATTATTTAAAAATAAATTGTTAAAAAATAGAGTTAAGTAAAAAAAATATAAGTAAAAATTAGAAATATTGTTAGTATACATTTTATAGAATTATAATATTATAACCATAAAATTTAATTATTAATTTATTATTTAATTTTATATATATTTTACGTTTAAATTTTGTAAAATATTTATAAAAAGTTAATGTAATTCTAACTTTTTTTAAGTTAAGATTTAAAAAATTTATTGTTATATAAATTAAAAATATAGTACAAAATTTTAGCATAAAAAATTTATAAATATGTTTTTTATTATTTTATAATATACTTATTTTAATTCGAAATTTTTTTTTTTTTTTACTTTTTTATAAATATAAGCTTAATTTAAAAAAAAAAAAAATTCCAACAACTTATTTCAATATATAATATAAAGTATAACTATTAATTTATTTATATTTTAAGTGTGTTGTGTTAAGTGCTATTTTAAAGTTATAAAAATATTAGGTAGCTAATGACTTTTTAGAGCTGATTTGTATGTAGACGTCTAGTATAAGGCTTTAGTAGGTGTAATAAGAGAGGTACCCTCGAAGCTATTACACATTAGTTATCACGGAAATTTCAATAAAAAACTGTCAAACCTCCCGACGCAAAGTCCGACACAAAATAAAGTCCAAAATTAGTAGGAAAAAGGCCTACATCAAGGCCTTGACATAGTTTCTAGGCGTCAAATACCTGTGATCTGTATCTGCATCCACTTCTTCCAAAGTTCCTCCCCGCAAAGGCCCCTGCCCCCCAGCGGCTGCTATCTCTGATGCGTATTCGGCCAAGATGGCTGAAAACTCTCTCGTACTCCGAGCTCATTGCTGGGCAGTTATCAAGCTCGAGGGTGTGGACGGGGAGTACAGGGAACTCAGGAACTCAATCCGGCGCTCGAACTACCACCATACAGGATCCTTCACCTCTTCATCAACATGAATTGCGAGATAGCAGTCGAGCTCGTCGACCTGTCTGCTAGCCTTTGGGTGCTTAAGGCGCATGAACCGTTCGTACTCACAGAGTTTGTCTGGCACCTCTTGCTCATTCTGCACCGCGCCTCGCGAAGCGGCGAGCGGGCCTACTCAGCTGACCGGCGAGCTTTGACGCCAATCTAGTAGTGCTGTTTGAAGGATTTCCAGTGACCCTTAACGGCCTACTTACATGGTCCTAGTTCAATCCCTCTGGTCAGCCCACTCCTCATCAAAATATTCGAATTCTCGTGGGTTTAAATAGGTCGGCAACCCTCTGAGCTCTCCTCCCAGTCCTCTGCCTCATCTCCGCCCTAGCAGCTTCGTCGTCCCTTGCCAACCCACCAAACAAACCAATCCGGATTGAGGACGCTTAAGGCCAAGTTTGGATTGTTTGTGACGCTCAAGGCTGGCCTATTAAGCGGATGGATTGATAGTCTAGGTCGGGGTTGATTTCTGCCCACGCTGAATCGGGATTCTAGTACGAATTTCAATCAACTAGGTGCTGATATATCGATATACCGAATTATGTAATGGAAAAAGGACTTTCGGTACTTTACTAAAATCAATGCTGTGCCCAAGTGCAATGGCCTGGATAGTGAGTGCTTCTCTCAAGGGCTAATTGTCCTTCTAGCGGAGCACGGCGAACCGTTTTATGCACAGTCAATATCGAGTATAATCTCCTTCTCGAAGTCTATTGCATTTATAAATTATACATTCTAATGTGGGGAGATTAGAAGACATTATCCTAATCATCAGCCTCACTCTTCGGAATACACTCAACCCCGATGTCCCCCTGAATGTTATCACAAACAATCTGCGGTGGCGATCCAGCCGGAGACGTAATGTTGATATCCTCGAGGTGTATGCCGCTACAAGCGGCGCCAGGCGAGCAAGTCAGATCTGCGACCACTTTGCCCTCCTTTCCACTGCTCGTCCCGTGGATATTTAAGAAATTGATGTTCGTAATATTAACATTAGACGGGTAGGCAGCACAGGTCGTTTCGTTGATATTGAAATAACACTGATCCAGTACAACCGGATTATCGGTGTTTTCGATGTGGATGTCTTTGTAGGTGATGTTGTCGATGAATCCGTAGCCAACGTTTGGGCCGGCCCAGGCTTTGAGGCGTGCACCGTTCTCGCCATTGAGGAGCGTCACGTTCTCGATCCATGCGTTGGAGATGTAATCTTTGACGCCGGGGTACTGCCCGATGCTACCCATGCTGACGCCGTGCGTGCCATTGCACCATAGATTCTGGACGAAGATATTGGTGGTGTTTGGCTTAGGGCTGAAACAGTCGTCCCCGACGTTGACTCTTGTATTCGTGACAGTCAATCCATCCACATTAAGAGAATCAAATCCGTCGGTGTTCTTAGGGAGAGACTGTGACGTGTTAGTCTTTGGATAAATTTTATCGGGATGGGTTCGAACTTACTGATACGTTGGTAGAGACAGCATCGATATAAACGTTATCAAATACTACGTTCTTAGTGCGGACCATGAAAGTCGTCCAGCATGGCGAGTCCTTCAGATGTAGACCAGTAACCTCAACATTGGTGGCATTGTCAGTCAGGAAGAGGATAGGGCGATAGAACTTGTTGTTCGGGTCTAGAATTTCTGCGCCGGAGAAGCCGTCCCACCACGCCTGGCCATTGCCATTGATGACGCCGGATCCGTAGATCTTGATGTCCCTGGGAGATTATCAGCATGAGAGCAGATTGGATGGATGACTCGGCACTTACTTCCCACCCCAGACCCAGAACGTGATACTTTTCTGGAATGGGTAGTAGAAGTTGTTTGCTTGCCAGTAGTCGATGTCGTTTGTGAACTGCAATCAATCAACTACAAGGCTCATTATATATCCTCTGTTCCAAGCCTTGAATGCACCGATTGAGGATCATCTTACCTTTAACTCTCCGTCCAACTTAACATAAACATCCTGCAAAAAGCTCAAATCCAGCTTCTTCCCAATCACATACTTTTTGCCTTTCTCCAAATGAACCAAACCACCATTATTCGCCTTTTTAATGGCCCACAGGAAGTCATCGCTAATGTCATCGGTATCACTCTTTGACGCGCGGATTTTGACTTTCCTGCGATCATTCTCCAAAGCGTTGCCCCAATTGTCCTTTTGTGGGTGATGACTTTTGGATGAAGAGGCAAAGCGGGAGAAGATGGAAGAGGAACGTGGGAGAGTTATCGAAGCACCGGCGGGAATGCTTCCGGTCTCGACCGCAATTGCGGAGGCGGAAGCCAAATAGACCGCAGAGGAAAGAAAGAAGGCGATGGACAGCTTCATTCTGAGGAATTGACTTGTGTGAGGGAAATTGAAGAAAGCGAGTCGAAGCTTCTACCGCACTTGCAAACCTGACGCCGAAGGGCGCGAGACAACTTTTTAATCCCTACATTTCTTCTCATCTCGCCCCAGTATATCGGGAGTCATTTCCGTCTCGTCGGTCCAGGGCTTTAGATTCTCCGTCTTAAACGTACTTGCAGCCACTTATATATCTGGCGGGCGCCCATCATTTCCACAAACGCGGGGTTCTGGGTAGCTCGGATGCCACTAATCCAAGAACTCCAAGCTTTTTGCGGGGAAGCTTGGGGTACCTTGACAGACAGCTCTGCGGCGATGCAGTTTGTTCCTGGTTCCCCTGCTGAAAGATGGTTTGTGGTTCGTGGGGGGAGAATCAAATGTAATTTTCCACGAATGGTGTCGAGGAGGGACCATCTTAAGTTCCGGGCGCCGGGTAATGTAATCTCCCAAGACCAGCCCAATTCATGTCCCAGCATAAAAACTGTATCCCGGATAGCTCTTCTTCTAGCGGCCATGAAAATAGTGTTTTTTTATAGTATTGTAATGTCCAGAGTCCCGTTTCCGGGACGCTAAAACATCCCATTTTCGGCATCTATTTCAAAAACTCAATCTGCCCTATTCGCATTCAACTTCCGGCCAGCGGAAATATGCAATACACCAATCCTGTATTTAAGCAGTGCATCTCCAGCCTCTGCAGCCTCCTTCCTTAAATTAGTATATGGATTCGAGACTCCACCACCATGCCCTCTGCTACAGATACTTCGATAAATACACTATTGATACCGATTTCATGCTTGGAGCAAGAAGAGCTGAATATATGACTTCAAGTGCTCAGAGTAATTTTCGATCCGCTTACCGCAACCTTAAATGGCGTGTCAAACCTTCACTCCATAGGGGGTCGCCGAAGATACAAGTCCAATCGGATCAGCTCTGGTGACAGCTGCAATTGATCGAGTGACGGCTGTCGGAGAAACAAAGAGGCGTGAGGAAAGAGATGGTATTCCTGTGCCTCATATGGCATGTGGGGAAAACGGTTTGGACGGGAGAGGGTAGCCGGTACCCCCATAAGCAAAGCCAAGGCGCTGAATCCTGATCTGGATGGCCGCACCTGCGTCATTTAATTAGTACAATTTCCCACAGTAAATTACAGTTTTCAATAATACTATCGCCAAATTGTAAGCCAGCTTTTAACATAGTTGGAAAGAGTATTAGAGCCGGTTGCCAAAAAGTAAATAGAGTTGCATTTATTCTTACTATAGTATAGAGTAACCCGCTCACGTAGAAACACAACTATATATAAGAAATCTAAACAGCTAATTACCTTAATCTACTTAATTATCTAAATTTATATAGAAAATAAGTTGTAAGCTTAATAGCTAGTTATAGTATTATTATAGTTATAAAATAAAATTATAGAATTTTTATTAAAAATTTTACTTTAATATAAGTATAAATATTTAAGGTATTTAAAGCTTTATAAAAGTAAAAAAGTAGTAAAAAGTAAATACTAAAGTAAGAATTAAAGTTATCGCGGCTAGCATAAACCTATAGGTAATTATAAATAGTTGTAAGTAATAAAACGCTGTATTAGAGCAACTCTAGTATAAAAAAAAGAAAAAAAGAAAGAATAGAAAAAGAGAAAGAAACGAGGCTTTTATAAAGCACTCTTAAGATATATATAAAAGCGTAGTATATAACTAATAACGTTATATATAATATAGTAATATAATAACGTGTAGTAATACTTTTTATAGGTGTATTATATTACAGGTTATCACATCACCCCCCTCTAAAAGAGAGTAGAATTATTCTTGATTCTATTATAAAAATTAGTAAAAAGTAAAGTAAAATTATAGACTATTTATTTTCATATTACTTCTTTCTTCTTATCTTTACCTGTTTGCTTTTTTGGGCTGTTAAATTGTCTTTATTTATTAATTCTAGCATCTCTTCTTATTAATAAGCTCTTAGCTAGTTTTCTAGTTATATAGGTAGTTTAGTATAATCTAAATACTACTTATAAAAGTCCTATACTTTATATAGTATACTAATAAAACTTCTTATGTTATATTATATATTATTAGAGTTATAGCTTATCTAGTTAGTCTTATATTATAAAATACTTTTATAGATACGGCTTATAAGAATTTAATTAACTTTATACTCTAACTTACTATTAATCTTAATAGAGTTATTAGGTGTCTTGTTTTAGTTAAATAAAAAGTTACTAAAGTCCTTACATAAATAATTAGTATAAAAAATATTTAATATCTTTATATAAATAGGTAGGTTGATAATATAAGAGTATATTTTTATATTAGTAATAGAATATAGTTTTATTATTTAAAGATTAAGTTTAGCGCTAAGGCGATTAGTTATTTATTTTTTTCTAATAATATATACTTAATCTCTAACTTTAAAATCTAGCTTATAATAGTACTTATTTACTTGCTTTATTTAACAAGCTTAAGCTTTTACTAGGTTATTATATACTTATTTAATTACTTTATAAGTTTTAAAAGCAAAAGCCTAAGCTTCCTCACGAATAAGCTATTTATAAACTATAGATAATTTATATATACGTTTATACTAGTTAAAATATAAATAAGATTTATAACTAAGCTCTATCTCATATAGTAATAAACTTATAAATTTATAAAATAAGATAACTTAAGTAAAATCCCTAGAGAGTAGCAGATTTAACTAGTTATCTTAATAGTAATTAATAAATAGTCTTAGTCTTTAGTTAATGTACTAATTAAAGATCTCTATATTTTTATTAGTTTATAGATAATAGACTATAAAGAGTTTTTACTTTACACTAGTAAGCTTACAGAGTTTATTTATAAATATAAAGATAAATTAAGAGTTTTAATTTAATATTACTATTTTAAACAGGCCGTAGATACGCCAGATATATTTATAATATAACTAAGCTATTTTTAATATAGTAATTTTTTTTATATAGGGTAGTAAAAATACTTACTTACTTAAATAATTAATAACTATAAAAGTATTATCACGCTTTTTCTTATTCTTTAGGAATATCTTAAAATTAAAAAAGATATACTACCAGCAGCATTTATCTATTAGTAAGAGATATAATAAGCTTAAAGTTTTATTATATAGAATATATATATAGCAGCAGGTTCTATAGTTAGCGACGTATATATTAATATTAAATAATAAATTTAGCTAGTAATATTAGAATAAGAATAGCTATTTAGTTTTTTTTTTTAAATAAGCTATAACCTAATAAGCATAAATCTCTTTAATAAGATATATTCTTATATTATTAGTGTTAGAGACTATAAGCTTTTTTTATTAAGTTAGTAAGTTTCTTTTTAGCTTTTAGTTCTACTTATCTTATTCTACTAGCTCTTTATAAGACTAGAGAGTATTACTAAAGTAATTAGCTTTTAAAATAGCGTTTATAAGCTTATACAGAGCCTAATATTAAATAAAAGCTTTATAATTCTCTTTACTCTTAGTTATTAGTGTTTTATTACCTAGAATAAGAGAAACACTATCCGTAAGCATAAGTACTAAATTAAAAAAAATAATAGCTATTACTAGATTAATAAGAATTTACGTACGTGTAGTAATATTCTTTGTTTTCTAAGTCATAAAATTCTTATACTTACGTGTAAGGGCATCTACTATTATATTAACTAATTTAAGCTAATAAATAATATAAAGATAGTAGTTAGTAAGAGTATTTATTTATTAAACTTATTATTAATTAAGCAGATACTTAGTACTAAAGTATTTTAGAATATAATAATTTATAATTACTATAAAAGGTGTTACTTATAGATCTATTAACTATAATTACTATACCTCTAATCCTTATATTACTATAAGTATTTTTTTATTATGGATTTTATACCTTATCTCTATTTTCTATATAACTCTTAAAAAGAAGACTATAAGCTTCTAAGCTCTATTATCTTACTTTTAGCTTATTATACTAGTAAAAACTCTATTACTTATATTAGTCTTAATTCATATCTAATAGAAGAGTAAATAGTAAGCTAGAATGCTTTCTTAAAGTATTAAAATTTTAGTATTCTTAAAAGTATAGAGCTTAGCATTACCTAGTAGATACTATACGCCTTTTTATATAAGCTTAATAAGAAATCTAATAATCTATTTATAGTCTTTTAAAAAGGGTCTATAAAATTATAGAAGCTAAAAAAGAATTATACTGTGACGGCGCGTACCGCAGTCACAGCTAAGGTTTGAGCTCAGGCTCATGCCTGGCTCATGCTCAAGCCCATGCCTGGCTCATGCTCAGGCTCAGCCTTGGCAGGGGTATATAGCTTCAGCCTTCGTAGCAGCACTCTGCTCCTCAGTTTAATATAGTTGGGTTACGCTCCCGCTTGCTTGTTGCTTGCGCATGCCGACTGTGACATTATATTAAACTCCTTGGCTGTCTTTGGAGGGTAAAGGCAGCTTAGTATTCTCATATCCTTATCATGCACACGCACCTGTCTTGGTCACTGAGCCCGACCTACCCTATCTTAGCTGATACGTGGAGACAGAGGCGACCCTTAGCTGTCTTTGGAGGATAAAGCCAGTTAAGTATTCTCATATCCTCACCCTACACACGCACACGCACACGCACACGCACACGACTAGCTAGATAACGTAGCAAAGGCCGCTACGTCCTAGCTCCACACGCACACGGTTTCTCTTTTTTCGCCCTTCTCTTCTTTTCACGATGAACGACCCTATTCAGCAACTCCAGGCTGAAATCCAGGCTCTACGAGTTGAATTCCACCAGGAGATCCAGAGCCTGCGCACAGAAAACCAGACTCTAAGAGCTACTCTCACTATCATCGCCTCTGCCACCTCCTCACGACCTAGATCCGTCCTTCCTACGCCTACCAAGTTCGACGGAAAGCCATATAGGTTCAAGACCTGGCTCCCTACAATCAATGCCAAGATAGCCGTTGATGGACAGGCTATAGGAGACGATACAGCGAAGTTCTACTTCGTGTGGGATAACCTTGAACCACAGATCCAGGCAATGGTTCTTCCACAGCTGTCAGATGCTGAGGAACGTGGTCAATGGGACTGGCATGATATCACGACGCAGCTGGAACGAGTCTATTCCAACCCGAATGAGATCCGTGAGGCACAGCAGGCTCTGCATAAAGTCAAGCAACAAGAGCATGAGCCGCTGCCTGCCTATATTGCACGCTTTGAACGGATCCTACACGAAGCCAAGGGAAGAGACTGGCCTGCCGCCGTCAAAATCACGACATTCCGCCAAGGTCTTAACGCCTCAATCCAGCGCTCACTGGACAGTCAACTGCTGTTACCAGACAAATACCCAGAATTCCTACAGGCCACTCAGCGCCTAGCAACACGATCAGCGACATACTCGTCACACTCAGCTCCTGCCCAGCCAAGAGCAGAGAAAATGGACCTCTCTGCAGCAGAAGCGCTCAATATCAACACGATCGACGTCGCTGAGGTTACCCACGCCGCCTACACGACTAGAGCACAGTCAGTTACCCCGTCGCAACGGCTCCAACGGAGGAAAGCTGGATGCTGTGTACGCTGTGGCTCACAAACACACTGGGTTCAGAGCTGCCCAAGGCTCCCACAAACACCAGCCGCTGCCAAGCCACCAGCAATCAAGCATCAAACCCTTTGGGAACCAGATGAATATGACTACCACGAGTACGAGACAAGCAATGATAGTAGCGACGACAATTGCGACCTGGTTCGCGAGCTCTCTCTGTAGGGCCGGCAAACTGTTCTGATTCTTTCTATTCTCAGCTCAATTTTGAGCTCCCTATTGTACGTAAAAACCGAGCTTTGGAGGGGGGTAATGTGACGGCGCGTACCGCAGTCACAGCTAAGGTTTGAGCTCAGGCTCATGCCTGGCTCATGCTCAAGCCCATGCCTGGCTCATGCTCAGGCTCAGCCTTGGCAGGGGTATATAGCTTCAGCCTTCGTAGCAGCACTCTGCTCCTCAGTTTAATATAGTTGGGTTACGCTCCCGCTTGCTTATTGCTTGCGCATGCCGACTGTGACATATACTCCTTTAAGTATTATTAGGAGCTTCTAGTTTTTAATAGTAGTAATCTTTTCTAAATCCATAATAATTCCTAACATACTAATAATAAATCTAAGGAATTTTATAGATATAATGCTAAACTTGCTTTTATAAATATTTACTTATAAGCTAGCTTTATTTAGTTAGTTAAAAACCTTACAGACATACACATTATATTCTAGTAGATTTTTAAAGTAAATAAGAATATTATTCATAAAGGCAGTATAAAAGTCATTAAGGTAGTTAAATAAAATATTATTAATATATTATTAAAAGAAGGTAGGTTTATTACAGAGGCTAAATAATAGCACATAATATTTATAAAAGCTATATTTTATTTAGAATATAGTAAGATCTTCTACTAATTCTTTTAACTAAATATAATAAAATACTTACTTAATATCTAATTAGGTAAAAATGTGTATATAAAAGAGCCAGGCTAAGATCTCTTTAATAAAAGAAAATAAATAATAGTTTTTCTTAGTAATTATATTAAGCTTTTAATAGTTAATATAAAAGTGCTATTTTTTTTAGGCTTTTTAGTAAAAAGTACTAGTATAATAAAAAAGACATCACTTAAAACAATAAAGCTTTTTTATAAGTAGTTTTAAAGATAGGCTTTAATAAACTCTAGTTAATTAAATAATATATTATAAAAAGAGCTTAGAAAAAGCTCTCTACTAGCATTTTCTTTTAAGATAATATTATAGTTAATACTATTATAATATAGTAGCAAGGTATTAAACGCTGCTTATAAAAATACCTAATTTAAATTACTTTAGGCTATAAAGAGTTTTTTTTTAATAAGCTCTTATAACTTCTTAGCGTCGTCCTTTAGTACGTTCTCTTAATATTAGTTATTAATAAGCTAGTTAATTTTATATAAGCTAGTTATTTTAATTACTATATCTTTTATTTTAACGTTATATAGAAATGATTATTTTTTAAATAAAGTAAAATTAATTCCTGCTCTACTATATTATATAAGGTTAGTTCATTTCCTTCTAATTATTAGCAGAGTTTTAATAGGTAATAGGGGGTATAGTTATTTATTTATCTTATATAAATTATTACGCTAATTTATTTACTATAAGGTATATATTAGTATGAATATAACTAAAGCTTATTACTTTTATAAGAGCGTGATAAAAGCTTGCTGCTCTAGTAAGAGTTTAATAGTTACTATTTCTAGTAACTTATCTTATCTATTAGCATCCTTTTAGTGTGCCAGATTAATTATAGGTTTTATAAATATATTATAAAGTATTATAATATTATATTTAGCATTAATTTTAGCGTCGTCTGGCTAGACTATTTATTAATTAAAAGAGTCTAATATTACTTTTATTAATTTAAATTATTTTCAGCCTATAATCAGGTCGTGATGCCTAGTGTTGTAAAAAATAAACTATATAATAATATAACACTTATTAATTACTAGTTAGACTAGAAAGAACTAATTAATTATATTTATTTATTAATTATTGTGCCCTGCTATAGGAATGCTTTTATGTAAATAGTAAAATATAAGCTTAAGATGCTCCTTAATAACCTAGTAAAATTAAAAATAAATAAAGACTATACCTTTAGCTCTTATATCTAGTAACCTAGAGATATTAATTACCACACTATTAAGAGTAATTTAATACTTTATTATAAAAGTAGGACTACTAATTATGTTGCTTAGCTATATAGGTATACTAAATACTCTAGTAAGAGTCTCTAGATAGAAGACTTTACCTAAAGTGATTTATTTTCTAAGCTTTTAGTAAGCTCTAGGACGTTGTTTAAGTACTCAACATACTCTTCCTAATTAACTACTTTATTCTTAATTCTTTTAGGCATTAAGTAACTACGTAAGAGATGACCGGGTTTACTATAGCTATAGTAGGTTTACTTAGTAAGTAAGACTAGGGTAATTACTAGTTTAATATTAAGAGCAGGCGCGGGTTTGCTTTTTTTAATACTTCTTAGTAGACTTCTCTTAGCTTAAAGCAGCGCTCTATGCTCTATACGCTTGCGGTTAGATCAGGCTAGTCCTCATGCTATATACTAAGCCTTGTTACAATACATCTTGAAGGTGCAGTACTCCTAGGCGTATTTGCTTTCTATGTGCGTACGTAGCTTGCTGTATAGTATCTTATAAAGGTCCTCCTTCCACTAATCTTGTAGCGTCCTGGTGAGATTAGCTAGCCGCATAAAGTTCACTAGGAACTGGTTGAAATTGTTAGACGGCTTTATCCTAAGAGACCTGAGCTCTTATCGCGCCTTAATGCGTTGATTAGGGTCCTCAAAAACGCTCTAAAGATACTATATTACTTCTTCTATAGCAACGTCTTCTTCTCGGTCTTCTCTGGCGTCCAGGAAAGGGTTAAGAAAATTGCTGGCTTGGCCGGTAATACGGGTCTGGATGTAAGCCACTCGCGCTGCCTCTATAGCGTTCGGATCATTACATTCATACCAATCAGCATTAAGCCTAAGCTTGTTTCTCATCTGCTTGTTTCAATTCTTGAAGGTCAGGTTGACGCCGTCGTTGAGAATAGGCGGGTTAGGGAATTTGGCAGACCTCTTGCCCTAGGAGACACTTAGCTAGGTGGCGTACACTAATCCTAGGGTTCTTAGTTATTAATTAGTTGCACCTAGCGTATGATATAGGGCAGGGCTTAATCCTCCCTGAAGAGAAGGGAACCTGGCATTCTGGCGTGTCTATCGTTGCTTGGTAGGCTGCAACGGAGTTTCATCAGCCTCAGAGATTGCTTCTTCTTCTTCTAGTGGTTGAATCGGCTTTGGCTGCTGTCGAGCCTTCACAGCCTTCTCTGCTTGAGTCTCCACTCTGGATGGGCACGGAGCTTCTGCAATCTTACTCTCAGCATGTAGAGCATCATTAGCAATACGGAACAAAGTGTCGGCCTACTGCTCTAGTGCTTTAATATAGAGAATTTGCTCATAAAGCTCATTGGCAATCTCTGTCAGGTCCATTTCGGTCCATGTGGCGATGTTGGTGGTAAGCGTTTCTCCATCCTTAGTACGCTTCTTGATGGTTATGGGGATACTCTTATCTCTTGCTTGCTTTTCCAGACGTCTGAGTTTACCTTATCAGTCATCTTCAAGCTCTCTTGTTGATATATAGAAGTGATGTGGGGTGTCCTCAGGGTAAAGAGTAATGTCATTATTAATACTAATGCTTAAGAAGGCCCTCAGCTCCAGGGCGGTTGCTTTCACCATTTTTGCCTTACCTTACACCACTACAGAGTTCACAGGAATTACTATGAGGTTTAACATTTTCAACTACACAAAGCAACCTGATAGCTACTATAACTCAGCAGGCTTACAAGCAGGGGCCTAGGGGTATAGATCGTCCTAACTCAGTTTACAACCAGGCAGTGCTAGCAGTGCTTGGCTTCCTAGCTCTTACTCTTTCCTCTCCACTCAGCCGCCTCTTAACGCGCACTGAGATGGTTCTTGTGTGTATACTAGCCACTTCATAACGCGTGCTAAGATTATATGTGTGTCTATTAGCCGCCTGCACACTACAGACGTAATAACACTTATCAGGAGGTTATTAGTCGTCGTCGTTTCAATAAGAGCCTGCAGGAAGTGCGTCTCCTAAGAATAATCAGTGAATAAGTATCTTAATAAGAGCTCTTAGAGCCAGCCGCTTGCTGCTTTTTAGAGATAACCAGAGATTTAAATACGATGAGAGCCTGTCGTAAGTTAATCACTTATTGCCTGCCAATCCAGGGCTTCGTTACTCTGTCTCATAGTGCAATTGGGGTTGCCTAGCACGGTAGAACTTGAAAAGAGTAAGAAAGTCAGCAGTGCTGCAAACTACGTTTGAGCACTTAGTTTAACTGATATTATGTCGCCTTCACAGGCTAAAGAAGGGGAGATACTAGAGTAATATCACGGCCAGCATGAAGCTATAGGCAATCGCAAGTGGTTGTGAGCAATAAGACGCTGTATTGGAGCTACTCTAGTATAAAGAAGAGAAAAGAAGAAAGAGTGGAAAAAGAGAGAGAGGCGAGGCTTTTATAGAGCGCTCTCAGGATGCATGTAAAAGCGTAGCACGTGACTAGTAACGTTATGTATAACACGGCGACGCGACAACGCGTAGTAACGCTTCCCGTAAGTGTGTCATGTGACGGGTCGTCACAAAAGTAAGTATTAAAATAAGTACTAAAGTATAGAAAACTAATTAAAAATAAACTAAAAGCTTTTTAAAACTTAAATAATATTTTTTAGTAGTTACAAACTAAATATTATTATTAGATTTAAGTATAAAATGTAAAAGTTTAGTATAAAACCTTTTAATAGCTAATACTAGTATATAAAAATAAAATAAAAACTATTATAGTTAAGAAAAAATTATTATTAATATACTTAATTATTATAATTTTTTTTTCTATAATAGTACTTTTTTTATAATTAGTATTAATGTTTTTTATAAGTAAGTAGGCTACTTTTACTAATAATTACCTTATCTTTAACAACTTTATAAAAACTTAATATTATTAAATAAAAATTTAAATTTAGTTTTTTAAATGTTAGCTATAATAATAATTAAATTTACATTATAATAGCCTTACGTAATTATAAGTTATTAAGCTTAGAATTTACTTTACTTTAAATTATTTTTTAGAAATTTATATTTATAATATTACTTAATAATAAATAATAAAAACTTAAATATAAAATATTAAAGCCTAAATTTATAATATGTTGAAATTTGAAAGCTGTAGTATTAGTAGTTTTAAGATATTAAAAAGTAGAGACTAAAATTTCTTCTTATCTAGAGTTCTTAAAAATCTACTTATTCTATTACTATAAAAGCATGATATAGTTTAAATTATATATAAAATAAGTTAAATTCAACTTCTATAGTTTCTAATTTAATAGTTATTAAAATATTAATAGCTAAAAACCAAATTGTAAAAAGCTAATTCTAAGTTTAATAACTTATAATTACGTAAAACTACTAAAATACAAATTTAATACTAGTTGCATTTAATATTTAAAAAGCTAATTTTAAGATTTTGTTAAATAATATTAAGTTTTTATAAAGTTATTAAAGAAAAGGTAATTATTAGTAAAAGTAGTTTACTCACTTATATAGCCCACTTACTTATAAAAACCGTTATATATAAGAAAGTTATTAAATTACATATAACTTTAGTACTTAAAATATTTATAAAATCTTTAAAGTTTTATGTTAATTAACTTATTAATACTAGTAGAAATTTAATAATTAAAGTACTTTAAATTTTTTTTTAGATTTATTAGTTTATAATAGTAAAATAAGTTAAAAATAGTAATAAAATAGATTTTATAGTAAAATAACTTATATTTAGAAATTATCTGCTTTTTTTTTTTAAAAAAGTACTTATAAGTATTAACTTTTTAATAGTTTAAGCTATAGTATAATAAACTATTTAGCTAGTAACTATATTAAAAATAAGTAATTAGTAATTGTATTATAGTTTTTAATTTTATAAAATATTACGTTATTAAGTATAGCTAATATACTTTTTATAAAAATTATTAAGTTATTAAAAAAAGTTATTATATAAAATTATAAGATATGAAGCTAAATTTTAATAATTTAGTAAATACTTTTAATTTTTAAAGTAGTAGTAAAATTAAAGTACGTAATTTAGTATATATAGTAAAAAATTAAGTTTTTAATAAATGTTTTAAGTTAATAAGTATATAAATAGTTAATAAATTAAGAACATAATTACTTAATTTTATAATAGTTAATTTTGTAGTTATTAATAGTTTTTAAGTTTAATAGAATATAAGAAAAGTTTATAAAGTACTTAATACCTTTTAAAATAGTTTATTAATTATTTTTATACTACTCTAAGTACAAGCATTTTAATACTTTTTAAATATATACTAAAATGTTTTTATTTATATACTAATTATAAAGTAGTATTTTTAAGTTATTAAAAACACTTTTTAAAATATATATATATATATATATATATATATTCTATTATTATTAATTATAAATAAACATATATATATTTATAAACTTTATAGTATTTATAAAAGTATTTTAAAACTTATTAAATAGGTACTTTATTTCAATTTTATATAACGTATATATTTAAGTAAATTAAGTAAATTCTATTATTTAAACTTACTAAATTAAGTAGTAAAAATTTCTATTTATTTATTTTAAAAGTATAATTAAAAAAATTGCTTTTAGTAATTTAAAAAACTACTATAAATAAAAAGTTAATAAATATAAAAAATTAAAAATAATTATTCAAACTTTATTTAATTTTAAAAATATGAAACATTAATAACTTTTTAATATTACATAAAAACTAAACTTAACTAAAAAAAAACTAAGTTTAAGTAAATAAGTAGTAGTATTAAGTAAAATAATTTACTAACTTATAAAAATAAATTATATATTTTTTTAACACTTTTATTTTACTTTTTAACTATAAATTATGTTTTTAAAATAACTACTATTTATTAATTATATTTCATTTAGTAATAATAATTTAAATTTTTATAAAATACTAATTTATAAAGCTCGTATAGTGATAAATTAATAATAATTTGTATTTACTACTTTATTTTCTTTTTTTTACTTATATTAAATACTGTTAGCCTATATATAAATTTATATACTTTTCTTTTAATATTTTTAAAAAAAGTTATATACTAGTTTTAAAAATAGTAGATAATTATAATAAAAGTTTTAAATACTATTTTAAAGCTGATTAAAGTTAAGGTTTTTATAACTAATAAATAGTTACTAAATTTAATTCTAATAAGTAACTTAAACTAGCTAAGTTTCTAATTAAATTAAAAGCTTACTAGTTAACTTAAAAACTTTATTAATACTTAAAACTAAAAATAGTAAAAATTACGAAAATTTTAGGAATTTTATAAAACTTTAAAAATTAATACTTACTTTTAAAGTAAGTAAAGTAAAATAGTTGTTAAAAGTTTTTATATTTAAATTAATATTAATAAAATATAGTTTAATTAACAAAAATTAAACTTTAAAATAAAAAAATATTTATTATTTACTTAATGTATATTAAGTATAAAATATAAATTATACTACTATAAAACTTTTCATTAAATCTTAAATATTTAAAATGCTATTTAGTTAAATAATTTTATAATATATAGTTTAATTATTAAATAATTTATATATAAATATAAAAAAAAAGTTGAATTAGGTACTAATAACTAAATTAAAATTTAGTACTTTAACTTTACTTATAAAAGTGCTAAATTAATTTTAAAAAAAATACTTATTATATATTTTTAGCTTAAATTAAGTATAAATTATTAAAGTTTAAAGTTATATATATTAATAGTAATTGCTAAGTAAAAAAAGCTATATACTTAAATATATTTAAATATTTAAAATATGTAATAAGTTTATATAAAATAAATACTTTGAAAAAAAATTATTTTTATTTTTATATCTATTTTATTTACTATTTAGGTATTAAAAATATAAAAAGTTTTATATTTTAATAAATTCTGTAAATGCCTTATTTAATTCTTTAATATTAATTTTATAGTATTTTGTTTATTAAAATAAAAAACTTTTAAAAATATACCTTTTGAAATTAATTGCAGTTTTTAATTAATATAATATTTAAAAAGTTATAAATGTTGAAATAATTTTTAAGTTTAAAAAATTATTAATTTTAAAATAATTTAAACTATAATTAAAGTTATTATTTTACTTTTTAATTTAAAACTATATTTAAGCTTTATGTATATAATTAATACAAACTTTTTATAGTATAAATTTATTTTTATTTTAAAAAAACTTTAAATTATAGATTTAAAGAAAGCCTATAATTATAAATTAAAGTAATCTATTTTATTAATTAAAATACACTTATTTAACTATTAAAATGAACTTAATTTATTTATAAAATTTTAGTATAAAAAAGTAGTTTAAATAAGTTACTAGTTTTTATTAAAATAATATTAAGTTTTTTTTAAGTTTTTTACTATTTAACTATTTTTTATTAATTTTTATATTATTAAGTACTACTTTTGTTATTCTCTACTTTTACTTTTTATAGTATAAATAAATTATATACTTATTTATGTAAACCTTTTTATATATATAAATTATAAATAATTTATTAATAATTTATTAAGTTAGTTATAACTTTTATACTAGTATATTTAGTTATATTTTAATTAGCTATAATTAATTTTACCTATTTATATATATAGTAAGTATAAATATTATTAATTTTTTTAAGCTATTATTTAGTTGTATAGTTAATATTTATTAAAGTATAAAATAATTTAAATTTTAAAATTTATTAATATTATAATTTAAAATAAAACTATAATTACTTATAAACTTAACTTTATTTACTTAACTATATAATTATTATAAAAGTGCTATATACAGGAAATTAAGAACTTAAAAAAATATTAATTAATTACTATATACAGTACTAAGTAATAATTTAAGACGTTATTTAAAAAAAGAAAGAAATAAGATAGGTTATAAATAAAGTATTTAGATAAAAGCTTATATACTAGCACAAAACTAATATATAAACACATAATATAATGAAAAAGCTTATAAAAAAACCTTTTTAAAAGACTTTTATAAAATATTATAAATAGTTATTATAATAGTACGCTGCTTTAAAATCTAAGCTTTTATAAAAAGTGTTTACGTTAAATTTTAAATAGTAAATTAGTTTAAATTCTAGAAATAAAATTCTTTTATAGTCGTTATATTTTAAAGATTATTTATAAATTACTATATTAGGTTATTATATTTAGTTTATTTAATAAGGTATTTATGGTATTTCTATTTATAATTAAAGCGCAGCTCCTTAATTTACTTAATATAATATTTAATATTACTATTAATTTTAATAAGTTTTAATAATAGGTTTTATTAACTTAAAAGGTATTTAAATTTAGACGCAGCTAGCTAAAGCAAAGATACATAAAAAACTAGATATATACTTAAGAATTTAAAAAGGTTAAGTTAGTATGTATATAAAGAAATTACTTTAAAAATATAGTATTTTTCTAAGGCCTTTAAGTTCAGCTTTTTAAATAGTTATTTAGTTCTAATATTCTATATATTAAGCTAAACTATGTCTTTTATCTAGTAATTAGGTACAGATAATTATTTTTAATTTATATATTCTTTTTAGAAAGTCTAAATTTAAATTATTTCTTTTTAAACTAACTATTAAATATTAGCTATTTTCTTTACTATACAGTTAACTTTTAAGGCTTATAATATCTAGTTAAACTATCTTTAAGTTTTTATAAAAAAATTAAAACTCATTTAAAAGTGTTAGTTTACATTAGCTAGAAATAATAAAATCTTTATAAATTTAAATATAGTATTATTAGCTTTAAACTATATTAAAAGAAGCTAGTTTACTTAGTTATCTTATTAGTATTTTATATATATATATATAGAACTTATTTTATTACGCTGTTAGTTCTTTCTATTTAGCTATTAATTTCTAAGTAGTATACAGAAAATAGATAGAGTTTAATTTATAGTTATATATAAAGTTTATTATAGAAAGTAAAAATAAATTGTGTTTCTTAGCTTAATATAATTATTTTTAAAAGGCTATAGTCTATTTATATATACTAGTAGAAAAAACAGGCTATATTTATAATAGTTATATTAATATAAGAAATTAGGGATTAGTATTTTATAAAATAGTTTACTATAACTATAATATTAATACAATCTTTAAATTCTAGGAAATTAGTAATAAAGTTTATAAAAATATTGTTCTATTTTTTTTTAAAAAAAAACAGATAGGGGCTTTAAAAAGCTATAATACTTTTTATAAAAAGCTTTAAATTTTTAATAAGTATAATAGTAGGAAATATATTAGTATATTATGTCAAACATGTAAAGCTAGTAGTATTTATATTATAAGATTTTAAGAGTCTTTCCATAACTAAAGTAGCCGCTAATAAAGAAATTATATATAATTTAAAAAACCTTAATTTTAAGATTATTATTATTTGGTATTATTAATTAGCTATAATAGTATAATTAATCTTTTTAGTCTTTATACTTACTTAGAAAAAGCTTCTTAGAGTATTAAATTCTATTCTATTTTAGCAACAGAATTTCCTAAATAAACTAATTATTAAAGTACTTATTATTAATAATTTATTAAATAGACCTATTTATTTTAGTTAAGTTTAATTCTAGTGTCTTATATAATAGTTTAGAGTAGAAAAGTATTTGTTACTAAACTCTACAGGCTTTTTCTTAAGCTAAAGTATTTTATATATAATAAGTAAAAGTATCTAGTTTCTTACTCTACTTACTAGGCTAGTACATAATTATAAAGTTAAATTAAAATAAATATTTAACTTAATAGGCCTGTTAGTAGCTTAACTATTTTATAATAGTAAAATACTATAAATTCTTATAATTACTTAATATTTAAATTAAAAAAGTAGTACTTTCTAGCTTAGGTCTTTATTATTTAAATAATATATAATAACTAATAACTTTTTATTATAGATTTTATAGTTACCTTTAGTAAGGCTTAATTTCTTTAAAAAGTAAGTAATAAATTTTAGTTTATTTAATTTATTTTTCTAGGAAAGCATTCTAGTAGTTATATAGTCTAAAGAATTAGCTTTTACAATAATTAGTAACTCTAAATTAAAATATTAGAAAATTAGAGTAGTTATAAATATATACTTTAAGAATTTAAACACTTTTTAGTAGACGTTATTAAATTTGAATTAAATATTCTTTTTAGTTAGATCTATAAGTAGAAACGTAATATAAAAAAAGTTATTAATAAATTATTAATAGAAATTAGTAAACTCTAGAAATACTCTTACATCTTTTACGTTTTTAAGAAATTTCTAGTTAAGAATGTTTTTTACTTTATTTAGATTTATATTAATTCCCTTTATTAAAATTACGTACCTAAGATAAGTAACTTATT
This sequence comes from Zopfia rhizophila CBS 207.26, assembly GCA_010093925.1. Lineage (NCBI taxonomy): Eukaryota > Fungi > Ascomycota > Dothideomycetes > Zopfiaceae > Zopfia > Zopfia rhizophila. Next base: position 2,149,005 of record ML994621.1, read on the forward strand.
TTTAATAGAACTTATATTTATTGATATTAAGTTAGAGGCCAGCTTTTTTTAAGGCTTTTAGAATCTATTTTATATATTATCTATATTTACATAGAAAATTATTATAGATTAAAATATTATCAAGATAAACTATATAAAATATATTAAGAAATAATTAAAGAATATTATTTATATAGTATTAGAATATGCTTAATATATTAGCTAGTTTAAAAAAATTAATAAGATATTTAAATAAGTTATATTAAATTTAGAAAGTAGTTAACTATTTATTTATTTTTCCACATAAAGGTAGTTAAAAGCTAAGATAATATCTAACTTTATAAAATACTTTATTTTATAAAAGCAGGACAGGATTTCTGAAATGAACAGAATAAAATAATAGTTCTTAATAGTAATAATATTTAGAGCTTAATAGTTTATATAAAATTAAAAACTTTTATTAAGTTTTTTTTATAAAATTAACTAGTATAGCTATAAGAAATATACTTACTTTAATAAATTTTTTAGTAAAATAGTTATTAAAATACTTTTTAAAAACTTTTAATTTATTTTAGAACATCTTGTAAAAAACTCTAAATTCTAGTTACTTTTCTTTTTTAATAATAATTTTATAGTTATATAAATAATATTCCAGTAGTCTATTAGCTTTTTTATGTAAAAATATTCTAAGAATATTATGGTAATCCACTAGAACCTTAGTAGCTAAATTTGTATAAATTTTTAAGATTAGAGCCTTATTAATATTAGCTATTAAAATAGTAAAGATTTTATATTTATGTTTTCAGAATATTTGTATAAAGGGAGCTGCCTTAATTAGATAAATATCTATATTTAATTTAAGTTTCTTATAAAGCCCTTCTAGTAAAACCTTTATTAAAAAGTTTTTATTAAATTTAGTATTAAATTTAGGTATATATTTAAATGTAATTTTAGACTTTAAATAAAAGCTCTTTAAAAAATAGTTTATTAAAGAGGTTTTTAAGTAGGTATCTAATTCTTATAACTAATAGTTTATTTTAGTTAACTAGTAGTTATATTAGAATTAAGTAGTTAATAATAACTTTAAAGAACAGATTTAAGTATATTATATATAAATAATATTAAGGTAAGAGCCTTCTAGTAAAGAGTTTACTAAAAAGTTTTTTAAGTAAGTAGTATATTCTTTTAAGTAAATTAGAAATTAAAATAAGTGTAGGCAGTAAGCCTAGAAATAAAAAACATTAAAAAGCAACTTTTATAAGTTATAATTAAAATTAACTTTATACTTCTTTATTTATAGTTAGCTAAGAATTAGTTTGTAATTTCTAATAGCTATTTTAAAAAAGTAGATATCTTTAATATAATTTAAATAATAAAAAGTTATATTAGTAGTATATAAAATATAACTTCTTTTAAGGCGTTTACTATTAAAACTAGTGAAATAAAAAATATTTAAAAAATAAATTAAAAAATAAAGTTTTTAAGTGTAAGCTAAAAATCTACTAATATAACTTATCCTAGTAACTCTAATATTAATTAAAGTAGTAATAGAATAGAAACAGCTATTTAATTAAATAGTATATAAAATATTTACTTAATAGTTCTAAGAATTAGTTATTAAGTAGGAGGTTCATAAGTTAATAGAAATCTAGTATTAAAAACATTCTAGAAATTAACTTAACTTTAGAATAGAGTTATTAATAGGCTAGCTTAAAAAGTTTAAAAATATTCTTATTCATAAAGAAATTTAAATCTAAAGAAAAAAAAATAGGTTAATTATTAGAATCTAGATAAACTCATAAATTAAAGTTTTAGTAAAAAAATAAAGTAGTTTTAGAAAATATAGCTATATTTATTATACTTAAAGTATTAGCTATTACGCTTTTAAGCTTTTTATTTAGCTAATTTAAAAAAAATATAGTTAAAAGTATCAATTTCTATAGCATTAGAGTCTTATTATAATATAGGTTATAACTTATAATAATATAGCGTAAAAAGGTACTAGAGGTTACTATTATATAAAAATATTAAATTAATATAGTTATTTAATATATTAGAAATTTTACTACTTACTATTAGTTAGTAAAGCTCATTATTTAATAATTTCCTTAACTATATAATTAGACTAATTTCGTTTAATTTAGTATTAGTAGCTAGTTTATAAAATTTAATGAAGTAAATAATAAAGCTTTTTTACTCTTAGTAAAATAAATTAAGTTTACTTAAAATAGTAAGTTTTTTATTTAGATCTCTATATATAGATAGCAGAAAAGTAATTAATTACTTTACTATATATATATTCTAATTTATAAGAGGGTCTATAAGTGTTACTCGGTCCTTTTCTAATCTTAAGTGTGTATATAGAAGCTAGAAGTATTTAATAGAATATTAGTTAATATTATCTTCAAGTTTATAATAGAGTTTTCTAATAAAGATAAGTAGATTCTTTTACTTTCTAGTAAATATTAAAGAATTAGATAGGTAATTAGATTATATTATTACTAATAAAATAGTAAGACTTAGCATAAAGATTAACTTTACTTATCTAACTATAATTTAAGGAACTTAGAGATAGATATTAGTTAGAATTATAAATAGAGTTAGAATTATAAAACTTAAGTTATTTCTAAATAACCTAGTAACACCTATTAAGGCTTCTTTAGTAGTAGTTACTTAAATAATAAAGTAAGAAAAGATAAACGTAGTTTGTTCTTAAACTTTCTATAATTTTTTTTTAGAAAGTATTAATAAATTCCTATTATTATACTTACTAGTATTCTAGCTATACTTGTTATTATTTTAATACTTTAGTAAATACGTTCTATATTATAGTTATTATTTCTTAAATAACTACATGAGTTTTACAGTTAGAATAATAATATTCAAAGAGTTAGATATTCTACTAATAATAGTAATAATAATATAATATAGTATTATAAAAGTACTATATATAGGAGATTAAGAACTTAGAAAAAAGTATTAATTAATTGCTATATATAGTACCAAGTAATAATTTAAGACGTTACGTAAAAAAAGAAATAAATAAAATATATTATAAATAAAGTATTTAGATGAAAATTTATACACTAGCATGAGACTAATATATAAACACGTAATATAATAAAAAGGCTTATAGAAAAGACGGTTTTAGAAGGCTCTTATAAGATATTATAAATAGTTACTATAATAATAACTTTATATTAATAAAAGTTACCTTATATTAAAATGTTTATTAAAATGTTTATTAAAATGTTTTTTAATTTTAATAACTAGTAAATAGCATTATTTTATTTATTAAGTAATACTTAATACATACTACTGTTAACTTTTATTTAATAAAATTATATAATCTAAAAAATTTAACTTATATTATTTTTTTTTTAATTTTTTTAAAATAATAATACTATTATTAAGTTATAACTAAAAAGATTTTTTATACTTAAGTATATAAAAACGTTTGTTATGTAAATATGGTTTTAAAAAGTATAAAATTTCTTAATATAAAAATAAGTTAACTAAATAAACAAAATAATAATATAAGCTAAAAAGGTTAAAAATATTTATGTTATTTATATAATTAAATAAAAGTATAAATTATAATAGTAAGTTTTAAAGCTTTAAAAATACATTTTAATTATTATTTATTAAAAAAGATTTTAAAAATAAAAAAAAGTTATTTATAGTATTAAACTAAATTAAAAAAAAAATAGAATATTAAAATTATAGTTTAAAAATATATTACTTTCTTTATATAAACTTATTTATGAAAAAATAAAAATAAAAAGTTAAATATAAATAATTTTATTAAAAAAAATATATTTGTTTATACTATAAAATAGCTTATAAACTTCCGAAATTTTAAATTACTTAAAAACGTTTAATAGCTTTTTAAATATAAAGTAAAAAAGTAATACTTAAAATATATAAAAATATAAAATAAAATATTAAAAAAAGAAAAAATAACTTTTGATAATTTGCTTAAGTATATAAAAAAATGTTAGGATATTACTAAATAGTTATTACTACTAATAGTAAGTATATAAAATATTAAAGTTAAATACATTATTTTTTTTAATAACAAAATTTAGTATTACTTTATTATTATAATATTAAGTATAGTTTTTTTTAAGACAATATTGTACTTTTTATAAAAAGTCTTAAACCTTTAATAAATATAGTAATAAAATATATATTAATATATTATTTTAAACATTTAAAGCTAGTAGTATTTATGTTATAAAATTTTAGAAGTTTTTTTATAACTAAAGTAACTATAAGTATAAAATTATATGTAATTTAAAGAATTTTAATTCTACATTTATTATTATTAAATATTACTAGTTAGTTATAATAATATAATTACGTTTTTTAATTATTTTATTTACTTAAAAATTTTTTCTTAAAAATAAAGTTTTATTTTACATTAATAATAAAGTGTTTTAAATAAATATATTATTTAAGTATTTATTTTTAATAATTTGTTAAATAAACTTATTTACTTTAATTAAGTGTAATTGTAGAATATTATTAAATAGTTTAGAATAAAAAAGTATTTATTATTAAACATTTTAAGCTTTTTTTTAAACTAGGTTATTTTATATATAACAGGTAAAAATATTTAGTTTTTTACTTTACTTATTTACTTAGTAAGTAAGTATAAAGTTAAAATAAAATAAGTATTTAACTTAATATATTTATTAATAACTAAACTATTTTATAGTAGTAAAGTACTATAAATTTTTATAATTAGTTAGTACTTAAATTAAAATAGTAGTACTTTTTAGTTTAAATTTTTATTACTTAAAATAATATATAATGGCTAATAGTTCTTTATCATTAATTTTATAGTTATATTTAATAAATGTTAGATTTTTTAAAAAATAAATAATAGACTTTAGTTTACTTTATTTTAAAAAAAGTTTATTAGTAGCTATATAGTTTAAAAATTAGTTTTTATAGTAACTAGTAGTTTTAAGTTAAAATATTAGAAAATTAAAATAGTTATAAATACAAGTTTTTAAAGCTTTAAATATTTTTAACAAGTATTATTAAATTTAAATCAGGTATATTTTTTTTATTAAAACTATAAGTAGAGCTATAATATAAAAAAAGATTTTACATTAATTAAATAAAATAAAAGTTTTTAATAGTAATAATATTTAAAGTTTAGTAAATTACAGAAAATTAAAAACTTTTCTTAAGTTTTTTTATAAAAAAAAACCTTACTTTAATAAATTTTTTTGTAAAGTATTTATTAAAATACTATGTAAAAACTTTAAGTTTATTATAAAGCATTTTAAAAAAAGTTTAAATTTAGGTTATTATTTTAATTTTTTTTAATAATAGTATAATTAGTACTTAAATAGTTTATTAGCTTTTTTATATAAAAGAGTTTTAAAAGTATTACAGTATTCTTTTTATACTTTTTAAAAAAAGAGTTGTTTATAAAGTTTTATTTAATTTAATATTAAATTTAAATACGTATTTAAAATATAAATTTAGTTTTTAAATCAAAAATTTTTAAAAGTAGTTTATTAATTTTTTTTTTAAATAAGTATTACATTTTTATAACTTATAATTTATTTTAGTTAACTAATTATTATAAAAAGTTTAAGTAGTTAATAATAATTTTAAATAATAAATATAAAAGTATACTAAATAAGTAGTGTTAAAGTAAAGGTCATATAATAAATAGCTTACTAAAAAGTTTTTTACATAGATAATAAATTGTTTTTAAAGAGACTTATTAATTAAAATAAGTGTAAATAATAAGATTAGTAATAAAAAGTATTGAAAATTAATTTTTACATATTATAATTAATATTAACTTAATACTTTATTATTTAAAATTAGTTAAATATTAATTTATAATTTATATAGCAAAACATTATACTAATAGTACATAAAATATAATTTTCTTTAAATTATTTACTATTAAAGTTAATAGAATATAAAATAATTAAAAGTAGTAAACAATAAAGTTTTTAAATATTAACTAAATATTTACTAATATAACTTATATTAGGTACTTTGGTATTAGCTAAAGTATTAATAAAGTAAAATAAGTTATTTCACTAACTAGTATATAAAACATTTATTTAGTAGTTTTAAAGATTAGTTATTAAGTAAAAAATTTATAAGTTAATAAAAATCAAAGATTAAAAGTATTTTAAATAAAAACTTATATTTAAAACAAAACTTTTAATAATTTAAATTTAAATTACTAGTTGAGTTTTTAATTATAAAATTTATTAGAACTAAATAAATATAATAAAATAATAGTTAAAAAGTATTTTCTTAAAATACTATTAAATTAAAGTTTAAGTAAAAAAAATATATACTTTTAAATAAAGTAGTTATACTTATTATATTTAAAATAAAGATTTTATTAATAAGACTTTTTTGTATAAAGTAAAAAAGTGTATAATTTATAGCATTAAATTTTATAATATTAATTTTTTTTTAATAAAGTAGTTTTTAACTTTAGAATTAAATAATATAAATATATTATAATATTATTTACTTATTATATTTATATACTCAATAAAGTTATTAAAAATTAACATTAATTAAAATACAATAAAATTTAAAAATAAAAGTTTTAATTAAAAATGTAATTAAAACAAAATTGTTTTACTTAATGTATTAAATATATTTATAAATTTTAATAATAATAAAAAAACAACTTAATTATTTTAATTTATATAAACTTATTTTTTTCATATAATAACTTTTTAGTTTAAATTTTTATTAGTACTTTTAAATAGATTTACTAATTTTTATTTTTTTTATAACTTTATTATCTAATTATTTAATAAACAATTATAGTTTAAAAAATTAGTTAAAAAATTAAAAAGTTGAAAAGTTATTTTAAAAAAGTTAATAAATAAAATATAGTTAAAATTACTATAAATATCAAGGTTATAAAACTTAAGCTATTTTTAAATATTTTTAGTAATAAAAACTAGACTTTCATTAATGAAAAAATAGTAATAGTAAAAATTAAGTAAATACATACTTTAATTTATAAAAGTTTTTATAAAAAGCTTTTATACTTTTTTAGTAACAAGTTTTTTATTTAGTTAAAAAATTTACAAGTAATATATTACTTATTTTTAGAGTTAATAGTTAAGAAATAAAGTTTCTAAAAAATCTAATAAGTTTTAAGTTATTTATTTTATAAAAATTTAGTATTATAATATAGTATTATAAAAGTATTATACAAAAAAATTAAAGGCTTATAAAAACGTTAATTAATTATTATACATAATAGTAAGTAATAATTCTTAATATTATATAAAAAATTAAAGGTTTATAAAAACGTTAATTAATTATTATATATAATAGTAAGTAATAATTCTAAATATTATATAAAAAACTAAAAGATAAACAAGTTTTAAATAATTAGTATAATAATTACTAAATATAATTATAAACTGTTTATAATAAAAAGTATTAAATAAGCATAATATAATTAAGAAGCTAAAAATTTTAATTAAAATTTTTTAAATATATATTTATTTATTTATTAACTGAAAATAATTTTATATACTATTAAAGTAAAAATAAAAGTTTATAAAAAATATATAAAATTTTTATTTAAATATTAAAAAGTTAGTTACTTATTATATATAAAAACTATTATAGACTGTAATAAAGATAGAAGCGTAGCTAAAAAGACATTATTATAGAAAACATAATATAAAGAAATATATAAGTAATACTAAAGAGTAAAAGTAAACTAGAGAAGACAGAACTTATAAATAAAATTACTCTATAGTAAGTTCACGTTCTATAGGAAATAATACTTAGATAAGATAAATAAGTCAGGTAACTAAGCTATAGCAGAGTATAAAAAAAATAAGTATTAATAATAAAAAAAATAAAACTAAATATAGTTTTTATTTTCTCTTATTTTTTATTATTTTTTTTAGTAGTATTTAATATACTTCTAATTAGTATATAATATACGCATGGAGGATTTATTATAAGTATAAAATATTAAACAGCTTATAGTTACTTTTAATTCTTTATAGTTACTCTAAAATTAAGATTTATATCTTAAGTAAAATAGTTTAATACTATTCTGTTAAATTTTAACTTACTATATTATTTCTTTTTATTTTAACTAAGTTTAATTACTATTTACTAAGTCTAATAAGCTATCTGATCTAGACGTGAGGGAACTAATTAATATTATATAATTAATTAAATAACTAGTTATTAGTTTAATATTATGTTAGTAAGTTAGTAACCTATAATATTATAATTACCACCTTAAAAAAATAAAAGAAACTATTAGATAAATTCTAATATTATATTATTTAAATAAGGTCTATAATAACCCACTATAAAAATAAATAAGAACTTTATTTATTAAAAGAAAGTAGTAGTAAAGAAGAAGTTATAGTAAAATCTTTATCTATAACTAAAAGTACATCCAGAGAATAAAAGAGTATATAATAAATTATCTAAAAATAAAAAATAGCTATTATAGAGTTATATAGTACTCTAGTTAACTTATAATAATAAATAGCGGCAGGTAAGGCTATAAAAAAAGAGATAATAAAAATACAGCCTTCTATAAAGTTTAATAGTAATAAGAATAAACTTAAGATCTTAATAATAACTATAAATTTTTACTATTAATTTAATTAAGCATTATTCACGACTGATTAAGACCGGATTTTAGTGGCTAGTATAAATATAATAGAAAGAGCTATAAAATAGTTTAAACTACTTACTAGAAACTAGAGATATAACCATTTTATATTTAGTATACATATACTAAATACTCAGCTAAATATTTAAGGTGTTTTGGAAATAGTTCCTGTATATATAAATTAATAATCTTTATTACTTCAGCCTATATTCTTAACTTAAATTTTATTAGTTTAATGTTTTTATTTATAAGATATTTATAATATAGTAAAGAAGAGTGCTGCTTGTAGTATTAAGTAGAAAAATATTATTATTTAGCTACACTTAAATAAAGCTAATTTATAGGTTACCTATTAGTTCTACATAAAGCAGTAGTTTAATAGCTTAGTTTTAAAAATTAAAAATTATATATTAAGATATAAGTAGCTGCCTTTATATTTTTTTAAATATTATAAACATACTAAAAGTAAAAGTCCTCCTAGAAAGAAGTTAAAAGTAAGTTTTAGATAAAAATAACTTAATAAAAAGACTTATTAAATAAGTTAGAAGAATTAGAAAGTATGTAATAGGCTATTAGTAAAGGTAATTTATAGCTCTAGTATCTTATTTACCTTAGTAAGTAGTAAAGACATTAGTAGAGAAGTTATACTAATAATAAAACTATTTAAATTAAAAATTCTGTTTTTATCTAATTTTTGAAGTGTCTTTACTTATTTTATTAACTTTCTTTATAATACTAAGTTACAAACCTGCTGCTAGTCGAGGCATATAATAAGCTTAAAAAGAAGATAAAAAAGCTACTAAAAAAATTCTTTAGCTAAATTATCCTAATATCTAATAAGTAGATAAATTCTTAAGGTGAATTAATTATAAAGTATATAGCAGTTACTTAGCACTAAACTATTTACTTAAAATTAATTACTATAGATAAGGACTACTATATAAAGTAATATATTATAAATAGTTTTATAAAGTAAGTTAAAGATATTAAGGTTAGAAACCTAGCTTATATTACTACTAATAATATGTTAAATATAAAGTCTTCTTAAGTACTATTATAATAGAAATATCTTTAGCTACTTATATTAGGATATACGTTATATATGGTTAATCTTATTATTAAAAATATTCTTAATATCTCTCTTATTAAGAACTTTCTTAAAATTGTGGTGGAAATTATTAAATACTTTAAATACTTTTATATACTTATTAGGTTATTAAATAAGAAGGTAAAATAATTAGGTAGGTATTATTTTACACTATAAATATCTAGTAAAATATAATAGTAGAGTAAATTTAATATAGTAAAGAGCCTTATTAATAATAAGAATTTTATTAAAGCTATAGTATATAACTTAGCTAATTACTTACTAAAAAAGTCTATAAAAGAGTAGAGAAATAAACTCTATTAAATTTAACTTATTATTTTAAGTTATTACTTTTAGGAGTAGCTCTTAAAACTTCTAGAATTTTTATAGTTATTTCTAGAAATTATATTTATTTTTAAAAGCATACATTTAAAGGCCTCACGCATATATAGATATTTCCTATATTTATTATAGTAATCAGTTCTTACTATCTCTCTACTATAGGAGACTATTAAGAAGATTATTAACAAATATTTTAAGGCTATATATAAGCTAATTATAGCTATTATATATATCTATAATCTCTAGGCTAGAGATAAATACTAGGTAATAATAACTAATAAAATACTACGCAGAATACAGGACTATTTAAAAAATTATTATAATAATAATAAAAAGAGAGTTATAAAGGTATATAGAGAGATTTATAATATAAAAGCTCACTACAATTAATAGAAATCTTTTATTAATTAGAAGTTATTTAAAGAGAAGAAAGAGCTAGCTGATTAGTAGAAAAATTAATTATATAGTAAAGATCTTAAAGATTTAGCTATTTATATTTTAAGTATTAATCTTACTATAGAGCTTATAGAAAGAAATTAGTCTATTTATAGATTTATCTAAAATAAGAGCCGTAATTAACTAGGTAATCTAAAGATAGAGATATTAGTATATCTATTTATAAACCTTAGGATTAGGGATTAAATTAATAGCTAGGATCCTCAGTATTTTAATAATAATAAAATAGAAAAAAAGAAAAGTAAGATACTTAAAAATAATAATAATAAAGATATTTTATAAATAATAAAGAGATTGCAGATTACCAGGGTAGTAAATAAAATAAGTAATTAGTAATTAATAATAAATATTCTATTCTATTTAGTATTTAATTTATATAGTATATATACAGCTTTTAAATATTTAAGAGAAAAATTTATTTATACTGAATATTTACATCCCTAACTAGAAACTATCTAGCTAATAGAGATTCTAATCTAGAAGTAGTAAAACTTATAAACTATAATAATAATATAAAATAAACCTTTAAGAATTACGAAAGTTTCAAAAAGGAAATGATTATAGTCTTTAAAGAAATTAATAAAGAAATAGAAAATAATTTAAAAGCTTTAATAACTTAAGTAATAAACCTTTACAGCTAATTATAGAGCAGAATTTAAGTAAATCTAATTATTACTTAATTAAATAAACTAACTATTAGTTATAATATACTATAAAGAACTAACGAACAGAATTAAAGATAAAATCTTTAGAAATAAATAACTAAACATCTTACTCAGAATTATTAAACAAGTAGTAACTATTAATAATTATTAATACTAATAAGCGTAAGAGAAGAAAATATGTAGAAAACTAATAATTTATATACCTAAAAGAAATAAAAAATACCTAAATATATAACGAAATAGATATTAACTATAATAAGGGAAGTAAATTAAGAAATAAATAGAACACTATATATAAAAAGCTAATTTAGAATATAGAAAATAAAGACATTTCGTTAAAGACTATAAATAATAATAAGTGGATATTAAGAAAGCTTATATCTAAATTAAAATACTAAAAAAAATAAAAATAGCTATAATCTAAGTAAAATAAGTATAAAACCAAATAATAAAAAAGACTATTATATAAAGAATTTAATAAGAATAATATTAGATATATGGAAGCTATATATACCTTAGATAAGAATACAAAATACTATATTAGCAAGTAAAAAATTATTTAATAGAATAACCTAATAATATAATCTTTATAATACAAGAAGTAGTAATCCGACAATATAGTATAGAAACTAATAAAGAAATATAAAGATTTTATAAAATTATAAAACAGGAAGGAGGATCCTTCTAGAAAGAAAATTAAAAATTTAAATAAAAAAAATATTACGAGATAGAAAACAGAAAGGAACTTATATTTATAATAATTATATAATAAATATACTAAGGATACTGTTAAATATATAAATTAAAATACTACTTAAGAAAATACTATATTACTAAATACTAAGAAGTTATTTTAAAAGATAGAATATATAAATACTAATAAGTACTACAGTTAGCAGGAAACAAGTAATATAAGAAACTAAATAAATAAAAATTAACTATATAAATAAATAAAATCTATAAGTAGATATTTATATTAGTTATAATTAATATAACATACTATCACCCCGTCGGACATCCGGAATTAGAATAGAATTAAAATAAGAAAGAAAAAAAAGACTTTTTTATTAACTCTATAAATACAAAACAACAACACTATAAATAGAATAATAAAAGAAGAATATTAGATATATGTAGTACTAGACTATATAGAAATAAATTATAAATAAAATAAACATACTATACGTGTTAAGGGACTAAAAATAAAGAAAATATTATAATAACTTATAAATAAAAAGGAATTTAACTTATAATAGGAACTAGTTTATATAGACTTAGAAAATAAATTACAGGATTTAAACTCTAATAAATATAAATAGCTATTATAGGATAAATACTAGCTAGAATATTAATTACACTAGACTAAATATTATTAATAACTATTCTATTTAAATAATAAGTAAAATAAGTTAAAATAAGACTTTAAAAGAACATTTGTAATTTCTTAATAATAATAAAATAAATATATAAAAAGAATAGTTAGTTACGGAATTATATAAGAAACTCACATACTAAGAATATTTCTTAAGATAGAAATGTAAGGATTATAGAGAGTAAACTAAAAACATATATAAAATACTTAATAAAGAAATATATTAACTCTAGAGATGCTTAATTTATAGACTTAGAAAAAAATACTAAAGAAATAACTACTACTTAGAAGTTAACTATATATAAAAAACTAGAGAACTAGTAAATAATAACTAAGCTACTAAAAAGCCAAGAAAAGGTTAAAAAAAACATATTAATTATATACATATAACTAAACTAAAGAAAATAAGAAATAAGTTATATATAAATGTATATATCAACAGTAACTAAACACTAGCGCTTATAGATAATAAAACTAATAAAATACTTATATTAAATAAGTAAATATAAAGATATTAAATACTAACTAGAGTTTTAAATAAATTTATATAAGTAAAACACATAAATAATAGTCTAATAGCATTTAAAAAAAGTCTAATTAATTTTAAAATATAAAATATAACTATTTAGACAGCAGGTTATAGGGATAACTACTATATTAAAATTATAAATTTAAATAGTAAAAATTTTATCTTAGGATATAACTAACTAGCATAATAGAACTTAACTATTAATTAGAAAAGAAAAACTATAGAAATTAGAAACAATTACTATAAATAGTAATAATAGATAATAATATAAGTAAAAAAACAATACTTTATGAAACTAAATTTATTATACTAAAAAAATACTAATAAGAGTTTAAAAAATAGATCTTTAAAGAAGCTAAAGACTAATTATTAGAATATTAAAACTAGAACCATAAAATTATACTTAAAGAAGAAATGGATTTAAAACTAGAACTATTATACTAGTTATTTATTAATTAATAAGAGGAATTACAACGCTATTTAAATAATAATCTAAAAAATATATATATTTAGATAAGTAAAAGTAAGATAGCATTACCAATACTCTTTATATAAAAGAAATAGGAAACTATAACTGTATATTAATTATAAATACTTTAATAAAGCTATAATAAAAAATTACTACCTTATACTACTAATATTAGAACTTATAGATAAGTTTAGAGAAATAAAATAATTTAGTTTCTTTAATATTAAAAGTAGATACTACTAAATATAAATAGCTAAAAAACATGAATAGATAATAGTATTTAAGATAAGATATAAGCTATTTTAATATTTAGTTATACTATTTAGACTCACAAACGCACCAGCAACATTCTAGATAATTATTAACTATATATTAAGAAAATACTTAGACATATTTATAATAACATATCTTAATAATATACTTATATATATGAATGGAATGCTAAAAGAATATATTAAGTATACTAAGAGAGTATTATAAAAGCTTAAGAAACACAAGTTATATATTCAAATAAAGAAATGTGTGTTCTATAGAACGGAAGTTAAATTCTTAAAATACTTAGTATCCTAAGACGGAATAGCAGTTAACTTAGATAAAGCTAAAAATATTCTATCTTAGTTAACACTAATAAACACAAAAGAAGTTCATTCTTTCCTTAGATTTACGGGATTCTGCTAATAATTTATTAAGAATTACTTAAAAATCACATCACCCTTAACGGAATTACTTAAAAAGGATTAATAATTTAAGTAAAAATAACGCAAAGAGAACGCTTTTAAGACACTAAAAGAAATATTCTAATAACTACTAATATTAAAGATATTTAATCTATAACTTTAAATAGAAATATATATAGACGTATTAGATAAAGCTATAACAACTATTTTATTATAAATATAAAATAATAAATAAAAATATCTAGTAGATTTTTTATCTCATAAACTTATAACTACGAAGTTAAATTATGATATTTATAATAAGAAACTATTAATAATAGTTTAAGTATTTAAAAAATAGAAACACTACTTAAAAGGAGCTAAGTATTAGATTATTATATATTTAAACTATAAAAATCTAACAGCATTTATAATAACTAAGAAGTTAAATTAATAATAAGTTAGATAGTAGGAATTAGTTTCTACCTTTAACCTCTAAATATTTTATAAATTAGAAAAAGGAAATATAGTGGCTAATACACTTAGTTAAAAAATAAACTATATAAAGAATATACTAAAAATTTATAATATAATACTTAAGTAAAGACAGGACGGATCCATAGGAAGCTTATAAATAAATATTAAAATAATAATTATTATTAAAAATATATAGTAAAAACGAATTAGAGAATATAATAACAGATAATTATAATAGCACAAAACTAAAACTATTTTTATACTAGATATATTATAGACTAAACTTATTAAAGACTAATATTTAGCTAAAATGTATAAATATTAAGGAATTAAAAAAACTATAGAACAGATTAACAGACACTTCTAAATTCTTAAAATATAAAAAAAAAATTAAAATTATTCTTTCAGAATGCATTAAGTGCAAAAAGAATAAAATATTAAGATATAAAAAATATAGACTTATATAACTAATTCCTTTACTAGACTTATTATAGGAATTAGTTATAATAGACTTTATTATAAGAATACTAATAATAACTATCTTTTAAGGCTAATAGTATGACATGATACTTATTATTATAAATTAACTTATAAAATACACATACTTTAAACTAATATATATAGAGATTAAAATAGATAAATTAGTAACTATACTTATTAAGTTATTAATAGTAAGACATAAATTACTATAAGAATTTATTATAAATAGAGACAAATTATTTATATTAATTTTTAAAAAAACGTTTATTAAAAAGCTAGGGGCTAAGTACCGCCTCTTAATAGTATTTTATTTATAAGTAAATAAATAAATAAACTAAATAAATTAAACATTAAAATAATACCTATAGATATATGTTAATAAATAATAAGATAATTAAATTAACGTATTATTAATAGTTCAGTTTGTATATAACTCTGTAAAATTATTAACTATAGGAAAATTATTATTTTTTATAAACTATAGTTATAAGCCTATAGCTTATTAAGAACCACAGAAGCTAAATAAAATATCAGAATCTATAAAAATAAAATTTAAGAAGCTATAATAACTTTATTAGAAAATTATATAAAAAATCACCTATAAAGATAATCTTAGCAAATAAATTAAAAATAAGTCTAAAGTTAAGGGACTAATTTTTAAGAAAAGAAATAAAATTTTCCTACTATAAAAAAATCTAGAAATAAAATAACTATTAAAAAAATTAGATTACATTAAATTAGGACTATTTAGAGTTATATAATAAATAAAATCTATAAATTATAAACTATAACTACTTAAAGATATAAGAATTTACTTAGTTTTTTATATTTTATAATTAGAATTAGCACTATAAAATACCGAACTATAGATAAAACTTAAACTTAAAGAAGATACTATTAAGTATAAAGTCTAATAAATTCTAAATCACTAAAAGTTTAGACGTTAGTAGAAATATTTAGTTAAATAAAAAAACTATAAACCTAAAGATAATATATAGAAGCTAGTTAAGAACTTAAAAAATAATTTAAAGCTAATTAACTAGTATTATTAAAGAGAGTAATAAATACTTTAGAATTATATCTAATAAATATAAAGAATACAGAATATTTTACTTAAAACTATAGAAAAAAGTTAAAGTAATACTAAATACTATAGATTATAATATACTAGATTAATTCTAATAATTTTTTTTTATTATATAAACTTTATTAATTGAGGTAAGCTTATGCTGGAATATTTTCTTTTTTTAAAAATCTATTTAAGTTAGTTACTAACAGAGCTAGAACTTATAAGCTTAAGACTTATAATTTAGATTTAATAATTACTATTAAATACTTTATAACTAATCTAATAGAATATAATAAGCCTTAAGAGACTTCTAATAAGACCTTTTAATCTGCTAGTATAATTTCTTTTTATTATAATTTAAATAATTCTACTTTTACTATAACACTATAAGATTGTATTTTATGTTTTAATTAATATACTTAAAATACTATCTAGAAGCTAAATCCATTAAATAATAGCAGTTAGTATTAGAATAATAATAATAAGAAAATAGTATAAAATAGCTATATACTTAAACACTTTAAGCTAGATAATAAACTTATTTTAAAACAATTCCACTCAAGTCATCCTTAGGAAATTAGAAGAATAAAAAAGATATAAAAAGTTCTTATAATCTTCGCTTTTATATAAAAAACTAGTTATTTTTATACTATTTATAAAAAAAAGAACAGAATAACCTTCAGGCTGAAGGCTTAAAGAAAGGGGATAATATTATAAATTATAATAAAAATAAAAGCATAGCTAAGAAGGCGTTATTATGGAAAACATAATATAAAAAAATATATAAGTAATACTAAAAAGTAGAAGTAAACTAGAGAAAACAGAACTTACAAATAGAGTTACTCTATAGTAAGTTTAAGTTCTATAGAGAATAATATTTAAATAAGGTAAGTAAGTTAGATAACTAGGCTATAGCAAAGCATAAAAAAAATAAATACTAATAAGAAAAATAAAACTAGATATAGTTCTTATCTTTTTTTATTTTCTATTATTTTTTTAGTAGTATTTAATAGACTTCTAATTAGTATATAATATACGCATAGAGGATTTATTATAAGTATAAAATATTAAACAGCTTATAGTTATTTCTAATTCTTTATAGTTACTCTAAAATTAAAATTCATACCTTAAGTGAAATAGTTTAATATTATTCTATTAAATTTTAATTTACTATATTATTTCTTTCTATTTTAACTAAGTTTAACTATTATTTACTAAGTCTAACGAGTTATCTAATCTGAACGTAAGGGAACTAATTAACGTTATATAATTAATTAAATAACTAGTTACTAGTTTAACATTATATTAGTAAGTTAACAACCTATAAGAAAAACTTAAGAAAAAATTAAAATATAATTTTATTACTTTTTTAACTTTTAATTATAAAATATTTTAATAATATTTTATTTCATTAAAATTTTTAATTAAATTTAAAGTTTATAATAATAGTTTTAAATTTAAAATTATTTTTATTTACTATTTTAATAAAAATAATAAAAATAGTAAATTTTTTACTATTACTAAAAATTAATAAAAGTTATATAAATAAAAATATTATAAAACATATGTAAAATATTATTTAAAACTTTAAACTATTAATTTACATCAATTTTCCTATTATTAATAATATTTCTAGAAATAATATTTATACTAGATTTACTATATTTTTAATTATATTATAGTAGTAACTTTATTTTATTAAGATTTTTAATATTTTTACAAGTTTTAAAAACTCTACTAAATAACTAAAATAATTGTTAAAATACTTAAATTACGAAATATACTTTATAATATTATTACATAAATTACTAATAAATATATTAGTAGTTAAAAGCTTTAAAATTATAAGTACTTTTAAAAAGCTTTAATAAAACTAAGATTACTTTACTAAATTTTATTAATAATTTAAAGTTTTAAAACTTTTATATAATTATTAATAAAATATTATTTAATAAAAAAAGTAAATTTACTAATATACTTTTAAGTTTATTATTAAATAAACTTGTGTATAGGGTAAAAATAGTTAAATAATATAACTTTTTAATTTTTAGCTAAAAATATTACAAAAGCTATTAATTTTAAAAGTATATATTTTTAAGTATTTCTTTCTATAATTATATATAGTAAAAAGTGGGTTTTTATTTATTATAAATTTTTCAATTTCTTTTTAAATATAACTTTAACTTTTATTTTATAACTTTTATTTTTGTTATATTTTTTAATTATTTTATATCTATTTTTAGTATATGAAAAAAAATTTCTAATATTAAGTATATATTAATAGTATTTATAGTAATTTATTTATAATTATTTTAGTTCTTTATGTAAATTTAAACTAGTATTTAAATTTATTATTAATAGTAAATATAAGTTATAATAAGTAAAAATAATAACTTTTTAATAATACTATATATTTTTACTAATTAACTTAAAAAGTTAATAATATTTTTAAAAATTACTTAATTAAGTTTATAAAGCTTAAAAATAAATATAAAAAAGTTAAATATATTTTGTAAAGTTTAGCTTTTTTATTTAATATAATATTTAAATATATAAAACAACTATTTTTACTATATAACTTTTTAATTTATTACTATTTTTTAAGTTAAAAAATAAAAAATAAATATAGTAAATAATATATAGCTAGTGTTATAAATTTAAATAACAACTTTTATATACTTATATTTTATATAGTTAAGTTATGTAAACTTAACTATATACTATAATAAATAAGGTATAAGTTATTTTTAAAAAAAGTAAGTATACTATTATACTACAATAAAAGCTTTAGTAATTATATATATTATATAGTTATTTTAATATAAGTTATTTTAATAATATAAAAATATAATAAATAATAGTTTAATTAATTTATTACATAAGTTATTTTAAAAAGTTTAGAAATAAAATGGTAATAAGTATAAAAAACTAACTATATAAATTTTTTTTTAAATAGTAAATCTTTTGTTTATAATTTCTTTAATACTTATGTTTATTATAATTATTTTACTTTTAATAATTTTAATTACCTTTATTATATTATATATATTTTTGTATATAAAGTATTATATTTTTTTTACTATTAGTATTTTTAATTACTTTAATAATATTAGTTAATAACTTTATTTTATATTTATAATAATTTATTACATAATATACTTTTACTAGTGCTTTTAGGTAACTATATAAAAGCTATACTAACTCCTTTTCTTTTTCTTTTTTTTATACTAAAGTAGCTTTAATATAGTACTTTATTACTTACAACTACTTATAATTACTTATAAGTTTATACTAGCTATAATATTACTTTAGTATTACTTTTTTTTAGCCTATAAAAATAACATAATATTAGTTAAATTAAGTAATTATTACTTAGTACTACATTACTTATAACTATTAATTTTTTATTAACTTTAAAAATAGTAAAGCTACTTTTATAATTACACTATTTTAATTATATTAGTCTAAAGTAGTATAATAAAGCTCTAAATTAGTAAATAATAAGTAATTATTTTATAATTAGTTCTTATTATATTTAAACTTTTAGTTATTTTTAAAAGTAGTATATAGCTAGCTTTAAAAGCTCTTATTAAAATATCTACCTACTTTTTAGCTATTTTTAAATAATAGAACCTTTAGAGTTTTTACTAGATATTTTATTAATTATTTTTAAGAAACGCACTTTCTACAGGCTTTTATTATGTTAATAATAATAATAATAATAATAACTTATATAAATAAGTATTATTATACTAGTTTAGTAGTTAATAATAACTTATAAAAGCTCTATAGTATATAAGTAATAAAATAATAACTTTTTTTTAAATAGTAATATACATATATACTAAATAAAAAAGTAGATAGTAGTATAACTTAATAAAAGCCTGTTTTTAGCTAAATAGTAGTTTCTAAAAACTATAAGTAACTAAAATAACTTAAAAAAAATCTATAGGTATAACAGTTTATATAAGCAAGTAAGCTTATAAAGTATATAATATAAAAAGATAATATTAGAAAAAAGCCTTATAGTATATAGATAACATAATAATAACTTAACTTTTAAATAATTAATTAAGAAAAAGCTATAATTAGAATTTAATAATGCTTAGTAATATATATAAGTATAATTAAGCTTAACTTAAAAATAAAAATAAATACTTATAAGAATATTATTATAGACTGTAATAATAAAGTAACTATAGATAAAAAGGTGTTACTATAAAAGGTATAGTATAAAAAAATATACAAGTAATACTAAAAAGCAGAAATAAACTAATAAAAATAGAATTTACAAATAGAACTACTTTAAAGTAAGTTTAAGTTCTATAGGGAATAGTATCTAAATTAGGTAAATAAATTAAATAACTAGCTATAACAAGATATAAGAAAAATAAGTACTAATAAAAAAAATAAGAGTAAATATAAGTTAGAGCTAAGCTTATTTTCTCTTATCTTTTTTAATAGTATTTAATATACTTTTAACTAGTATATAATATACGCATGAGGGATTTATTATAAGTATAAGGCAATAAACAGCTTATAGTTACTTTTAATTTTTTATAATTACTCTAAAATTAAGATTTATACTTTAAGTAAAATAGTTTAATACTATTCTATTAAATCTTAACTTACTGTATTACTTCTTTTATTTTAACTAAGTTTAATTAACTTCTACTAAGTCTAATAAGCTATCCAATCCGGAAGTAAAGGAACTAATTAACATTATATAATTAGTTAAATAACTAGTTACTAGTTTAATATATATAAGTAAGTTAGTAATCTATAATATTATAATTATCATCTTAAGAAAGTAAAAAAAGCTATTAGATAGATTCTAATAACTAATTATTAAAAATCTATAATAATTTATTATAAAAATAAATAGGAACTTTACTAGTTAAAAGAAAGTAATAATAAAGAGAAAGTTATAATAAAATCTTTATTTATAACTAGAAGTATATCTAGAGAAACTAAAAGTGTATAATAAATTATTTAAGAGTAGAAAATTACTATTATAAAGTTATATAACACTCTAGTTACTTAATAATAATAGGTAGTAGTAGATAAGGCTATAAAAAAAGAAATAGTAAAAATATAACTATTACAGACGGTAATAAAAAGATAACTATACTTAAGAAGCTAAAGGAACTAATAATAATAGCTAATAAAGCTCTAGAATAAAAACGTATGTTTAAGCTAGAAAGGAAGAATTATAAATAAGTATAGGATATATTAGCATAAGCTAAGGCATAAGCTAAGAAATAAGAACAGAAATATAAAAACATGCTAATTAATTAACAGCAGTAACCTATATAACTAAGATAAAACTTAGTAGCTAAAAGTACTAGAGATATTAGAGACTCTAATATCTCTAATAGCTTTAACAGTATTTAATATACTGTTAACCAGGATATAATATACGCATAGAGGATTTACTATAAGTATAAGGCATTAGACAGTTCATGATTACTTTTAATTCTTTATAGTTACTCTAAAATTAAGATTTATATTTTAAGTAACATAGTTTAATACTATTCTGTTGAATCTTAACTTATTATATTACTTTCTTCTTATCTTTTATTATGTTAATTAACTTCTACTAAGTCTAATAAGCTATCTGATCTAGAAGTAAGGGAACTACTAAGTATTATATAAGTAGTTAAACAGCTTATTACTAGTATACTTTACGTTAGTAAGTTAGTAACTTATAATATTATAACTACCATCTTAAGAAAGTAAAAAGAACTATTAGATAGAGTTCTAATAAACTAATTATTAAATATTTATAACAACCCACTACAAGGACAAACAAGAACTTTATTTATTAAAAAAAAGTAGTAGTAAAGAAGAAGTTATAGTAGGATTTTTATCTATAACTAAAAGTATATCTAGAGAATAGAAGAGTATATAATAAGTTATCTAAAAGCAGAAAGTAGCTATTATAGAACTATATAACACTTTAATAAACTTATAATAATATGTTAAAGCTAAATAATAAGTTATAACAGTCTAGAAGAAAAGAACAGTAAAAATATAATCTCTTAAAAAATTTAATAGTAATTAAGATAAACTTAAGACTTTTATAGCAGCAATAAATCTCTACTATTATTTTAATTAGAAATTATTTCTAACTAATTAAGATCGGATCTTGGTAGCTGGTATAAATATAATAAGTAAAGCTATATAATAATTTAAGCTACTAGTAAGAAACTATTTCGTTAACAGAAACCCTAATTTAGGAGCAGCAGGATTAGCTAATTATAATAATAATATATAATAAGCTTTTAGGAATTATAAACGCTTTAAACAGAAGATAATTATTATTTTCAGAGAAATTAATAAGGAGATAGAGGTAATTTAGAAACTTTAGAGACTTAAGTAATATATATTAGTAGCTAACTATACTACAGAGTTCAAGTAAATCTAATTACAACTTAATTAAGTAGATTAACTATTAGTTATAATATACTATAAAGGACTGAAAGATAGGATTAAAGATAAAATTTCTAAAAAAAAGCAGCTAAACACTCTATTAGAAATTATTAAATAAGTAGTAATTATTAATAATTATTAGTACCAACAAGAGCAGGAAAAAAGGGCATATAGGAGATTAGTAATTTATATATCTAAAAAGAATAGAAAAGACAACTAAACCTATAATCTAATAGATATTAATATTAAAAAAATATTTATTAAAAGCAGGTAAGGAAAGCGAGCTAGGAAATAAATAAAACACTATATATATAAAGCTTATTTAGAATACAGAAAACAGAAACACTTTATTAAGGATTATAAATAATAATAATTAGATATTAAGAAAGCTTACGTTTAGATTAAAACGCCTAAGGAAATTAAGATTACTATAGTCCGAGTAAAATAAGTAAGAAATACTATAATAAAAGAAATAATTATAAAAAGAATCTAGAAAGGATAATACTAGATCTATAGAAACCATATATATCTCGGACAAGAATACAAAGTTCCGTACTAGTAAGTTAAGAATTATTTAGTAGAATAACCTAGTAATATAATTATTATAATATAAGAAGTAGTAGTTTAATAATATAACGCAGAAACTAAGAAAGAAACGCAAAAATTCTATAAGATTATAGAACAAGAAGGTAGGCTATTCTACAGAAAAGATTAGAAATTCTAATAAAAAAAAGATTAAGAGATAATAGAAGGTAAGGAACTTATATCTATAATAATTATACAGCACGTGTACTAGGGATATTGTTAGATATATAAATTAAAATACCACTAAAAAGAGCACTATATTACTAAATACTAGGAAATTACTTTAGGAGATAAGATATACAAATGCTAATAAGCACTATAGTTAGTAGAAAATAAATAATATAAAGGACTAACTAGATAAAAATTAGCCACATAAATAAACGAGATCTAGTAATAAAAATCTATATTAATTATAACTAGTATAACATACTATCACCCTGTTGGACACCCTAAAATAGAATAGAATTAAAATAAAAAGGAAGAAGAAAACTCTTTGTTAATATTATAAGTACAGGATAATAATACTATAAATAAAATAATAAGAAAAAAATACTAGAAATATATAGCTTCTAATTATATAGGAAAGAATTATAGATAGAATAAACACGCCATACGTGTTAAAGAACTAAAGATAAGAAAAATATTATAATAATTAGCAAATAAAAAGGAACTTAACTTATAATAAGAATTAGTTTATATAGATTTAAAAGACGAATTACAGGACCTAAACTCAGACAAACATAAATAACTATTATAGAATAAATATTAGATAGGATGCTGATAATACTAGACTAAATACTATTAAAAAGAATAGTTAGCTACAAACTCACATAAAAAACTCACATATTAAGAATATTTCTTAGGATGGAAATGTTAGGATTATAGAGAATAAACTAAAAACATATATAAGATACTTAATAAAGAAGTATACTAACTCCAGAGATACCTAATTCACGGACCTAAAAAAGAAATATAGAAGAAGTAACTGCTACTTAGGAGTTAGCTATAGATAAAAAACTAGAAAACTAATAAACCATAACTAAGCTACTAAAGAGCTAAGAACTAAAGATTAGAAATAATATATCAATTATATACACATAACTAAACTAGAGGAAACACGAAAATAAGTTATATATAAATATATATATTAACAATAACTAAATACTAGCACTTATAAATAGTAGGGCTAGCAAGACACTTATATTAAATAAATAGATATAAAAATACTAGATACTAACTAGAGTTTTAAATAAACCTATATAAGTAAAATACATAGATAATAATCCAGCAGTATTTAAAAAAGATTTAATTAATCTTAAAATAAGAAATGTAATTATTAGAGTAGTAGGTTACACAGATAACTGTCGTATTAAAATCATAAATCTAGATAGTAAGAATTTTATCTTAGGATAGAACTAGCTAGCATAATAAAACCTAACCATTAATTAAAAAAAAAAACTATAGGAATTAGAAATAACTACTATAAATAGTAATAAATAAGAGTTATAATATAAATAAGGAAAGTAATATTTCACGACACCACATTTATTATACTAAATATATATTAAGAAGAGTTTAGAAAATAATTCTTTAAGAAAGCTAAAGACTAATTACTAGAATACTAGAATTAGGACTACAGAATCACGCTTAAAGAAGGAACGGATTTAAAACTAGGACTATTATATTAAGTACCCATATACCAATAGGAAGAATTATGAAAATTCTTGCAAGAAAATTAATAAAAAAGATATATATAAACTAGTTAAAGTAAGATAACATTACTAATACTCTTTATATTAAAGAAGAATAATAAATTATAGTTATATATTAATTATAGATATTTGAATGAAGCCACAGTAAAAAATCACTACCTAATACTATTAATATTAGAACTTATAAATAAACTCAGAGGAGCTAAGTAGTTTAGCCTCTTTAATATTAAGAATAAATATTATTAAATATAAATAGCTAAAGGACACGAATGAATAACAGTATTTAAAATAAGATATAAATTATTTAAATACTTAGTCATGCTAATAGGACTCACCAACGCACTAGTAATATTCCAGACAATTATTAATTATATACTAAGAAAATATCTAGACGTATTTATAATAGTATATTTTAATAATATGCTTGTGTACATAAATAGAACGCTAAAAGAATATATTAAGTACACTAAAAAAGTATTACAAAAGCTTAAGAAACACAAGCTATATATTCAAACAGAGGAATGTATATTCTATAGAACTAAAGTTAAGTTCTTAGAATACTTAGTATCCTGAGATGGAATAGTAGTTAACTTAGATAAAGCTAAAGATATTCTATCTTAGCCTATACTAATAAATACAAAAGAAGTTTATTTTTTCTTTAGATTTACGGGTTTCTGCTGATAATTTATTAGGGACTACTTAAAAATCACAGCACCCTTAACAGAATTACTTAAAAAGAATTAATAATTTAAGTAAAAATAACGCGAGGAAGACGCTTTCAGGATGTTAAAAAAAATATTCTAATAATTACTAATATTAAAGATATTTAACTTATAACTTTAAATGGAAATACATGCAGACGTATTAGACAGAGCTATAAAAACTATTTTATTACAAGTACTAGATAATAAGCATAAATATCTAGTAGACTTTTTATCTTATAAACTTATAACTACTAAGTTAAACTATAATATTTATAATAAGAAACTATTAGTAATAGTTTAAGTATTTAAGAAATAGAGACATTACTTAGAAGAAACCAAGCATTAAATTATTATATATTTAGACTATAAAAATCTAACGGCATTTATAATAATAAAGAAGTTAAATTAATAGCAAGTTAGATAATAAAAATTAGTCTCTATATTTAACTTTTAAATACTTTATAAAGTAGGAAAAGAAAATACAGTAGCTAACGCACTCAGTTAACGAGTAGATTATATAAAAAATATACTAGAAATTTATAACATAATACTTAGATAAAAACTAAACAGATTTCTAGAAAGCTTATAGATAGATATTAAGGCAGTAGTTATTATTAAAAATATATAGTAAAAATAGATTAGAGAATATAACCATAAACAACTATAATAACACGAAACAGGAACTATTTTTATACTAGAAGTATTATAAACTAAACTTATTAAGAACTAACATTCAGCTGAAATGTATAGATATTAGGGAATTAAAAAAACTATAGAATAAATCAACAGACATTTTTAGATCCCGGGAATATAAAAAAAGATTAGAACTATTCTTTCAAAATACATTAAGTGTAAAAAGAATAAAATATTAAGATATAAAAAATATAGACTTATATAACTAATTCCTTTACCAGACCTACTATAGAAATCAGTTATAATAGACTTTATTACGGAAATACTAATAATAACTATCTTTAGAGATTAATAGTATAACATGATACTAATTATAGTAAACTAACTTATAAAATATACATACTTTAAACTAATATATACAGAGGTTAAAGCGGATGAATTAGTAACTATACTTATTAAACTATTAATAGCATAATATGAATTACTATAAGAATTTATTACAGATAGAGATAAATTATTCACATTAATATTCTAAAAAATATTTATAGGGAAGCTAGGGGCTGAGTATTACCTCTTAACAGCATTTCACTTATAAATAAATAAAATAAAATAGATAAATTAGATACTAGAACAATACCTATAAATATACGTTAATAAGTAATAAGATAATTGGATTAACTTATTACTAATAGCTAAGTTTGTATATAACTCTGTAAAGTTATTAACTATAAGGAAATTACTATTTTTTATAAACTATAGTTATAAGCCTACGGCTTATTAAGAACTATAGACTCTAAATAAAATATTAGAATTAGTAAAGATAAAAGTTAACGAGTTATAATAACTTTACTAGAAAATAGTAGAAAAAATCACCCAAAAAGGAGTCCTCAGCAAATAGTAAAAAGATAAATCTAAAGTTAAGAGACTAATCTTTAAAAAAGGGGATAAAATTTTCCTATTATAAAAAAATTTAGAAATAAAACAACTATTAAAAAAACTAGATCACATTAAATTAGGACCATTTAAAGTTAAAAGATAAATAGAATCTATAAATTACAAACTATAACTATCTAAGGATATAAGAATTTATCTAGTTTTCTATATTTCAAAGATAGAACCAGCACTACTGAATGCTAAATTATAGATAAGACTTAAACTTAAGAAAAACACTACTAAGTATAAAGTCCAACAGGTTTTAGACTACTAGTAGTTTAGGTATTAGTAGAAATATCTAGTTAGATAGAAAAATTATAAACCTAAAGATAATACATAGAAGCTAGTTAGAAACTTAAAGAATAATTTAAAGCTAATTAATTAGTACTATTAAACGAACTAATAAGGGCTATATTCTATAGAAAAGACGATTATAACACATTCTAATCTAAACTAAAAGAGAGAGAAGGTGAAGTAGGTTAGGAAAAAGCTAGCACTATAAATTACAGTATATAAGTTTCTTAATCTTAAGAACAGGCTTTAGCCTTTTTAAGAGCTTAAACCTTATAGATTAAGGTTATCTCTTAATTAAATATCTCTTTCTCTTTAGAATCTAATTTTACTAGTTTGTGATAAAGCTAAAGGGCTTAGGAGTAAGCCTTTAGAGCTTTTTTCTTAACTTTTTTAAACTAATAGCAAAGTTTCTCTTTATTATAATTAAAATAATTCTATTCTAACTATAAAATAACTAGATCATATTTCACGTTATGATTATTACAGGTAGAATAATAACTAAAACTTAGGTTTATAAAGTAGTTATTATTTTAGTAGGAACAATTCAAGCAGGGCGTTAGCATGTAATAAAGTTTATTATAAATCTAAGAAGCTAAACAGTAAGCACGTATTAGAGATAACTTAAAACATATTATTATAAAAAAACTAGGCAGGAAGGAAAGGAAGCTAAGGATCTTATAGTTTAAAATATAAAGTAAAAGACCTACTACCTTTATATTACCTATAAAAGAAAGAAACTATCTTCCGAGATAAAGACTTAGAAGAGGGGGATAGTATTATAAATAGTAATAAAAAGATAACTATACTTAAGGAGCTAAAGGAACTAGTAATAATAGCTAATAAAGCTTTAAAATAAAAACATATATTTAAGCTAGAAAGAAAGAATTATAAGTAGGTATAAGATATATTAGCATAAGCTAAAGCACAAGCCAAGAAATAAGAATAGAAATATAGAAACATATTAACTAATTAAAAGCAGTGATCTATGTGACTAAGGTAAGACTTAATAGCTAGAAATACTAAAGATATTAAAGGCTCTAATATCTCTAACAGCTCTAATAGTATCTAATATATTATTAACTAGGATATAATATACACACAGAGGATCTACTATAAGTATAAGGCGTTAAACAGTTTATAATTACTTTTAATTCTTTATAGTTACTTTAAAATTAAGATTTATACCTTAAGTGACATAGTTTAATACCATTCTGTTAAATCTTAACTTACTATATTACTTTCTTCTTATTTTTTACTAAGTTAACTAACTTCTACTAAGTCTAATAAGCTATTCAATCTGGAAGTAAGAGAACTACTAAGTGTTATATAAATAATTAAATAGCTTATTACTAGTATACTTTACGTTAGTAAGTTAGCAACTTGTAATAATAACCTTCTATAAAGTTTAATAATAATTAAAATAAACTTGAAATCTTTATATCATATTCCATAAGTGAGCTGCGCACCCAAGCGAGCTGCGCACCTTGCCAAGAGAATGCAACCTACCAACCTTCCAGCGCGATGCATCAACCAAACAACGTTCAATCGATCCACCAAGAAGGCAGGATAGCC
Organism: Zopfia rhizophila CBS 207.26; assembly: GCA_010093925.1. NCBI lineage: Eukaryota > Fungi > Ascomycota > Dothideomycetes > Zopfiaceae > Zopfia > Zopfia rhizophila. Next base: position 2,178,113 of record ML994621.1, read on the forward strand.
CTTGCTATCTTAGCTATCAAAAGACACCAATTTGAAAGCGCGCGAGAGGCTGCAGCAGTCTACGACGTCCCTGAATCTACGCTTAGGTCGCGACTTGCTGGAGTTCCTTCACGACGCGATTGTGAACCCAATTCAAAGAAGCTCACTAATCTAGAGGAATATGTTATTGTTGAACATATTCTCGACCTAGATTCGCGTGGGTTTCCGCCTAGGCTTCTTATTGTGAGAGATATGGCCAACCAACTGCTCGCTGCACGCTCTGCTGGCCATGTTGGCAAGAACTGGCCAGAGAACTTCGTCAACCGGACTCCTGAGGTCAAAATGGTCTATAATCAAAAGTACGACTACCAAAGAGCTCTGTGTGAGGATCCTGCGATTATTAAGCCTTGGTTCGACCTTGTACAGCGTACGATTGAGAAGCACGGTATTGCTGAAGAAGACATCTACAACTTTGACGAGACTGGCTTTCAGATGGGCGTTATTTCGACTAGCAAAGTTGTTACAGGCTCTGAAAGGCGCCATCGGCCAAAGGCTGTACAGCCGGGTAATCGCGAATGGGTTACAGTAATCCAGGGTGTTAATGCCCAAGGATGGGCAATTCCGCCATTCATCATCTTTGCAGGGAAGCACCACCTCTCTGCCTGGTATCAAGACGACGCCATACCACTAGATTGGCCTATCTCACTGAGTGAGAATGGCTGGACGACCAATAAGCTTGGTGTTAAGTGGCTGCAGCACTTTGACAAGCATACAAAGGACCGTACAGTAGGCGTACGTCGCCTGCTAGTCATCGACGGCCATGAGAGCCACGACTCGCTCGAATTTCAGCAGCTTTGCAAGGAAAAGAATATTATCACGCTCTGTATGCCATCGCATTCGTCGCATCTGCTTCAGCCACTTGATGTAGGCTGTTTTGGGCCTCTGAAGCAGGCATATGGGGCGGCAGATTGAGGATCTCATGCGCAACTACATTAGCCACATCACCAAGCTTGAGTTCCTACCAGCGTTCAGCGTAGCCTATCAGAGCTCAATGACGGAAAGCAACATCCGTGCAGGCTTTCAAGCTGCTGGCTTAGTCCCATATAACCCAGATGTGGTGCTTTCAAACCTTGATATTCAGCTTCGAACGCCGTCGCCACCTGCTGAAGAGGACCTCCCCTGGCAGTCAAAAACACCCAGTAATGCTGCTGAACTAGGCTCTCAGACGGCTCTAGTTCGAGAGCGGATTCAAAAGCATCAAGATAGTTCACCTAGTTCGATTATTGAGTCGCTAGGTCAGCTTGCTAAGGGTGCTGAGCAGATGATGCATTCAGCAGTGCTACTGCGCTCGCAAGTCACTAGCCTTCAAAAGGCAAATGAAGCTGCAACACAACGCAGAAAGCGCAAAAAGAAGCGAATTCAGAAGCAAGGAACATTAACAAGAGCAGAGGGCTTAGAGCTAATTGCTCAAGCTAATGTTGATGCGCAGATTGAGGGTGAAGAGTGCCAGAGTAGGAAGCGTGCTAGAGTAGACGCGCCACAGCAAAAGCACTGTAAATGCTGCGGCGAAACTGGGCATAACTCAAGAACATGTAAGAAGGCTAAGGAATAGGTTAACTATCTAGTAGCAAAATATTATTGTGATAGCTGCTAGCGTTGTAAAGTTATTGGATTATAAAGTTATAGAAACTTGGTGGGGTGCGCAGCTCGCTTGGGTGCGCAGCTCACTTATAGAATACAATAATAATAATAAACCTTTACTATTATTTTAATTAAATATTATTTATAACTAACTAAGATTAAATCTTAGTAGCTGGTATAAATATAATAAAAAAAGTTATAAAATAGTTTAAACTACTTACTTAGAACTATTTAGCAAATAAAGAACTTAACTTAAAAGTAATAAAACTTAGAGATTATAACAGTAATATATAATAAGCCTTTAAGAACTATAACAGCTTTAAAAAGAAAATAATTATAATCTTTAGGAAAATTAATAAAGAAATAGAGGTAATTTAAAAGTTTTAATAGCTTAAGCAACACACATTAACAGCTAATTACATAATAAAGTTTAAATAAATCTAATTATAACTTAATTAAGTAGACTAACTATTGGTTATAATGTACTATAAGAGACTAAAAAATAAAATTAAAAATTAAATCTCTAGAAGTAAATAACTAAGCATTTTACTTAAAATCATTAAATAAGTAGTAATTATTAATAACTTTTAATACTAATATAAGTAAGAAAAGAAAGTATGGGTTAAACTAGTAATTTATATACCTAAAAGAAATAAAAAAGACACTTAAACATATAATGTAATAGATATTAATTTTAGTAAAATATATATTAATAAGAAGTAAGAAAAGTAAAAATTAGAAATAAATAAAATACTATATACGTAAAGTTTACTTAGAATATAGAAAACAAAAACACTTTATTAAAAATTATAAATAATAATAATTAGATATTAAGAAAGCTTATGTTTAGATTAAAGTACTAGAAGAAATTAAAGTAGCTAGTATCTAAATAGAATAAATAAAAAACACAAGAATATAAAAAACTATTATATAAAGAATTTAAAGAGAATAGTATTAAATATATAGAAGTTATATATATCTTAGGTAAGAATATAAAATACTATATTAATTAGTAAAAAATTATCTAGTAAAATAACTTAATAATATATTTACTATAATATAAGAAATAGTAGTTTAATAATATAATACTAAAACTAAAAAAAAATATATAAAGATTCTATAAGATTATAGAACAGGAGGGTGGACCTTTTTAAAAAAAAAAATTAAAAATTTAAATAAAAAAAATCATAAAATAAAAGAAAATAAAGAATTTATATTTATAATAATTATATAGTAAGTATACTAGGAATATTGTTAAATATATAAATTAAAATACTATCTAAAAAAAAATTATATTACTAAATACTAGAAAATTATTTTAGAAAATGGAATGTATAAATACTAATAAGTACTACAGTTAGCAGAAAATAAATAATATAAAAAACTAAATAAATAAAAATTAACTATATAGATAAACGAAATTTATAAATAAATATTTATATTAGTTATAGCTTATGTAATGTACTATTATCCTATTAGATATTTAAAATTAGAATAAAATTAAAATAAAAAGAAAAAAGAAACTTTTTTACTAATTTTATAAATACAAGACAATAACACTGTAAATAGAATAATAAAAAGAAATACTAAATATATATAGTACTAAACTATATAGAAATAAACTATAAATAGAATAAACATATTATATATGTTAAAGGACTAAAGATAAAAAAAGTACTATAATAGTTAACAAATAAAAAAAAACTTAACTTATAATAAGAACTAGTTTATATAGATTTAGAAAATAAGCTATAGAACTTAAACTTAAATAAATATAAATAGCTATTATAAGATAAGTATTAGTTAGAATGTAGATAATACTAAGCTAAATATTATTAAAAGAAATAGTTAGCTATAGAAGCCTATAGAAAACTCACATATTAAGAATACTTTTTAAGATAGAAATACTAGGACTATAAAGAATAAGCTAAGAATATATATAAAATACTTAATAAGAAAGTATACTAACTTTAGAGATATTTAATCTATAGACTTAAAAAAAAAAACACTAAAGAAACAACTGCTATTTAGAAGTTAACTATAAATAAAAAACTAGAAAACTAATAAAACGTAACTAAACTACTAGAGAGCTTAAAAAAGATTAGAAAGAATATATTAATTATATACACATAATTAAACTAAAAGAAACATGAAAATAAGCTATATATAAATATATATATTAATAGTAATAGTAATTAGATACTAGTATTTATAAATAATAAAGCTAGTAAAATACTAATATTAAATAAGTAAATATAAAAATACTAGATACTAACTAAAGTTTTAAATAAACCTATATAAGTAAAATATATAGACAATAGTCCGGTAATATTTAGAAAATATCTAATTAATCTTAAAATATAGAATATAACTATTTAGGCAGCAGGTTATAAGAATAACTACTATATTAAAATTATAAATCTAGATAGTAAGAATTTTATCTTAGGATAAGACTAGCTAGCATGATAGAACCTAACTATTAATTAAAAAAAAACTATAGAAATCAGGAATAACTACTATAGATAATAATAATAAATAATAATATAAATAAAAAGAATAACACTTTATAAAACTAAATTCATTATATTAAGAGAATACTAAAAGGAATTTAGAGAATAATTCTTTAAGAAAGCTAAAAACTAATTACTAGAATATTAAAACTAAAACCACAGAATTACGCTTAAAAAAAGAATAAATTTAAAACTAAAACCATTATATCAGGTACCTATTTATTAATAAGAGGAGTTATAAAAATTCTTATAAAAAATTAATAAAAAAGATATATATAAATAAGCTAAAGCAAGATAACCTTACTAATATTTTTTATACTAAAAAAAAAAATTAGAAAACTAAGGCTATATATTAATTATAGATATTTTAATAAAGCTATAGTAAAAAATTACTACTTTATACTACTAATATTAAAACTTATATATAAGTTAAAAGAAGCTAAATAGTTTAGCTTTTTTAATATTAAGAATAGATATTATTAAATATAAATAACTAAGAGACACGAATAGATGATAATATTTAAAATAAAATATAAATTATTTAAATATCTAATTATACTAATAGAACTTATTAACGTACTAGTAATATTTTAGATAATTATTAACTACATGCTAAGAGAATACCTAGATGTATTTATAATAATATATTTTAATAACGTACTTGTATACATGAATATGTTACGGACGGTAACAGAAAGGCAACTATACCTGAAGAGCTGAAGGAACTAGCAACAACAGCCAATGAAGCTCTAGAATAGAAACGTATGTTCGAGCTTGAAAGGAAGAATTGTAAGCGGGCACGAGACGCACTAGCATAAGCTAAGGCAAGAGCCAAGAAGCGAGGACAGAAATACGGAACTATGTCAGTAGATTAGGAGTGGCCATCCACGTAATCGGGTAAGGCTTAGCAGCCAGAGATGTCAGAAGATGCTAGAAGCTCTGACATCTCTAACAGCCTCTAACAGTATCTAACATACTGAACGATGGTACAGAATGTACGCACGGAGGATCTACTATAAGTATGAGGCATTAGACGGCTCGCGGGTACTTTTGATTCTTTATAGTTACTCTAAAATTAAGATTCACACCTTAAGTGACATAGTTTAATACTATTCTGTTAAACCTCAACTTACTATATTACTTCCTTCTTACTCTTTACTGAGTCAACTAACTTCCACTAAGTCTAACGAGCTATCCGATCCGGAAGCGAGGGAACTGCTAAGTGTTATATAAGCAGTTAGACAGCTTATTACCAGTATAATTTACGTTAGTAAGTTAGCAACTTGTAATATTGTAACTACCATCTTGAAAGAGTAGGAAGGACTGTTGGATAGGATTCTAATAACTAATTATCAAACGTCTATAACAACCTACTACAAGAGGGAGCAAGAACTTTACTCGTTATCAGAAAGCAGTAGTAAAGAAGAAGTTATGGCAGGACCTTTATCCACGACTGGAAGTACATCTGGAGAATAGAAGAGTGCACAAGTCATCTAAGAACAAGGAGCAGCCATTATAGAGTTACGTGACGCTTTAGTAAACCTATAACAACAGGTCAAAGCCAAACAACAAGCTATAGCAGTCCAGAAAAGAGGAACAGCAAAGATACAACCTCCTAAGAAATTCAACGGTAATTGAGACAAACTCAAGACTTTCATGGCAGCAATAGACCTCTACTATTAGTTCAATCAGAAGTCATTTCCAACTAACCAGGATCGGATCCTGGCAGCCGGCATGAATATGACAGGCAGAGCCATGCGATAGTTTAAACCACTAGTAAGAAACTATCTCACTAATAGAGACCCCAACTTAGGAGCGGTAGGGTTAGCTAACTGCAATAGCAACATACAACAAGCCTTCAGAAATTATGAACGCTTCAAACAAGAAATGATTGTTGTCTTCAGGGAAATTAACGAAGAAACGGAGGTAATCTAGAAGCTTTAATGACTCAAGCAACGTACGTCAGCAGCTAATTACACGGCAGAGTTCAAGCAGATTCAATCACGACTCAACTAGGCAGACCAACCATTGGTTATGATATACTACGAAAGACTGAAAGACAGAATTAAGGATGAAATCTTCAGAGGAAAATGGCCAAGCATCTTATCGGGAATCATTAAACAAGCGGTGACCATTAACAACTATTAGTACCAACAAGAACAAGAGAAAAAGGCACAAGAGAGATCAGTAATCCATGCACCTAGAAGGAATAAGAAAGATAACCGAACCTACGATCTAATGGATATCGATATTAAGAGAACATCCGTCGGAAACAGGTAAGGAAAGTGAGCTAGGGAATGAATGGAACGCTATGCACACAAAGCCTGCTTAGGATACAGAAAACAGAGACACTTTGTTAAGGATTACAAATAACGATAATTAGAGGCTAAGAAAGCTTACGTCCAGACCAAAGCGCCTAAAGAAATCAAGATTGCTATAGTCCAAGTGGAATAAGCAAGAGACACCATGATAGAGGAAACAATCATGAGGAGAATTCAAAAGGAATAATGCTAAATCTATAGAAGCCACACACATCTCAGGCAAGAATATAAGATTCCGTATTAGTAAGTTAAGAATCATCTAACAAAACGACCTGGTGACATGATTGCTATAATATGAGAAGTAGCAGTTCAACAACACAACGCGAAAACCGAGAAGGAAATATAAAGGTTTTATAAGATTATAGAACAAGAAGGTAGACTATTCTACAAGGAAGATTAGAAGTTTAGACAAAGAAAAGATCGAGAGACTATAGAGGGTAAGGAACTTATGTCTATGACGATCATACAGCGCGTATACTGGAGACACTATTAGATATGCAGATCAGAGTACCACTAAGGAGAACACTGTATTACTAAACACTAGGAAGTTACTTTAGGAGATGGAATGTATAAATGCTGACAAGCACTATAGTTAGCCGGAAACAGATAGTATAGAGAGCTGAGTGGACAAGAATTAGCCACATAGATAAATAAGATATATTAATAAACATCTATACTAGTTATAACTAATGTAACGTACTATCACCCCGTCGGACACCCAGAAGTGGGATGGAATTAGAATAAAAAGGAAGAAAAAAATCTTTTATTAATATTATAGGTACAGGATAATGACGCAGCAAATAGAATAATAAGAAAGAAATACTAGATATATGCAGCTTTTAACTATATAGAAAAGAACTATAAATAGAATAAACACGCCATACGTGTTAAAGGACTAAAGATAAGAAAAGTATTATAATAACTAGTAAATAAAAAAGAACTTAACCTATAACAAGAACTGGTTTACACGAATTCAGAAAACGAATCACAGGACCTAAACTTAGAGATGAATATAAATAACTATTATAGGATAAGTGCCAGATAGGATGCTAATAACACTAAACTAAATACTACTAAAAAGGATAGTTAGCCATGGACTTATATAAACAACTTATATATTAAGAATGTTTCTTAGGATGGAAATGTTAGGATTATAAAGAATAAGCTAGAAATATATATAAAATACTTAATAAAGAAGCATGCTAACTCTAGAGATGTCTAATCTACAGACCTAAAAAGAAAACACTAAAGAAGCGACTGCCACTTAAAAGTTAGCTATAAATAAAAAACTAAAAGGCTAGTAGACTATAACTAAGCTACTAGAGAGCTAAAAACTAAAGATTAGAAATAATATATCAATTATATACACACAACTAAACCGGAGGAAATACGAAAACAAGTTATATATAAACGTATATATTAATAGTAATTAGATACTAGTGCTTATAGATAGTAGGGCTAGCAAGACACTTATATTAAATAAGTAAATATAAAGATACTAGATACTAACTAGAGTTTTAAATAAACCTGTGTGAGTAAAACGTATAGATAATAATCCAGCAGTATTTAGAAAAAATCTAATTAATCTTAAAATAAAGAATATAACTATTAAGGCAGCAGGTTACACAGATAACTGCTGTATTAAAATTATAAATCTAAATAGTAAGAACTTTATCTTAGGATAAGACTAGCTAGCACGATAGAACCTAACTATTAATTAGAAAAAAAAAACTATAGAAATTAGAAATAACTACTATAGATAGTAATAAATAAGAGCTATAATATAGATAAAGAAAGTAATACTTCACGATACCACGTTTATTGTGCCAGAAGAATATCAGGAAGAATTCAGAGAATAGTTCTTTAAGAAAGCTAAAAACTAGTTATTAGAATACTAGAACTAAGACTATAAAATCACGCTTAAGGAAGGAATAGATTTGAAACTAGGACTATTATATTAAGTACCCATACACTAACAAGAAGAGTTACGGAAATTCTTATAAAAGAACTAATAAAAGGGATATATATAAACCAGTTAAAGCAAGATAACATCACTAATACTCTTTATACTAAAAAAGAATAGAAAACTAAGGCTATGTATTAATTACAGATATCTTAATAAAGCTATAATAAAGAATTATTACCCTATACTACTAATATTAGAACTTATAAATAAACTTAGAGGAGCTAAATGGTTTAGCCTTTTTAATATTAAAAATATTATTAAATATAAATAGCTAAAGAACACGAATGGATGACAGTATTTAAAATAAGATATAAATTATTTAAATACTTAGTTATGCTAATAGGACTTACTAACGCACCAGTAACATTCTAGGCAATTATTAACTATATATTAAGAGAATATCTAGATATATTTATAATAGCATATCTTAATAACATGCTTATATATATAAATAGGATGCTAAAAGAATATATTAAACATACCAAAATAGTATTATAAAAACTTAAGAAATATAAGCTATATATTTAAACAGAGAAATGCGTGTTTTATAGGACTAAAGTTAAATTCTTAAAATACCTAGTATTCTAAGACAGAATAATAGTTAACCTAGATAAAATAAAAAATGTACTATTCTAGCCTACACTAATAAACATAAAAGAAGTTTATTCTTTTCTCGGATTTATAGGGTTCTGCAGATAATTTATTAAGAACTACTTAAAAATAATATTACCTTTAACAGAATTGCTTAAAAAAGATTAATAATTTAAGTAGAAACAACATGAGGAGAATGCTTTCATGATATTAAAAGAAATATTTTAACAACCACCAATATTAAAAATATTTAATTTATGATTTTAAATGGAAATATATATAGATACATTAGACAGAGCTATAGAAGCTATTCTATTATAAGTATAAAATAATAGACGTAAATATCTAGTAGACTTTCTATTTTATAAGCTTATAACTACTAAGTTAAACTATAACATCTATAATAAAAAGCTGTTGGTAATAGTTTAAGTATTTAAAAAATAAAGATATTACTTAAAAGGAGCTAAGCATTAGATCGTTATATATTTAAATTACAAAAATCTAACGGCATTTACAACAACTAAGAAGTTAAATTAATAATAAGTTAGATAATAGGAATTAGTTTCTATATTTAACTTTTAAATACTTTATAAGTTAGGAAAAGAAAATATAGTGGCTAACGCACTTAGTTAATAAGCAGACTATATAAGGAATATACTAGAAATTTATAATATAATACTCAAACAAAGACCAGATAGATCCCTAGGAAGCTTATAAATAAATATTAAGACTATAGTTATTATTAAAAATACATGGTAAAAACGAATTAGAGAATACAACTATAAACGACTATAATAGCATGAAATAGGAACTATTTTTGTACTAGAAGCATTACAGACTAAACTCATTAAAAACTAATATTCAGCCGAAATGTATGAATATTAAGGAATTAAGAAAACTATAGAACAGATCAACAGGCATTTTTGGATCCCAGGAATATAGAAAAAAGTTAGAATTATTCTTTTAAAATACATTAAATACAGAAAGAATAAGGCATTAAGATATAAGAAATATAGACTTATATAACTAATTTCTTTACTAGACCTACTATAAGAATCAGTTATAATAGACTTTATTACTAGAATACCAATAATAACTACCTTCAGAGGCTAATGGTATGATATGATATTAGTTATAGTAAACTAACTTATAAAATATACATACTTTAAACCCACATATACAGAGGTTAAAGCAGATAAATTAGTAACTATACTTATTAGATTACTAATAACATAATATGGATTGCTATAAGAATTTATTATAGACAGAGATAAATTATTCACATTAATATTCTAAAAGACGTTTATAGGGAAGCTAGGGGCTAAATATCGCCTCTTAATAGTATTTTACTTATAAACGGATGGACAGACAGAATGGACAAATCAGACACTAAAATAATACCTATAAATATACGTTAATAAGTAATAAGATAATTGGATTAACTTACTACTAATAGCTAAGTTTGTATATAACTCTACAAAGTCATTAACTACGGGAAAATTACTATTTTTTATGAACTATAGTTATGAGCCTACGGCTTATTGAGAACTATAGAATCTAAACAAGATATTAGAATCAGCAAGGGTAAAAGTTAACGAATTACAATAACTTTACTAAAAAATAGCAGAAAAAATTACCTAGAAAGGAGTTCTCAGCAAACGGTAGAAAGACAAATCTAGAGTTAAAAAACTAATCTTTAAAAAGGGGGATAAGGTTTTCCTACTATGAAAAAATTTAGAAATAAAATAACTATTAAAAAAACTAGATTACGTCAAATTAGGACCATTTAAAATTAAAAGATAAATAGGATCTGTAAATTACGAACTATAACTACCCAAGGACATGAGGATTTATCTAGTTTTTTATATTTCAAAATTAGAACTAGCACTATAGGATGCCAAACTATAGATAAAACTTAAACTCAAAGAAGACATTACTGAGTATGAAGTTTAATGAATTTTAGACTACTAGTAGTTTAGACGTTAGTGGAAATATTTGGTCAGATAGAAAGGTTACAGACCTAAGGATAATATATGGGAATTAATTAGGAACCTAAGGAACAGTTCAGAGCTAATTAACTAGTACTATTAGATAAATTAATAAGGACTGTATCCTACGGAAAGGACGACTGCAGCACGTTCCAATTCAAACTAAAGGAAAGAGAAGGCAAAGCAGGTAGGGAAGAAGCTGACACTGCGGGTTGTAGTGTGTAAGTTTCTTGACCCCAGAAACAAGCTTCCGCCTCCTTAAGAGCTTGAACCTCGTGAATTGAGGCCATCTCTCGATTAAATATCTCTTTCTCTTTGGAATCAACTTTCGTAAGTTCGTGACGAAGCTGGAGGGTATGAGAACAGGCCTCTAGGGCATCCTCTTCAGCCTTTTCAAGCTAACGACGGAGTTTTTCCTTATCGTAATCAAGATGATCCTATTCTAGCTGCGAGATAATCAGATCGCATTTCACGTTGCAATTATTACAAGCTGAATAATAACTGGAACTTAAATTCATAAGGCAATTGTCGCCTTAATGGGAACAGTTTAAGCAGGGCGTCAGTATATGACGGGGTTTATTACGGATCTGAGAAGCTAGATAGTGAGCATGTATTAGAGACGACTTAGGACATGTTATTATTAGGAAGCTAGGCAGGAAGAAAAGGAAGTTAAGGGTCTTATAGTTTGGAACACTGAGCAGAGGACCTGCTGCCTTTATACTGCTTATAAAAGGGAGAAACTATCTTCTAAGACGAAGACTTAAAAGAGGGAGATAGTATTACGGACGGTAACAGAAAGGCAACTATACCTGAAGAGCTGAAGGAACTGGTAACAACAGCCAATAAAGCTCTGGAATGGAAATGTATGTTTAAGCTTGAAAGAAAGAATTGTAAGTGGGCACGAGATGCACTAGCACAAGCTAAGGCAAGAGCTAAGAAGTAAGAACAGAAATACGGAACTATGCTAGTGGATTGGAAGCGGCCATCCACGTGATCGGGCAAGGCTTAGCAGCTAGAGATATTAGAAGATGCTAGAAGCTCTGACATCTCTAATAGTCTCTAATAGTATCTAATATACTGAACAACAGTACAGAATGTACGCACGGAGGATTTATTATAAGTATAAGGCATTAGACGGCTCGCAGGTACTTTTGATTCTTTATAGTTACTCTAAAATTAAGATTTACACCTTAAGTGATATAGTTTAATACTATCCTGTTAAACCTTAACTTACCGTATTATTTCCTTCTTATCCTTTACTGAGTTAACTAACTTCCACTAAGTCTAACAAGCTATCCGATCCGGAAGTGAGGGAACTACTGAATGTTATATAAGCAGTTAGACAGCTTATTACCAGTATAATTTACGTTAGTAAGTTAGTAACTTATAACAGAATAGAATGCTAAAAGAACATGTTAAGTATACTAAGAAAGTATTATAAAAACTTAAGAAATATAAGTTATATATTCAAACAGAGAAATGTGTGTTCCACAGAACGGAAGTTAAATTCTTAGAATACTTAGTATCCCGAGACGGAATAGTAGTTAACTTAGATAAAGCTAAAGATATTCTATCTTAGCTAACACTAATAAACATAAAAGAAGTTTATTCTTTCCTTAGATTTACAGAATTCTGCTAATAATTTATTAAGAATTACTTAAAAATCATATTACCCTTAACGGAATTACTTAAAAAAGATTAATACTTTAAGTGAAAATAACGCAAGGAGAACGCTTTTAAGATACTAAAAAAAATATTCTAATAACTACTAATATTAAAAATATTTGATTTATAACTTTAAATAAAGATATATATAAATGTATTAGAGAAAGCTACTAAAGCTATTTTATTATAAATATAAAATAATAATTAAAAATACTTAGTAGACTTTTTATCTTATAAACTCACAACTACCAAGTTAAATTATAATATTTATAATAAGGAACTATTAGTAATAGTTTAAGTATTTAAAAAATAAAGATATTACTTAGAAGGAACTAAGTATTAGATTATTATATATTTAAATCACAAAAATCTAATAGTATTTATAATAATTAAGAAGTTAAATTAATAATAAGTTAAATAATAGAAACTAGTTTTAACTTTTAACTTTTAAATACTTTATAAATTAGAAAAAGAAAATATAGTAGTTAATATACTTAGTTAAAAAGCAGACTATATAAGAGATATACTAGAAATTCATAATATAATACTTAAGCAAAGATAAGATAGATTTCTAGGAAATTTATAAATAAATATTAAAACAATAGTCATCATCGAAAATATATAGTAAAAATAAATTAAAGAATATAATAACGGATGACTATAATAGCATGAAATAGAAACTATTTTTATACTAGATATATTATAGAATAAACTTATTAAGAATTAATATTCAACTAAAATACATAGATATTAAGGAATTAAGAAAACTATAAAACAGGTTAATAGATATTTCTAGATTTCTAAAATCTAAAAAAAGGTTAGAACTATTCTTTTAAAATGCATTAAGTATGAAAAGAATAAGGTATTAAAATATAAGAAATATAAACTTATATAACTAATTCCTTTACTAAGTCTACTATAGAAATTAGTTATAATAGATTTTATTATAGAAATACTAATAATAACTACCTTTCAAGACTAATAGTATGATATAATATTAATTATAATAAATAAACTTATAAAATATATATACTTTAAACTAATATATATAGAAATAAAGTAGATAAATTGGTAACCATACTTATTAAACTACTAATTATATAATATAGATTATTATAAGAATTTATTACAGACAGAAATAAATTATTTATATTAATATTTTAGAAAATGTTTATAAGAAAGCTAGGGGCTAAGTACTATCTCTTAATAGCATTTTATCCCTAAATAAATAAACAAACAAAATAAATAAATCAGATATTAGAATAATATCTATAAATATATGTTAATAAATAATAAGATAATTAGATTAACTTATTACTAATAACTAAGTTTATATATGATTTTATAAAGTTATTAACTACTAAAAAATTACTATTTTTTATAAACTATAGTTATAAGCCAACGGCTTATCAAAAACCACGAAAACTAAATAAAATATTAGAATTAATAAAAATAAAGGTTAAGAAATTATAATATCTTTATTAAGAAATAATAGAAAAGATTACTTAGAAAGAAAGCCTTAGTAAATAACAGAAAAATAAATTTAAAATTAAAGGACTAATTTTTAAAAAAGGGAATAAAGTTTTTCTATTATAAAAAAGTTTAGAAATAAAATAACTATTAAAAAACCTGAATCACATCAAATTAGGACCATTTAAAGTTAAATAATAAATAGAATCTGTAAATTACGAACTATAACTATCTAAAAATATAAGAATTTACTTAGTTTTTTATATTTTAAGACTAGAACTAGTACTATAGAACACCGAACTATAGATAAAACTTAAACTCAAAAAAGATACTACTAAATATAAGATCTAATAAATTCTGGACTATTAATAATTTAGATGTTAATAGAAATACTTAGTTAAATAAAAGAATTATAGACCTAAGAATAATACATAGAAGCTAATTAGAAACTTAAAAAATAGTTTAAGGCTAATTAACTAGTATTATTAGATAAAGCAGCAAACACTTACTCTAAAGCTATATTTAATAAATAAAGAGAATATAAAACGTTTTACTTAAAACTAAAAAAGGAAGGTAAGGCAACACTAGGCACTATAAATAGTAGTATATTAAATTAATTCTAATAATTTTACTTTTCTTTTTTTATTATATGAACTTCATTAATTGAGAAAAGCTTATGCTGGAATATTTTTTTTTCTAAGAATCTATTTAAGCTAGTTACTAACAGAGTTAAAACTTATAAGCTTAAGACTTATAATTTAGATCTAATAATTACTATTAAATACTTTATAACTAATCTAATAGAATATAATAAGCCTTGAGATATTTCTAATAAGATTTCTTAATCTATTAGTATAATATTTTTTTATTATAATCTAAATAATCCTACTCTTACTATAATACTATAAGATTATACTTTATGTTTTAATTAATATATTTAGAACATCATCTAGAAACTAGATCCACTAGACAATAGTAATTAATATTATAATAATAAGAATAAGAGAATAGTATAAAACGGCTGTACACTTAAATTCTTTAAGCTAAATAGTAAACTTATTTTAAGAATAATTCTACTTAAGTTATTCTTAGGAAATTAAAAGGATAAAAAAGATATAAAAAATTCTTATAATCTTAGCTTTTACATAGAAAACTAGCTGTCTTTATATTATTTATAAAAAAAAGACCAAACTAACCTTTAGGCTGAAGACTTAGAGAAAGAGAATAATATTATAAATTATAATAATAAAATAACTATAAACAAAAAAACGTTACTGTAGAAGATATAGTATAAAAAAATATATAAATAATACTAAAAGGTAAAAGCAAACTAGTGAAAACAGAATTTATAAATAAAACTACTCTAAAGTAAGTTTAAGTTCTATAGGGAATAATACCTAAATTAAATAAATAAATCAGATAACTAGCTAAAATAAAATATAAAAAAGATAAGTACTAATAAAAAAAATAAGAGTAAATATAAACTAAAGTTAAGTTTATTTTTTTTTATCTTTTTTAATAGTATTTAATATACTTTTAACTAGTATATAATATACGCATGAGGGATTTACTATAAGTATAAAATAACAAACAGCTTATAATTACTTTTAATTCTTTATAGTTACTCTAAAATTAAGATTTATATCTTAAGTAAAATAGTTTAATACTATTCTATTAAATCTTAACTTACTATACTACTTTTTCTATTTTAATTAAGTTTAATTAACCTCTACTAAGTCTAACAAGCTATTTAATCCGAAAGTAAGGGAACTAATTACTATTATATAATTAGTTAGATAACTAGTTACTAGTTTAACATACGTAAGTAAGTTAGTAACCTATAATAAATATAAGCAAGTTTTAGAAAAAAGATAATATAATAACTTATTATATAACATATTTTTACTAGTTATTTTAAGTTACTATATAAAAGCTTTACTAACTTTTTTTTTTTTACTTTCTTTTTTTTATACTTAAGTAACTTTAATATCGTATTTTATTACTTATAATTACTTATAACTACTTATAACTACTTATAAGTTTATACTAGTTGTAATAATATTTACTATTTATTTTATTTTTTACTTAGTATTTTTTTTTTTTGCATACTTTTTTACTAGTAGTTAGTAATTATGTTTTAAGCTATTTACTATATTTTAGTTATTATTATTAGTAATAGATTTTTACTTATTACTACTTGTAATAGTTAGTTATTTTAAAAAATTTATAAAAGTATTTTTAAATATACTTTTTACTATTTTTTAAGTTTAAAGTTTTTTTTATAACTATTTTAAAGTTAAATATAAGGGGGTAACTTGAGCAGACTAAGTATATTTTCTATTAGTATTAATATAATTTTAAGCTAAATATAGTATAACTCTTTATATTATAGCTTTGTTAGCTAAATAGTAATTTTTTTAGATTATAAATATTATATAGAAGCAGCTAGAATAGGTACTCATATGCTATATAAATTATAATAGTATTCTAAATAAAGATCTATATACTTAAAATACTAAATTTTATATATTAAAATTATAGGGATTATCTATTTCTACTTTAATATTCTATTTTTTAGAATTTAGATATATAATTTTTTTACTATAAGAATGATATTATTTACTCTCTAAATTAGTATATAAGCTAAACTTATAATAAGATTAGTAACTTACTTAGTATTTTTATAAAATTAATTTCATACTTTTTATAAAAGAATATATAGACTCTCTAAAAGTAAAAAAAAAAGAAAGCTAAATATTAATACTCTAACCTAAAAGTATCTTATTACTTATGTTATATAATATTATTAGTATTAAAAAAAAGCCTTTTAAAGAAATTGCTCTTTTAAAAAGTATTTTTATTTACAAGTAATTTTTATATAAAGCTTTTAAAAAAAAGAATACTTTTATTGTATTATAATAAAGAAGTTTTTTATTACACTTAAATAATAAAAGGCTTAATTAAAATAGGCCTATTTTTACTTAAAATAAACTCTAGAAATATAGGTAGTAGTAATTTAAACTAATAAAACTTCTATTTATATAAGAAAAAGTCAGATATTTATTACATAAAGTATAAAAGAAAATTATAATATTAATTACTATATTCTTAAGTTTAGGGGCTATTTAAGCTAAATAATTTATAATAGTATTTCTTATAAGTATAAAAAGCTACTAGTTATTTTTAAAAAGAATTAGTTAACTAAGCTAGGTTATAAAATAAAAATAATAAATAGAAATATATACTATACATATATATATTCTCTAATTAAAGTGTTTGCTTAAAATATATAGTAAACATTATAATATTAGCCTATTCTTATTAAAGATAATATCTTAATTTATACTATAAAAGCAACTTACTTAGCTTAAAAGCAAAATAGTATAATTTTAATAAAATAGCTAGTAAACTCTTTAAATCTAAACTAAATTAAGAATATTTAGAAGCTGTTAAAAGAGAGAATCTAATATTAGTTTCTAATAATAGAAAAAGAAGTTAGAAAATACATAGAAAAAGAATAAGAGAAATTAAAACTAGAAAAATATAAAAAGTATATAGGCAATATAAAAAAGCGTTATCTAGCTATAATTAATATAAATAGAAATCCTATAAAGTATTAAATATATACATAAATACTAGTTATTAATATGGTAATGAAAATACTAGTAAAAAGTATACTTAACCTACTTAAGTTATTCTCTTATAAGTATATAATAGTTTACTTTTAATTACTTTTAATTATATTAAGTTTAAAAACTTTTATTTAAATAGTTTATATAATTGTTAAAAAAAATTATAATGTTTTTATATTCGTTTTTATAGTTTACATTAAGTACTTATAAAATATAAGTTATATAAAAAATAAAGTAAAAAACTAGATTTTCTTTTGCTTTATATATTAAAGAAATTATTAAGTATAATAAAAACTATATTTATTTAGAATTAAAAGGTACTTAGTACTTTTAGTATTATACTATATTTTTATAGTAAAATACTTAATTTTATTTAAATTTATTTTATTTTTATTATTCTCATTATATAATTTATATATAAAGTAGTTATTACAAAAATCTATTTCTTATTTTTAAAAATTATGTTTATTTTAATAATAATTATAAAATAAACAATTTTTATTAATTAAATAAGTTTTCATTAATATTATTAATTTAAAATTATTTAAGTAAAATATAAAAGCTAAAAGAGATTACATTAAAAATTATATTTATATTAAATTATAAAAAACTAACATTATTATTATACTTTATATACATTAGTTTTTTATATATTTTATTTAATAGGTAATTTTATTTATATTTTATATATTAATAAACCTAATTATTACATATTAAAGTAAAGCTTTTTAAAATATTTTAAAAAAGTTTTTAATTATTATATCACCTTTTCAGTAACCTTTATAAACTTTATTTTAATATGTTAATACTTTTTATAAACTATTAATTAGTATTTTATTTAATACTATGTATAGTATAAAATATTTCTATTATTTTTTATAAAAAATTATTAAAATTATATTATAGCTTTATTTTACTAATATTTTATATACACTAAATTAAATATTATTAATAGTAAAATTGTAATTTTTAGTAAATACCTAATTTATTTTAAAGCATATTTTATAATTAAAGTTTTATATATATATAAAGTATTAGTAAATAAGTTATAATTATAAGTAAATATAATAATATTTAAATTAAGTACTATTTTAAAAATTTTTACTATTTTATTAATATGTTTATAAGTTTTATTATATTTTATATTCTTTATTTTATATTTTAAAGTAAAATTTGTATAAAAAACCTATGTATAATATATATACTAGTAAATAAAGTTTTTATATTAATAGTTTTAATTAATACGTTTAAAATTATTACTAAGTTTATTAGCTTATATTATGTATAAGTATTTTTATAATCTTTTTTTAAACTAAAAGAAGCTTAAATATATATATTAACTTAAGTATTTTAAATTTTAGCAATATATTTAGTTTTTTATATATTATTACTTTAATTTATTAAACTAATATTTAGATTTCTTTTAACTAGTAGAATTTAATACTTAATTTAATTCAAGTTAATAGTAAATTTAAGTACTATATTAAATATATTAAAATTTTATATTAAATTATAAAAAATACTATATATATATAAAATTAAATAAACTAGTTATAATAATTACTTTTAAAAGTTTGTAAGTTATTTTTAAAATATAACTACTATAAATTTTTTTAAACTTAAATATACTTAATTTTATAAACTAAATATATATACTATTTATATAAACTTAAATTTTAAATAAAAAGTATTATTAATATAATTACTTATAATACTTTACAAATATTTTATAATTTTTTTTAAAAGTTGTTTTTTATATTATGTATTTTTATATTATCTTTATATTAGTATATAAAGCTTTATTTATTTATTTATTATTTTTATGCTGATTTAGGCAGTAGTATGCCATACAGACCTTCTATAAACTTAATTATATAAAGGAAAACCTATTACGGGGCATATAGCCTCCGCTTTTAAGAAAAACAATCTCTATTTCTTTCGTTTATTATATATGACCTATTTCCTTACTGCTTATAGTATCTTTTATAGAGTAAAAAAAGTCTATAACTCTAACTATAGCGCTTTATCTACATATTATAAGTACTTTCCTATTTATTCTTTACTTTATAGAGTAGTTCTATAGCTAAAGAGAGCTGTAGTAGGATACTTATTTTTATAAGCTAATATAAAAGCTTAGCTATACTCTCTACTAACTTTATAAAGTATTAGAAATTAATTTTACTAGTTTCTATATCTTATAAAGCTATTCTTATATCTGTAAACTAAAGATAATATAGAATAATATATTTTACTATCTCTTATCCACGGCCGTAGACGTATGTAGTGGTAGGAAAATTTTTTAACTAAATTTTTATAAGAAACACTATAAGTCTAATATATCTTATATAGACCTAAATAATAATTAAGCTTTCTACTTTATGGAGGTTTATATGAGTTTTAAGAACTTCCTTTTCTAAAGCCTATTAGTATATTAGACTCTAGTTATATTTTTAAGCAGTCTACTCTTACTACTATTTACGTGTTATAGCGGTTTATAGTTTAATTAATACATCTTCTATATCTACTTCTATCTATTTCTAGTCTTTAATAGATTTATATACGTCTGTAAACTATTTTAAAGTCTAATCTATACACTTTTTCTCTATTATACATAAGTAAATAAGGCTTTACTATTTTTAAATTCTATCTTAGATTTTTATATAGGTCTGCGTGATTTTTTGTTTTATATTTAAAGCCTTTATACAGTACTTATAGCTAGTAATCTTTATATTAAAGATAATCTATAATAGAAGAGTAAAGATCTCTATTTTAAGTACTACTATTAATATAGCTTAATATACTCTAGTAATTATCTATAAGCATTTTATTTAAAATTTATAAAGTTAATTTAAGTAGCTGTTAATCTTTTTAGACTTATTTTAACTAGGCTAGTATTAGATTATAGTACTAAAAATAAGCACTAAAAGTATTATAATACTATAAATCTATCTTACTCATAAAAAAATAGCTCCCTATATTAATATAGTAAGATAGTAAAGAGCTTACTATTATTTTTCTATTTTTTAAAAAGTTTTTTAGATATATATACCTTAGCAGAGGGCTGAGTTAAGCTAGATACTAAAAATCCAAATTTCTTTTACAGGCTTTTTCTTAGTGCTGTTAATATTTATAAAGACTATTATATTAAAGCATCTTAAGTTTTATAATAGGTATATAAGTTTATACTTTTCTAGTATAAAGACTACTCTGTAGTAAGCTATCTAGCTAATATAATAATTATAAATATGCTTAAGAATACAGCAGTTAACTTCCATTAAAAAACTATATATAAGAAGTATAGTATTATTAATAAAACTGTTAATATATATATTCTTATAGGTATTACCACAAGCCTTATAAAGCTCTATAATATAGAATAGAAAGAAAATTAGTAAAAAAAAAAAGCCTTATAAAATCCTAGCTAGCATATTAAAAAACTCTATCTTATAATCTAAAAGAATAATTATTATTTTTTAGTCTATTATAAATGTTTTAATTTAGTAGATAAGTTATTATAAGATTCTTTTTACCTATAAGATGTGTATAAGTTTTTTATAAACTACTTTATTAAATGCTCTAGAGATATTAAGTGCTAAAAAAGTCGCAACAGAGCCCTTTTCTCCCCAGATAGTATAAACTTAGTTTATAAGAAAGTTAAGGGCTGTATTTATAGACCTATACTATTTTATACTTATTTACTAAACTAGAAGTATATTATACTACTTTACTAGTTATCTTAGCTACTTTATTATAATTATCTTTATAATTTTTATAGTAGTATTTAGGAGCGCGATAGGCCGCTATACTTTATTAAAAAAACATATATATTATATATTATATAATAAAGTTACTATAACTTATTTACTTAAGTTCTTTATTATATACTATAGACATATAAGTTTCCTAATTTACTTCTTAAGCTTATTTTAGTAGTGTTGTTATTTATATTTTAAATAAACTAATACACACATTCATCCTTTCAGGCTATATAAATAGTATTATTAGTAAGGGTATAATTTTCCTCTTATTATAAAGCCCACCACACATAAGTGCTTAAATAAGACTATTTATATATAAAATTATATAAGTTTATTAAGACTCTATCTTATAAAGGTAAGCACCTTAGAGCTATTTATTACTACTATTATATATTATATTCTATAATTCCTTTCATACCTAGTAGATTACTTTACGTTATTTATATTCTTTTTAGAGATAATAAGCTATCTGTATCTTATAGAAGTAAATCTAGTAATAGTTTAATACTATATAACTATTAGTCTCTTAGCTTTCTACTAACTAAGCTTATATTCTACTATCTTATTAAGTCTTACTTTAGTTTACTTAAGACTAATAACTTACTAGTAGTCTAAGTCTATAGTGCTTAGATAATAATCTAAGTATAAACTAGCTAGTTTATATTAAGGGCTATAAATACTATACTATTTAAGATTCTCTAGTAAGTCACTATTAAAGTATATCTAGCTACTATTATTTAGTTATTAAGTTTGTTAAGAATCCGTTATTAAGTCTCTTATAAGTGGCCTGGAATTTTAGATTATTTCTATTTTTAATATAATACACTCTTAAAGCAGTATAAGTATAGAGATGTTCTATTATATTATTAAACTAGAGTAGCTAGCAAGGCAGCCCTTTAGATAGAATGTTAAATAGTTTTTACCTAGTTTCTTTATTCTTTAGTTAGTTATCTGTGCTTAGTACTTAAAAACTCTATTATTTTAATTATTTTAAGAGTTAAGCTTTTAAAAAAAGCTCTCTAGTAATACTAAATATTATACACTAGTAATAAACGCAATCCTTACTATTAATTCACTCTAGAGAATAAAATAATACGGAAAAGAATTCCTATATAACAGTATAGGTCAGGTCGTGATTTTAGTGTTCTTTTTAGTATATAAAGCTTTACTTTAAATATTTTTAATTACAATAAATTTTAAGTTTTTTTAATAGAATATTTTAATTTATTACTTAATATTATATATAATCATTTATTAATAATTTATATTAAGTAATTTATGTTTAATTTATAGTATATTTATAATATTAAAATAGTTTACTAAAATAATTAATTTAATTTTAACTTTATATACAGATTTTTTAATATAATAACTTAATAAAAATAAGTTAATAAGTTTTTATAGTATATATAGTTTATATTTTATTAAATTTACTTTATATTTATTAATTATTAAATATGAACTAAATTATTATAACTAAAGTAAAATTAGGTATTAAAATTAAACTATATATAGTATAATAATATAAAATAATTAAGTAAATACTAGTATATAATTAAGTAAACTTTACTTTATATAATAAATTTTAAAGTATTTAAATATAATAGTAGTATTATACTTTAATAGTATTTAAAATTATAAAATAAAGAATATATTATTTACTTTTTAATTTAGTAGAATTTACCTTTTTTTTATTTTATATTATATTTGCTTACTATTATATTATTTTTTTATTACAAATTTAATTTTTATTTTATTTTTTAAAAGTAGTAGCTTAGTATATACTATTTATTTAATTTTAGCTTTACTTTTTTTACTACTATTATAATATAAATATACTAATAAATTTTAGTTAATTTATTTTAATAAATAAGGCTATAATAGTATAACTTAAATAACTAATTTTTAATTATTTTTTTACAAAATAAATTACTAGTTTAAAAAGAGTATACTTAACTTATTTTATAAAAAGAATTTTATACTATAAAGTAAAAAGTAAACTTAATACTTTTTAATAATATATAAAAACAATTTTTAGTTTAAATTAATTTTATTAAATATTTCTTAATATAGTAAAAATAGTATACTTTTTTTAAAAATAAAAAATAAAGAAAATAATATTAAATTATTACTATATAATTATTATACTATTACTAATTATTTATTAAATTTTTGTAAAAGTTTAAAATTAAGAAAATTCTAATATTTAAAAAAATTATAAAAGTATTAATATAAAATATAAGTAATTTACTTACTTTTTTAAAAAATTAAAACTTTATTTTTTAACTATTATATATAAATAAAACAAAACATTATTAATATATTCTAAAAAGTTAATATTTTTAGCAATTTTAGTAATTTTTTAAAATTAATTTTAAAAATAACTTGATAATATACTTTTATAATACAATTATAGAATTAAATTAAAAATACTTATAAAGCTAAAATAAATAATTAGTTATTATTAAATAAATATTTAAGTTTTATTTACGTAAAAAAACGATTTTAATATTATAAAAAATATAACTAATTGTTTACTAACTAAATATACTACTAATTAAATTAATATTAACTAGTTAAAAAAACTTTATATAGTAAACTTTAAAACTTAAAGTATACCTTTAAAAAATAAATAATGTTATATATTTTACAAAAAATACATTATAGTCAAATAGAATACAATACTTATATTTACAAAAAAAATACTATAAATTAAGTTATAAGTTTTAAATGGTTAATACTTTTTATTATTATAAAGTTATTTATATTTATAGTAATTAAAAGCTAGTAAAGTAAGTTAATTACTTATTTAAGTAAATTATTTATACTATATATTAAAGTTTTTAAGCTTATTTAACAATTATTTTTTAATTAAATTTATAATTATTTTAGTTAAAAAGCTAATAAATTATATTTACTTTATTATATTTATAAAAATATATTAATAGCTATATTATAATATAAGTTAAAAAAATTAAAAAGTAGTATATATATAAACTTTTATTAATAAAAAGTTATAAATAACTTTATTATATTTTAAAACTATTAAAAAAAACTATTTAGTAAATAAGTTTATAATAAATTTAGTTGTTTTAAGACATAAAATTATTTTCTTTTATACATAAAAGTATTTTATTATATACTTATATAATAAGTTGTAATTAAAAACTTAAATAATATTTTTAAACTATTTTAAGTTTTAAAGCTTTAATAAATACTTATTAAATATGCTATTAGTTTAGAAAATAATAAATATAAAATTATTATTAAGTTTACAATTTATATATAAATTATACTTTAAATTTAAATATAATAAATAACTTAAATAATAACTTAAATAATAACTATTATAATTTTTATAACTATTACTAATGTATTTTATAAGTAAGTAGCCTACTTTATTAAGTATTAACTTTTTTATATACTTATAATACTGTAATACTAGTAGCTATTACTATAATATTTAAATAATAAATAGTTAGTTTATTTTTTAGTTTTTTTATAAGTTTTTAAGTTGTACCTAGTTTTATAATAATATTTATAGTACTTTTACTTTAGTACGTTAACTATTATATGCTTACTACTTTAGTATGTCTTAATTTTAATTTATATATTAATATTTACTTAAGTAATTATTTTTAAGCTTTTTACTTTTATTAATATTTCTTACTTTTAAATTTACTTTTTTTAGTACTTTTTATGTTATGTTGTAGCTTTATTTACTTTTTAAAGCTTAATTACTTTTAAGTATAATAATACAACTTTATGTATTATTAGCTTAGTACTTTTTATAAGCTAATAAATTAACTTAAAAATTATCTAAATAAGCTATTTTAATGCTATTAAATTTAGTTATAAATTAGAATATTTTAACACTCTAATTTAGTAGTTATTTTAGGTGTTTTTAACTTTTAAATAGTATTTTCTATTATAAAGGAAAATATCATTTAAAGCTAAATATTAAGTTTAAAAAGTATAGTATTTAAGCTAAATATTAAGTTTAAAAAGTATAGTATTTAAGCTAAATAAAATTAAACTAGTATTTTAAAAACTTATATAAATATTACTTTCTATAAATATAGCTTAATAAGCTAATTTAAATACTAGTAAAAACTTCAACTTTATAATATAGTAAATATAGTTATAAATAAGGTTTTTAATTTAGTACTTTTAAATATATTTTTTAAAATAAAAAATTGCCTATATTAAGTAGCTAAAGTAAATACAACAAATAAAATAGTATATAAAGTGTAATAATATCCTTTTTTTTTATAAAACTATTAAAAGTTAAGTAAATTATAACTTTTATAACTATTAATTATTAGTAGATAATAAATACCTATTATATAATTTTTTTATACGTATTAAAGTATTATAACTACTTAATACTAACTTCGTTATTTATCTAGCTATTACTACGTAATAAAATAACTTAATTTAGTAGTATACTATTACTCTTATATTATATAAAAAAGTGCTATATTTTTATAAAAATAATAAATAGTAAAATTACTTATTTTT
Organism: Zopfia rhizophila CBS 207.26; assembly: GCA_010093925.1. NCBI lineage: Eukaryota > Fungi > Ascomycota > Dothideomycetes > Zopfiaceae > Zopfia > Zopfia rhizophila. The sequence continues at coordinate 2,204,155 of ML994621.1, forward strand.
AAGTGTTAATATTTTAAATTACTATAGTCTACTTATAATTACCTAACTATACTACTTTACGTTAATTATATTTATTAGAGTTTATAATAATTTTATTACTTAAAATAATACTTATTTAAAAGCTAATTTTGTTAAAGTTATAAATATTTTTTAAGTAATACTATACTTCTTAATTATGTACTATATATAGTTAAATTAAAACTTAATAATTTTAAAATTTTTATATAAAACTTTCTAGTAGTTATATCTTTAATTATAAACTATTTTAACTTTTAAAGTTTATTATATAAAGGTTTTTAGCTAGTTTTTATTAAGTTAATAAAATATATAATAAGTAAATAATTAGCTATATTTTTTATAGTACTAAGCTTAAAGGAAAATTTTTATAAATTTAAGTTAAGTATATTTTAAATAATAACTAATTTTTACAGCTTAGTAAGCTTGTTTAAATTAAGTTTATAATAATGTTATAAAGTATTTTTAATATATTACTACTAAAGTATTATTTAGAAAATATTATATACTATTATAGTATATTATATACTTTATAATTAACTTTTTTTAATTACTAAAATAGCTAAAAATAGCTTACTTTTATTATAAATTAATTAAGAGTTACTTTATTATTATATTGTACCTAAAGGTTAGTAGGTTATATTTTATTTATAAAGTATACTACTTATTTATAAAATACGTTATATTACTTTATTTAGTTAATACTATTTACTATTTTAAAAAAATACTATTATTATATTATAAAAGTGTTACATACAAAAAGTTAAAAACTTAAAAAAAAAGTATTAATTAATTACTATGTATAATACTAAGTGTTAGCTTAAAACATTACTTAAAAAAATAAAAATAAAGTAAAATAAGTTATAAGTAAAAATATTAAAAGTAGAGTTTATATACTAGTATACAGTTAATATATAAATATATAATAATAAAAATGTTATAAAAAAACAATTTTAAAAAGTTTTTATAAAGTATTATAAATAGTTATTATAATATACTACTAACGTATTTAATAAGTAAGTAATATACTTTAAAACTTACTAAAATATTAAGAATTTATATATAAATATTTTAATAACTACTAAATAATAAATTCTAGAAATTTAATAAGTAATTAATAGTATTTTAAAATAGTAGCTATTACATTTTTAATAGTTAGAAACTAATTATTACTAAAATATTTAAAAAACGTAACTTTAAAAGCTAATATAATACTATTTTAATATTTATTAATTACTAGCTTTTAAAAATTTAATAGCTTCTAATTTAAAGTATCATTAATTACTTATTAAATTTCTAGAATTTATTATTAAGTAGTTGTTAAAATATTTATGTATAAATTCTTAGTTTTTTAGTATATCTTAAAGTATGTTATTAACTTATTTACGTTACTTATTAAAACTATTATAAATAAAAGTATTAGAAAACAAATTATAAAAAACTATATAATAAGGTTAAAAAAATACTTTTACTATAAAAGTTAAT